>NW_019168048.1:10055296-10655296 GCF_002303985.1 Durio zibethinus
CTTTTATTTCAACTCAAACACTTGTTATCAGCCATAGGAAATACATTATCCTTCATTTGAAAATAATGCCTATCCTTTCCTTTATCCTTATCTGATATTTTTTGTCCATCAGAGAAATGTGATTGCATTTTATTTGTCTTGAACTTAAAATGATGAAAAGAAAAACAAACATGAAAGATCTCAGTATTACTTTTAAAGTTGACAAAGGCAAATGAAAAAGGATGAGAAAAGCATGACAAGACATTGATGTTGCAGACTTTTGAAGAAAAAAATATTATGGTCAGATGTTGAAGACAGATTGGTCATATAAGAATTCGGATAAAAGAAGTCGAAAGTGAGAGATTTCGAAAACCTTTTTACTACAATGAACGATTTTGATTGCATTACATGCATTGCATCATGAGCACTCAGTACATGCATCCATGAGAAGTTGTAACAAAGATAGAAATTTTCCTTTTCTTAATGAAAAAAACAAGATTTTGGTAAAGACAATGATCAAACAAAGGAATTCAAAAGAGAGAAATTTACTTGTTCAAAGATGAAAACTCAAATTTGAAAATAGATGAAAAATTTTAAAGTTGTTGAGCCTCTGCTAAGAGCAGAGGAGCATTTTCAAGACGAAAATTTTAAAGTTGTGGAGCCTCTGTTGAGAGGAGCTTTTTCAAGAAGAAATTTTAAAGTTGTTGAGCCTCTACTGAGATGAGCTTTTCCAAGATGAGAAATTTAAAGTTGTGGAGCCTCTGCTGAGAGGAGCTTTTCCAGTTGAGAATTTTAAAGTTGTGGAGCCTCTATTGAGAGGAGCTTTTCAAGATAAGATTTTTAAAGTTATGGAGCCTTTGCTGAGAGGAGCTTTTTTCAAGAAGAAATTTTTAAAGTTGTTGAGCCTCTACTGAGAGGAGCTTTTCCAAGATGAAAATTTTAAAGTCGTTGAGCCTCTGTTGAGAGGAGCTTTTCCAGATGAGATTTTAAAGTTATAGAGCCTCTGTTGAGAGGAGCTTTTTCAGAGAGAATTTTTAAAGTTGTGGAGCCTCTGCTGAGAGGAGCCTTTTTTCAAGAGAGAATTTTTAAAGTTGTGGAGCCTCTGCTGAGAGGAGCTTTTTTTCAAGAGATTTTTAAAGTTGTGGAGCCTCTGTTGAGAGGAGCTTTTCCAGATGAGATTTTTAAAGTTATGGAGCCTCTATTGAGAGGAGCTTTTTCTAGATGAGAATTTTTAAAGTTGTTGAGCCTCTGCTAAGAGGAGCCCTTTTCTGTAAAACCAAAAAAATAACAGGATTTATTTTCGGACAAAATTGTTGTCTTTGTCTTTGCTCTATTCCGATTCTCAGAAATGTGCAAAGAGGGGCAGCTGTAGACACCAATTTTGTCCGGGTCTACTGTTTTATTTTTTTATAATAATAATATTTAACAAAACAAACAAAAAAACAAAACAAAAATAAGACAGAAGTCAAGGAGTTAGTATGACGTCGAACTGCCCCGACCAACTCCGCAACCAACTCCCTGTCAGCCACCCAACCAACTCCCCGACCAACCTAACCAACCCCCTGACCAGCTCTCTCAGCCTACTTACAGCCACCCTATAGCCACATAGATTCCCCTAAATCGAAACCCTTTAAAATCCCCAACCATCTTCCTCATTAAGAGATGGGTGAGCTCTCGAAAAAAAAGAAAAAAATCCATTTTCAAACACACAGCCTTGAACCGGTTCATACGAACCGCCAGTGGACTGGACTGAACCGGTCGGATCGTCCGGACCGTTGATTCGATCGTCGAACCGGTTAGATTGCCCAAACCGCCGATCTAATCGTCGAACCGGTTAGACCGCCCGGACCAGCGTTGATCGGACCGTTGACCGGTCCGGTTCAAGTAAAAAAAAATTTTTTTTTTAATTTTCTAATTTTTTATTATTATTTTTGTTATTTTGTTATTTTTTTATATTTATGCATGACAAATTTATTAGAATAAATGTTTAATTATTTTAATAATAATAAAATTGAAAACAAATAATAATTAAAAATATTAAAATGCTCAAGAAAATAATTTTTATTATTTTTCCTGCCTAGATGTTGGAGGGAATAAAAATATTTTTTTTAAAAAGAAATAATTCCGCCTAGATGTTGAGGAATTATTATTAATAAATTTTCATAAAAAAATAAATATAAAAAAAAATTTTAAATTAATTTTCAAAAATCACTAAAATCGAACTTGCTTCGAAAATCCACCTAGATGTTGGGGATTTTTAGAGATGTTCGTATTTTCTTAAAAACGAAACCTTAAACACTAATTCTTAATTTTCAAAATCATAGGTTTCTAAAACTCCTAAAAATCCAAAATCCCTTAAATCCAAACCCTATAAAATTCAAAATCCATTAAATCCAAAACCCCCCGAAATCCAAAATGCTTGAAATCCAAAGTCCTAAAAAAAAAAATCCTAAGGACACGTGTGAAAATTCTATTTGAAGCAATTTGTTCTCGAATGCCTCCTAGATGATGGGGTATTTAGGAAATTTTACTTCGTGAAGTCTTTTCACACAATTTCTTAATTCGTATTAATAATAAGATTAATAAATAAAAAGTATAATAAAATCGGGATCTTAAATATAAACAGTTACACCTAAGCTCTGCCCTACATGTTGGAGAGTTGGGGTGGTCTCATTATATTTAAGAATCCAACTCTTAAATTGCATTTCATTTTACATGACATTCATTAGCATGATATTTGTTAGCATGTTGTCATCAATAATTGATTGCATTACTCTCTCTTTAATTTACTGATAAAATATTTTTTTAATAAAAAAGAATAATACTAAAAAAAAAAATCTTTTTGTGATATTATAAAATAAAAAATAACATTCCGAGAGAAATAATCCTTGGTACTCTGCCTAGATGTTGGATAGTCACTAACAATTATTTCCTATAAAGATTGTTATTTTATTTTAATGATTATTGTGTTAAATCTTAGGCGAAAAGAGTTATTTTAAATTCTGCCTAGACGATGGAGAATTTTAAGATAATTCTTTAACTTAAATATTTTCTCAATATTTCTAAATAAATATTTTAGCAAATTTTTTTTAGTGAAGGGAATTAGTGTTAAATTTCAAATTAAAACCATTTTTATCCGACATCGAAAATAGCGCATAGTTGAATGGTACCAATTTATGGGCGTTGTGGGGGTGCTAATCCTTCCCCACGCGTAACCGATTCCCGGACCCAACCTGATTTTTCGTAGATCGAAATATATCTTTTTGATAAACTTTAAACCCGTTTTTATAGTTTTATTAAAAAGATAAACTTTTGGGTGGCCAATCACACCCTAATAAAAATTGGTGGCGACTCCCCTTTTTTTAAAACAAAAACTCATTTTTATGTCTGGCGGTCCCAAAATCGTTACGACAGATTATATTTTCCAAAAAAAAAAAAACTAACAAAATACTGAAATATTCATTATTAAATAAAAAATTATATAATTTATTTTCATCAAAATAAAAAAAAAAATTTGTAACTTGGGCATAGATGGACAAATTTTCTAGTTTTAAAAGAAAAGAATCACGTGACTAATGGTACCATTAAAGATGTCATATGAGATACATGTGACATCTCATGTAAGCAAAAATTGCTATATGAAAATCAATTGCCATATGCTAGAGATGTAGCAGCCCGATAAAATTCTTTCCTTCATTTGTTTTTCTTTCATTCTCTTTCTACCCTTTTTTTGTAAAAAAAAAAAAAACCTATAAAGTTTCAAGAACAACCACCTCTCTTTCTCTAGAAATTTGACATCAAACCTCCATGCCGGCCATTCTACAACTATCATCCACTATCATTTGATGTTTGTTACCATAAGTGAATAGATCATGACAAGTAATATAAAATTAGTAAAGTTTTCACATATTACAAGAAAATTTTCATATAACAATGCTTGAATATATTGATGGTCAAATTGCGTTAATAAAAAACATTTATACTAATAGATTTTTAATATCGTTAGAATATACAATATCTATACCAACACATTATGCAACTATCGATGTAGATAAACTTTTTTTGACAGTGGCACGACATGTGGGTCCAAGAGCCTGACCGTCATATTGGGAAAAAATGAGGTAAAAACCATTTTCAATAAAATCAAAACTGAGGAGTCATCACCAATCTTTTTTAGGGCATAATTAGCCACCCAAAAATTTTATCCTTTTAGTAAAATATTTAAAAAAGTTTATTGAACAAATATTTATAGTCTGTGAAATCAAAATTGAGTTTGAGAGTCGATTACACGTGAGGAATGATTAGTTCCCTTACAGTGCTTATTGAAAACAATACCAATTGATTGTACGTTATCCTTGAATTTTGGTAAAAATTTTCCTATTGTAATGTTTATAAATTAATTCCTTTCTTTCATTTATTTAATTCAAAAATTGAATATTTTTTTATTATTTTCTTTTGAAAGCAAATTATTAAAATTTTTTTAAAATAAAAAATAATTTATTTTTGAATCAAGAAGAAAAATCCTAATTATTGAGACATTTCTTCCACTTTCCTATATTTAGGTAGAGTTAAAAAAATGCCCATAATTTAGAAGTTTTCAAACTGCCCCACGAAACCAAGATAATATCTCGCATAAATGATAACTATTGAGAATTCCCCTATATTTAGGCCATATCTCAAAGGTTATTTTTACTTGAGGTATTATCGTATTTTAAAACACTTTTCTTGATAAACCTTATTTATAAAACATATATCCAAGGTATGCATGAGCATATTAATATATAATATATGTGTGATAATGAAAAATGAATGACAAAAGGTAAATGTATGATAATTTATGAATACATGTAACAACAAAGTAAAATGAGAATACAAATGCATGAAGGGAATCAAGTGTTGGTTTTAGGGTTTAAGGATTGGTTTAAGGTTTAGGGTTTAGGGTTTAGGTTTAGGTTTAGCTTTAAGATTTAAGGTTTAGAGTTTAAGTTTTAGGATGTAGGGTTTAAGGTTTAGGTTTAGGGTTAGGGTTAGGGTTAGGTTTATGTTTAGGTTTAGGGTTTTTAGGGTTTAAGGTTTGCAAGGGAATGCACGTAACAAAATAACCAAAATGCCAGTGATAAAAATGCAACCTTTAATGTATGAAATGTGAATGAATATGGAAACCATGACTTAGGCATATTTGCAAACATATCACAAACTAAACATGAATGCAACAAACATAGTAAAATGGATCAAACACCAATGGTTAAGAGACTAAGGGGATTCGACAGAGCCATGATCAAGGGCTTGACCAAAACTCCAAGGCCACTTTTCATGTAAAATTATTTTGGCCAAACACTAAAGAAATGTCTCCACCATTTTTTTGTTTTAAATCAAACACATGGAAACAAAGCAAAAATTCACCAAAAAGCATACTAATTTGACATTTTTATTCATTGAGTATTTTGTCAGACACATAGAAAACATATAGTAATAACCAAAAACACAAGCAAACAAATATATAATGAGCAACCTTTTGCCATTACCACCAAATGAAGGTTTGGCAAAGCATTGGAAGAGCTTGGCTAAATGCTCCTAATGGCCTTCCACAAACACACACTCATTTATTTAGCTAGAACATGCATCAAACACTTAGAAAAATTTCATATGAAGGCATTTTATCATAAAAAAATTTCATCAAGTATGTAATAAATTACAAAAAAAAGAAACCATCGAAAAACAAATACTAGTCATACATATCAAGTAAACTACTAAAACAATCAACAATCATGCATAAAACGTATAGTATAACATCAAGCTCATCAAGGGAGGTCCAGCTATCTTGGCTGAACCTCCCAAAATTGGTTTTAGTGGTGGATTTTGCTTTCACTTGATCTCGTTAGCTTCAAACCAAAAACTATTGATTAATTGGTTGAAATTTTAGATTAAACTTGGAGCTATATTGGCAAACAACTATGGAGGAAGTTGTTTTGTCTTGAAAAATAGAAAAACATTAAAGGAAAATGATATGAAATATAATTAAGAATATAGTAGAAATTATACCTCCAAAATGCTTCCCAAAATTTTTTATATTGTTCTCCTTTTTCTTCTCTTTTTCATGCCACTCCTTGCCTCCCTCATCCTTTATTCTTAGCCCTAAATGATGAATATAAAGGCTAAGTAAATGCATGAGAGCCTTTGATCAAACTTTCATCTAATGGCTCACCTTTTTCCTTGGTTTATTTTCCAAGCAATCACGTTTCACCCTTAGATAAAAGCCTTTGAAAGATCAATGATTCATAAGAATTCAACATAAAATGGGACTTTTGGTGCAGTTGGAATCGTGTAAAAATACTAATTTTCCCCTTTAAAAGTTTTCACCTTTTTATGAGTTTTTCTTGGAAAATCATGATCACTTTTTCATTTTTGTGGTTTTAATGCATCAAAAATTATAAAATAATATGAAACATGATCTAAATATTTTCATGAAAAATTGACCTTGGGAAGGTCAAATTATGAAAATACCCATAATGAGGTATTTTGGTAATTTCACACCTTTCGATGTGCAATTGAGGTTTTAATGCATAAAAAATCATAAAATACCCTTAAAAGGATATTTTAGTAATTTTACACCTTTTGAGGTGCAATCAAGGTCTTTATTGCACCAAAAATCATAAAATAATATAGAATCATGACATGAAACTTTTCAAAAAAAACCAGCCTTAAAATGTCATATTATAAAAGTACTCTTAAAGGGTATTTTAGTAATTTTACAACTCTAAGGTACGATCAAGGTTTTTAATGCATAAAAAATTTTCAAATAATATTTAAACATGATATGAAGTTTTTATGAAAAATCAACTTCAAGAATGTCAAATTACAAAAATATCCTTGAATGGCATTTCGATAATTTTACTATTTTTGAAGCAAGATTAAGGTTTATAGTGCATTAGAATCACATATTTCAACCAAAAGCCTTGCTAATCTAATTTAGATGTGAATTTTGAAGAATGATCTGAATTCGATCTGATTTGACTAATTTGACCAAATTTTATTTTGTTTGACTAGCTTTGATTAAGTTTTACCCTAGGGCATTTGGGTTAAATTGGTTTTAAATTTGATTTTAAAAACTTACTAAAGTTAAAGAAATGTTAGAATGGAACTAAGTTGGATTTTAAAGGCCTCACAACTGGCTAGATTTTGCCTGGACAATATTAGGTATTTATAGCTGCTCCTCTTTACATATTTCTGAGAATCAGAAATAATGCAAAGACCAATACATCAATTTTGTCCCAGACTAGGTTTGAAAGGTTTTTTGCTTTTTTTTTTATTTTTTGTTTGTTTGTTAATTTGTTTTTTTTTAGGTTGTCAGAGGCTTTTAAAATTTTAAGATCTTAACTTTAAATTTTAAAACATTTTGCCAAGGGACTTATAAATCATGACACTAAAATTTAGATTTGGCTTAGAATACTTATTAATTTTGCCCAAATGACTTAGGAATATTGACACTTGAATAGATTTAACTCAAAACACATATGAATCTTGCCTAGAGAACTTAGAAACTATACTGGAGGTTTTTTAAGTCTCGACACTAAAAGAAACTTTGTTCGAAAGAATTGAAAATCATTAAAAAATTTAAATTTTTATCTGGAGGTCTTTTGAAAATTTAAAATTCTACCCAGTGGTATTGGAAATTGTTCAAAAATTTAAGATTTTGCCTGAAGGTCTTGAAAATCATTAAAAATTTTAAGATTTTGCTTAGAGGTCTTGAAAATTGTCCAAAAATTTAAAAATTTGCCCGAAGGTCCTGGAAATCATTCAAAATTTAAGATTTTGCTTGGAGATCTTGGAAATCATTCAAAAGTTTAAGATTTTTCCTGGAGATCTTGGAAATCGTTCAAAAATTTAAGATTTTGCTTGGAGGTCTTTGAAATCATTAAAAATTTAATATTTTGCCCAAAGGTCTTGGAAATCTTGTATTCATTCTCCTAATCGTGATCTCTTTTAGAGCTTGAAGTTTTTCCATTTCAAAATTTTCACTTTTTATGCCAAGGCATCTCTTTTTTAGATTTGAAATTACTTAATATTTCATTTCTACTATAACCTCCTTTTATCCTTCCAAAAGTTCTTCACATCATTTCTTAAGTATTTTTCAAGGACAAATTTCCTCTTTTTCTTATTTTATCATCAAAATTCAGCAAATATAACTATAATGCAAAAGGCCACTAAAATAATCATGCGAATGCAAATTTACTCTATGCAAAGATACAAGTAAATGCTCTATGCAAATATGCCAATGTCTTTTTCCTGATGCAAATGCAAATGTCATTTTCCTAATGTAAATGTTCCATGCGATTACGCAAATGCAAATTGCATATCCCATGATGCAAATGTTTTGCAATGATGCAAGTGTAAATACCTTTTTCAAGATACAAATAAAAATTTCATGATGCATTTGCAAAGATCTTGCCATGATGGAAAAGTATGTTCCTTTTATGTGATGCAAATGTTTCTATAAGGATGCTAGTGCCAAGATTCCTTTTTCTTCTCATTTTTCAAATTCATTTATGTTGATTTCTCTTTGCCCATCAAATTAGCTTTGCAACTTCCTCTCAAAAGGGTCTCCTTTTCCATTTTCTCATGTCTTTTTCTTTATTCCTTCACCTATCTTCTTTATGGTCTCTTTACCAATTTCTTCTATCTTTACTTTTCTAATAGGCTTTCTTGATTTCTTTTTCATTTTCAACATGTTTTCCTTTTAATTTTCCTTTTCAACATACAATATGTAACATGTATTTTGGAGTTAATTGCAAAATCAAAAAGACAAATTATTATGTTTCTCTTAAAAAACCTTTTTCCTTTTTCTTATTTCTTCAATGAAAAACATTTTTCTTTCTTGAATCCAAACTAGTCTAAAGGTTTTCACAATTCAATAAGTTTTTCTAAAATGCATGATACCTTTGAAAACCAAACATGTTCAACACTTTTTTTAGTATCCAAATGTGGCATTTTGATTGTCAAGGTCATTTGTAATATGCTCAAAATTTCAAAATCAATCATTTTAATGGATTTCAAATTTTAAGATCTTAATATCTTGGATTTTGTAAGGGTCTAATTTGTTTTTTGTTAACCTCTATTGTTTTGCTTGGCATTAGAAGTGGTTTCAAAATATTCCAAGTTTGCTTTAAACTGCCATTTTTTTTAGGATTTTCACCTTAGAGTCAAATCTCTTTTTTTTTTTTTAATTATTACACCATGCACTTAAGAATTCAAACTTATCCAAAATGAGTTAATGGTCCAAATGGGTATTTAAGTAATAAAAGAAAACAAAAAGGTTTATAGGTTTTATGGTCGTTTATCAAAGAGAAACTCTTCAAATTTAGGCATCCATGCTTGATCCAATATGAACTTTTCTAAGGATGTAATGTAGGCTAAAGTTCAGGGTTTTTAGAAAAAGGGATGGATAGGCCCAAAAAATAAGTGTTAAAGGGTGATTTAAACCAAGTATCATTCTTTCCCATTTGAAGAATTCACTTTTTGGCATATGTCTTTTTATTTTCCCTTACTTTCCGCTCAATCATTTTATTCCTTTTTCTTTTCTTTCTTTTCTTTTGTTCTTCTTTTTTCCTTTTTTCATTTCTCATTTCTTTCATTTTCTTTCCTATTTCTTATTTTCTCATTCTTTCACTTTTTCTTTTCCTTTTTCTTTAAGTGGATTCAAACTTTTGGGAACCTTTTGTTGGATATTTACCTTTAACATATAGAGTTCCTTTTTGGACTTTACCATACTTAACTCCAGATGCATACCTTTTTGCCCCCCAATGTGAGGGTGATCCTTGGTCAGGGTTTATTTAGAAAAAAATTTAATAGGCTCAAATAGGTAGCAATGGATAAATTTTTACATTTGTGATTAGATGATGAAAGATGGCCGTTTATCATCTCAAGCATAGTTACTCAATTTTGAAAAACAATCTTTTCGAAAAAAAGGTTTGAAAAAAAGTTTTTTCTTTATCTTTTTCTTCTTTTTTTTCAAAATTTTCTTTATTTAAGATTTTCTTGGTTTTTCTGACTTTCTTTGAACTCTTTGATTTTTCTTTCCTTAGTCTTTTCATAAGTTTATTAAGATCCTTTCATTTTTAGATTCATTCAAATGCCTTAAATGCATGATGTCATAATAAAAGGTTTTTTTTTTCATTTCATTTCATTTTTTGTTTTTTTCTTAGCATGCCTCCCACCATAATTCAAGAAATGTGCCTTATTTTTGACAAACCACCCATAATGAAGGTTAACTATAAAAAAAAATTCATGTGGAATAAACTTGTTTAAGGGGTTAATGAATGCATGTCACTCCACACAAAAATGATAGGTTGATCATAACTTAAGTTGTCTTAAGGGCAATGAGGTCTTTCTTTTTTGTTAATGTGCTCTAAGACATTGGACAAAGAAAATTTTGGGGTGGTGAACTAAAAGGCTAGTATGTTTGGGGTATTTTAAAGAGATTTGGGTGGCTTTGATCTTGGCAAATTCTTGAAATTAAGCATGGTTTTGACATTTATCAAAATACTTGCTTTTAGAAACCTTAAAAAAAGTGTCATGTTTATTAGGTTTTGTAGAAACCCAAAAATTTCAAATTGACCATTTCATTGTTCATTGTTGATAAAAAGATTATCACCTCTTTTAGTAATGGTATAATAAAGTGAAAATTTAGTTCATAGAATTCAAATATATGCCTTTTGAAAAGTTAAGCCTCTTGCATAATTTTTATTCAAATGGGCTTAGCCATGAAATGTTTGAAAGGAAAGTGGGATTGGTCCACAATAACCTCCAAGTTTTTCAAAACTCTTTTCATTATTTAAGAAAAATCCCATTTTTTTTCATTTTTTCATATCTTTTTGCAACTTTTCTATTTGTGAATTCATCATGTGGGGCTTTATTCTAAATGATTGCATAAAAACAAATTTCATAGAAAAAACTCCAAAACATCCATTTTTAATAAAATCTAACAATATGAATCCAAATAACTCCTAGTGACACCATATGCATGGCATGCACAAAATAAAAGTCCAATGGTTCAAAAGAAAATTGTCCTATTCAAAACATGAAACTTTCTCTTATATTTCAATTCCTTACATTTTGTGATTGGATAGAGTCAACTTCTATTGTTCCATAAGTTTTAGAGTCAAAATACTATTACTGATGAGATCCTCAACCTTTTTTTTTTCAATTGCTTGCATTTTATGATCAAATGGCCAATTGCCACTATATGTAATTACACTTATCATTAAGATCATAATTCTTTGCAAATAGATTTGGTGTTGCTTTCAAAGGAATAGAAGTGAGGTACTGGCCTTTTATTAGTAAAGACAAAAGGTGAAAAATGGGGATTAAGAGTTTCTTTTAGTCATCTTTTAATCTTTTTTGGCTTTTTATTAGTCGAGTGGTAGGCCCAAGTGTAGGGATAGGATCGTAAGTGATCATTTTGGGATGGGGATTTGCTTGAAAGCTTAAATGCTAGGTCGGTTAACAAAGATATGGATTTTGGGAGGTATTGCCTATGACCGAGAAGTAAGATTGATCAAAAGGATAAAGATTGTATGGGATGAAGTTCTTGGATATATGCCCCTTAAGTGTGATTGTTTGCACCTCTTTTTTATTCATTTTTAAAGTACTACCTTTTTAACATTAGTTGTATCTTTCAACTAATCCTACCATTCTTGATTGCATTTGTCATAATATATAGATTTGTGGACCTACCGCTAGACATGGATTAAAAGAGTTGCTGCCAATCTTTTTTATTTAGGTGTGATTGGCCACCTGATCGAATCTATCCTATTTAAAGACGAGTCTCAAGATTGACTCAGGTATCTTTAAATAGTAGATTCTGATTCACAAAACCAGATTTTAGGTTTGGGAGTACGATTATGCGTGAAGAAGGTTATAGCACCCCCATAGCACCTATCCAAAAGATGGTACTAGTTTGATTTCAAATTATCCAAGCCTTAAACATGTTTATAATTTACCAAAGTATTTAATATTGAAAATTAATCTTAAAATTACTCTAATAGTTTGGTAGCAATTTAAGATAATTCTCTCATCTTATGAGTATTCATAGATTTGTGTCCCACCCTGAAGAGGCTCCGTCGTCAGATTTATTGATGTATTTTACTCAAGATAATAATTAGTAAAATCGTCTAATAGTTTGTTAGGATTTACTTTGATGTAGATCTCCTAATAGTTTGGTGAGATTTTATTGTAAAATATTTATAAAATTTTATTTTTGAGAAAATTCATTAAATCTTCCAATAGTTTGGTAAGATTTAACTTAAGATGCAATCCTCAAATAGTTTGTTAGGATAAAATACAAAATATTTTATTAACAATTATTTTTTTTGTGAAAATTGATTTACAAAATTCTCTAATAATTTGGTAGAATCCATAAAATTTAAATTCATAAAATATCCTCTAATAGTTTGATAGGTTTCATGAATTTATTTGAAAAGAGAATATTTTAATTTTTTATATTGTTTTCCAAAAATAAATTAATAAAAAGGAATTTACAAAATATTTAAAAATTAAATTACTCAATTTAAAAAATCAGTAAAATAAAATAAAAAAACTTAAAAATTAAAAATGGAAAAAAATAAAAATAAAATAGAAAAAAAACCTACGATCGGATCGGGTTGATCCATGGGCAACGCATGGATCCTATTTGGGTTCACACAGATTTTAGGCACTCAGAAACGTCATCATGTTGGGACATTATAAAACGGCAGAGATTTGGTTTTTCTTTAGATACATCTAAATGCTTATCTCTTTAGCCAAAATTCCTTCTGCCTTTTCTCTAGAAAACCTAAAAACAAGCTACAAGAAACTAGGTAACTCGTTGGTTTTTGGAAAAAGTCACCGGAATCCAACCGAAAAATTCAAACTTCATTGAAAAATTCAACTAAAAAATTCAAATATTCAACCCAAAAGCCCAATTTTTCTAGAATTTTCCAGATTCTTCATAAATTTTCTAAAAATTCAACTCTAAACCTAGTAATTCAAACCTAAACCCAGAAACTTGAAATCTCAATTTTAGAACTCCAAACCAAAATACAAAAATTCAAACCCAAACCTAATCGCCATAAACCTTAAATGCAAAACTATTTTTTCCAAAAATCCACTATCAGAAACCCTAAATCCAAAAATATTTCTTCCCAAAAAATCAACTCGTGAGTTTCACTGTGATCTTGCGTCCTATTTATAGCCAATCTTAGCATCAATTTAAGGCTCCAATAGAACCAATCCAGGCTTGAATCTTGAGATTAGATTTTTTCTAAACAAAACCAATCCAAGCTTGAATCTTGAAATTAGATTCTATTCAATGTAATTTAGATAAGGTTATGCAGGGCCGATTGATTTGGTTTAGTTTTGAACTGAAAGGCCTTTGACTGAGTAGATTGATTACTTGATTTAACACATATTAAGAAAAGAAAAAGAAGAAGAAGAAAAAAAAGAATAATAATAATGATAATAACAAAATAACAACAACAACAACAACAACAACAATAATAATAATAATAGCAATAATAAACAACGGTTGACCCTGGACATAGATGGGTGTTTACAACTGCCTCTCTTTACACATCCCTGTTAGATAAGAAATATGCAAAGACCTAGCCATCCATTTTGCTCAAGCCTAAAATATAAAGTCAAATCAGTAAGCAAAAATGATCAGGACTGAGCCACAAGTCAGAAAGATGATATGGACTGAGTGAGATAAAAAACAAGTGATCGAGATTAAACTGCTAGTCTAGTCAGATAAATGATCTAGACCAAACTAAGATCAAAACAAACAATCAGGATTGAACCATAGTTTCAAAAAATGATCTAGATCAAGCTGAGATCAAAACAAATGATTAGGATTGAACTATGAGTTAAAAAATGATCTAGATTGAGCCAAGATTGAATAACTAGGATTGAACTGTAAGTCTGAAAAACTAAATTGACCAGGACTGAGTCAAGGTTGAAGATGGATGATCAGGATCTAACTGTGAGTCAAGAAAATGATTTGGACTAAGCCGAGATCGAAAATTGAATGATCGAGATCTTACTATAAATAAAAAAAATGATTTGAACTAAGTCGAGATTGAATCGTGAGTCAGACAGATGATTTGGACTAAACGAGATAAAAAAAGTGATCGAAATCAGACTGTGAGTCAGAAAGATGATTTGGACTAAACTGAGATTAAAACAACTAATCATGCAACGATGCAAGTGCATGCCTTATCTAGGATGCAAATGAAACCTCAATTGTGGTACTAAATTTCCAACAACTTTTTCTATATTCTTATCTCTACATATTTCTTGCAAGGAGATTACAAACCATTTTTTGTTACTCAAGATAAACACTTATTTTTGTCCTTAAAGAAGCTTTCAAAATCAATGATTTTATCATACATTGAAAATTTCATCTTTGGCCCTCATCCCTTTTAGTTTTCTCGAAGTAATACACAATCTCTTATGACATTACTCAATTATTAATCATTATCCCAATTTCAAAATACAAGATGTGAATTATGCACTTATTCTATTCATGATAAAGCATAAAAAAGAAAAAGCAAATATTGAAAGCGGGACATAAGTAAGGATGAAATGAATATCCTTTATTTGGAGAATAGGTAAATTACATATGACAGCAAAAGAGCAAAATAAAGGTGTATAGGGATGGCTATTTGGGATAGCAATGCCTTAAGACAAACAATCAAATAATCATGACAATAAATCTTGGACTTTTTCAAAAACTCAACGATATAATGCCCCCAGCACTTCAAAGCTTTTTGAAATTTATTGATTTTGGTGTGCCTCTCAAATGATGTCATATCCTCCTTATCTAAGTTGGCTTTATAGGTTTTTAACTCAGATAAACCTCTATTTAGTTAAAACCACCATTATGGGTTTTCAACTTGAACTTTCCCATTTTTTTGGCTTAAATTGCCCTTTTAGGTTTTCAACTTGAACTTTTTTTTAAGCAAAGCATTTCTTCAAGGCATCAAAATTTGTGGGATTGGAAAGGTCATCTCTATCCATCTTTGACAAAATTAAGGCTTTTCTTGAAAAGGCCCTTGTTACAACATACGATCTTTCCCAATTTGGAGTCCATTTCCCCCTATCATCATGTTGGCTTAGGAGGATTCTTTTCAATACTAACTCTTTTTCTCGAAATTGATGAGATCAAACTTTTTATCATGAGCTCTCATCATTCTTTTTTGGTATAATTAATCGTGACAGAGCACTACTAATCTCTTTTCTTCATTGAAGTTAAATTTTTCATAACGTTTTTAGATCCATTCAGTTTCTTCTAAACCTACTTCCTTTAAGACTCTCAGAGATGGGATTTCTACTTCCATTAGTAATACAACTACTATCCAGTAAACCAAGAAAAATAGAGTTACCTTAATGGAGGTGTTTATTAATATTCGATAGGTATGGAAAGCAAAAGGTAATTTCTTATATCAATCCTTATATGTTTTATCATCTTTTCCAAAATCCTTTTGACATTTTTATTTGCAACTTCTACTGTTCCATTCATCTTTGGGAGATATAGAACCAAATTATGATGCTTAATCTTGAATTGAGTACATACATTTTGTAGACTACTAATCGAGTTACATTTGTAAAGAAAGCTTATTTGACCCATTTAATGAAGTAATCTATCATCACAAAAATGAATCTATTCCCATTTAATGCTTTTGGGGTGATGGGACCAATGACATCCATTATCCATATAGGAAATGGCCAAAGTGATGCCAAAACATGCAACGCTGTGGGTAGAGCGTGGATCTTATCAGTGTAAATCTGGCATTTGTGATACTTTCGAGAATAATCAATGCAATCTTTCTCCATTGTCAACCAATAATATTTGGCTTTCATCATCTATCTTGCCATCATATGTCTATTCGTATGTACTTCACATATGCCACCATGGATCTCCCCAATGATCTTCTTGGCCTCAGAGGCACCTACATAGTGCAATAACACTTGATCAGTGCTTTTTTTTATACAAAACCTCTCTATCTAAGAAGAATCCTATAGCCAATCTCCTCAGGACTCTTTTATCATTCTTTATTGCTTGATTTGAGTACTCAAATCCCTTAGATATCACAAAATATCATAATACCAGGGATTTCCATCTTCTTTCTCCTTGACACTGGCACAATGCATTGGCATATCCTTAACATCTAACTTGATGGATTGAATCTTAGCAGTATTACCAATTTGCACCATTGTAGCCAAGGTGGCCAAGGCATCTATGATTTGATTTTTGCTCAAGGTAAATGTTCAAACTGGATTGTCGCGAAATGCTTGCATAACTCTAAAATGTATTTATAGTACAGGATAAGTTTTGAGTCCCTGGTTTTTCATTCTCCCTTCAATTGATAGATGACCAAGGTCAAATCCTTGAAAACTTTTAATACTTCAATTTTTTTATCCAAAACAACTTGCAATCCTATAACACATGCCTCATATTTAGCTACATTGTTAGTGCAATTAAAGTTTAACCTTGTTGTAATAGGTTAGTATTGTCCTTTTGAAGATATTAAAACTGCTCTAATCCCATGCTTCATGGCATTAATAGCCCTATCAAAATACATTTTTCATGACTTTCCCTCATCATTTTCTTCTTCTAGTCCTGAGATGGCCATTAAGTCTTCATCCTAAAAATTGAGTTTCATGGGTTCATAATCTTCAGTGGCCCAATCTGTAAGAAATTCGATAATGGCACTTCCTTTGATCACATTTTGGCTCACATACATTACGTCATATTCCAAAAGCATGACTTGCCATCTTGTAATTTTTCCTGATAAAGATGGTTTCTCGAAGATATACTTGATTGGGTCCAGTTTAGCTATAAGCTAAGTTGTGCGGTAAAGTATATGCTACCCAAGTTTTTTTAGTTATCCAAGCCAAAACGTAACACATCTCCTTTCATGATGAATACTTGGACTCATACTCTATAAGTTTTTTACTCAAGTAGTAAATAGCTTTTTATTTCTTGCCATATTCATATTGTTATCCCAACATAAATCCCATCGACTTCTCATGTACCACTACATACAGAATCAATGGTTTCCTGAAATGCGTGGTGCTAATATTAGAGGATTGATAGGTATTCCTTAACCTTATCAAAAGTTTTTTGACATTCTTCATGCTATTCATCAGGATTATTCTTTTAGAAGAGTTTAAAGATGGTATTACATTTGAAAGTAAGTTAGGAAATGAATCGAGAGATGTAGTTTAATTTGTTTAATAAACTTCAAACCTCCTTTGGTGTACTTGGCGGAGATAAATTTTGAATGGCCCGAATTTTGTTTGGGTTGACTTTTATTCCCTTTTCACTAACTACAAAATCCAATAGTTTCCTTGACTTGGCTCCGCACATACATTTGGACAAATTCAACTTGAGCTGAAATTTCCTTAGCCTCTCAAATAATTTCTTGAGGTTAGCTACATGGTTCTTTCTTTTTCAAGATTTTATGATCATATCATCTACATACATTTCAATCTTTTTATGCATCATGTCATGGAAGAATGTGACCATAGCACTTTGATAGATTGCCCTAGTGTTTTTCAACTCAAAAGGCATAACCTTATAATAGAAGGTTCCTCACATAGTTATAAAAGTGATTTTTTCCATATCATCTTAAGCCATCTTTATTTGATTATAGCTGAAGAATCTATCCATAAAAGAGAAAATCACATGCCGAGCCGTATTATCCACCAATGTGTCAATATAAGGCAGAGAAAATTGTTTTTTGGGCTAGCACTATTCGGATTATGTTAATCCATACACATTCGTACCCTTCCATCTTTCTTGGGGATAAGTACTGTATTAGCCACCTATTCAAGATATTTGGCCACATGTAAAAAACTTGCATTAAACTGCTTTTTTACATCTTTTTTAATCTTCATCTATGTTTCTACTTTTATCTTTCTCAGTTTTTGTTAAACTAGCTTACATTCAGGTTTTAAGGGTAGCTTATGTTCCACTATCTTAGTGCTGAGCCTAGGCGTATCTTGGTAGGACCAAGTAAACACATCTACAAATTCTTGAAGCAGATCCTTTAATCGTTGTCTATTAACCATTGGGAACAAGGTATCAACCTTAACTTTTTTTTTATTCTTAGCATCACCTAAATTGATAATCTCAGTAATTCTTGATGAGGCTCAATAGATTTATTCTCTTACTCAATTAATCTCATTAAATCTAGAGGCAAAGTGTATTTTTAGACTCTTTTTTAGTGTCGAGTTCATCAGTATTAATTGAATTTTTGAAATTAAATCCCTGATCATTATCATGATTATCTTTATATTTATTTGGGGACTTGAAATTGAGTGAAATAGGAAATATTAGCAAAATGCTTTGATGAAAAAATGGATTCAATAGAAAAAATGGATAAAATGCATGCTACTATCTTTTATTAGAATAATAAAATGCATGCTACTATCTTTTATTGGAATAATAAAAAATAAAAGGCCCATACATAAGAGATCATCCCAATACTTTTATGCATAAACGATTGGGAATTGTAATTACATTAAAAGAGTATCAAGGACAGCAGGTATCTAGATGACATTTTAGTTCTTCAATTCAAAGTTTGGTGGGTATGGATAAACCAACACTTTTTCCTTTCGGTTATCCTCATCTACCATCTGGATAGATAGTTTAACAAAATCTTCTTCCTAACTTAGTTCTTCTACAGTGCTCTCCTTAGCTTCTAGGTAGTATATCCTCCAAAAACAAATGTTTTGTAGAAATAAAGGACAACCATTAGCCTATTTCCTACCCTCATCTTATTATCTTGTATTCTTTCCATTTCATAACCCAGACCTAGTCTTCAATCCCTGGTGGTTTTTTTATCCCTTGCAAACTTTTGCCCAAACCAACTTTGACATTCTGACCTTGATTAATCATTTGACTGATCATGCTTTTACAAAACTTTGGTTGGTGCCCCTTAAATCCTCCACACATGGTGTTAACAAGTTTCAAAAATCGATAAGAACATTCTAATGACTCTTCTGTAGCTTTTAAATATAGGGTATTTATAGGCTGAGTCACTAGCAAATTTTCTTCTCTGTCCATGATCACCAATTGACCTTCTATATTGAATTTGATCTTTTAATGTAAGAAGGAAGGAAAAAACTTGCCATGTAAATCCATGGTCTCCCTAATAAGTAGCTTTAGGATGGAGAAATATCTATAACCTGGAACTTTATATTGAAAGTACATAGTCCAATTTGTATGGGTATCTCAATGTCTCTCAACATTTCATGCTTAATCCCATCAAATGCTTGGACCACAATATGATTGCTTCGAATGTGGGATATATTAATGGGCAATCTTGTCAAAGTAGACATGGGTATGACATTAATAGTTGAACCATTATTAATAAAAACTTTGGCTATTATGCAGCTTTTGCATTTAATAATGATATACAAAGCCTTGGTACTTCCTCTACATTCAGGTGGAATCTTATCATTGCTGAAAGATATGTAATGTGGTACCACTAAGTTTCCTGCCAAGTGGTTCACATATTCCATAGATACATTATCTGCCACATAAGCCTGATTTAACACCTTTAAAACAAGACGTTGTGATGTGGTTCTGAATTCAGTAGCAATGACAACAAAGAGATTCTAGCTAGTATCTTATTCAGTTGCTTCACCATGAAATATTCAGTATGTTTCACCAACTTAAAAAACTCACAAGTTATTTTTTTGGCACTGACTTTGGAATCAATTCTGTCTTAGTCTATTTTTTCATCACCTTCGTCTTCTCTTTTTTTGCTTTCTCTAATGCCTTTAGAGTATAGCACCTTCCACTTCTTGTCATGCCACCTATACTTGTTATGTTGGCAGCCTTAAATTTAGGCATAATTTTTTCTTGCCCTTAAACTATTACTTCACAACCATACTGTTATGATACAACCTTTTTATCCTTATAGGGGAAAGGTCTTGAGACTTTAAAGATCACTAGCCTAGGAAAAAATATGTTCTGATTGGTTTTGGCTTTTCATCATAACGAATGGTGATCGACTTTAGCATCTACTTATTTGTCATGGTCACTTCAGTATTTTTCAAGGCTTCTATCTCTTCATACAACTCATTCTTTTAAGAATCTATTAACTTTTACACCTCGTCATGAAACTATTTGCAAGTTTCAATAGAGTGCAAAGCTCCACTGTGATACTTACATTTTTTATTTGGGACACATCTCTCACGATAGGTGCATGGGGCTACTGGTTGTATCATTCCAACCTCGTATAGAGCCTCATATAGTTGACTAAATGACATTTTGATCTCTTTCACTCTTCTTTTCATATCCTTTTTGTCTTTATTCAAGGAATGGACTATATGATTAGGTAATGGGTTACCACTAACATTGGGTATTGTGTTTCCACTGGTATCAAAACTTATCAACCTTTTTTTAATTAGACTTTGTATGCTGTGTTTCAAAGAGGTGCAATCTTTGATAGAATGGCCAGCCACCCCATAATAATAGTCATAGTGGGTAGTTGAATCATACCGTTTGAGATAGGGTGGTTCAAGTTTTTTTGCAAGGATAAGATTAATCAAATGGTTTTTGTAAAGTTCTTGCTACAATTTTTTATAGCTTATAGGGATAAGGTTAAATGTGAAATTTTTTTTGTTGTTTCGTGATTCTTACCCACCACTTGTTGGGTTGGTTAGATGAATAAAGGGCCTTATTGTATCTGAGTAAAAGGGTCATGGAGCTGATTGGTAAGGGGAAGTAGATGCATGACTTATGGTAGTTTTTGACCTGTTGCCCTTCAAAACTCACAACTTGAGTCTCACTTTCTTTCTTCTTGGGCAACATTTTAGCAACAGAAGGCTTTCCCCCTTCAAGTTTGCCATTTTTAATAGCATTTTCAATGATCTCTCATAAAATCACCATATCAACAAAAGTTTTAGTTGCGTTCCCTATTATTTTATCATAGTATGGCGACTTTAGAGTGATTACAAACATCACTGTTATTTTTTTTTTGTTAGTGGTGGCTACACTTGAATGGTGACATCCTATCATCTTTGAGCATATTTCTTGAAAGACTCAGTTGTTTTCTTCTCCATACCTTGTAATGAAAGACAATTGGGAGCCATATCTATAATATGATGATATTGGTTGATGAAAGATAGAGTCAAATCCTTTCAAGATTGTATGCTAGCCATGTCTAATTAAACTTACCATTTTGCGACAGACTCGATTAAATTATCCTAGAACACATGTATGAGCAATTTCTCATTACTAGTGTGTGCTGCCATCTTACGATAGTACATTGTAATGTGTGTAATAAGACATTTAATACTGTTGTACTTTTTAAATTCTGGCACTTTGAATTTTGGGGCTATCATCACATCTGACACCATACAAAGCCTTGCAGCTTTCATGGATCCATAGAAGTCAGTGCCTTATATAGCCCATAATCTATCCTCAATCATGCTCATTATGTGATCAGTCTAGGGTCCTCTATAGACACAGGCATTTGCAACTTTAATTTTTCCTTTGCCTCATTCGAATTAGGGATTTGGATTCGCTCAATTGCCTTTTCAGCAAAGACAAGATTAGTGTAGCTCTGAACATTTCCTTGACTGGGTGCATATGGTATTTCTAGGTAGTTGTAACTTGGAAATGCTATTTGTTGTGGCTGAAAACTTGGAATGGCTTGGGTATGATGTGAATCGAAGCCTAAAATATATAGTGACTCAGTGACTTCATGTGAAATATCTTCCTTCACCACTTTTTCTTTGTTTATCTTATCTATAGCTTCGAGGATCTTGCTTAGTTTCCCTTCAATTACCTTCTAAGCCTTTTCTAACCTTTGAAAATGGTTCTTATTGACTTGCTCCATCTTTTTAGCTTGAGCTCAGGTGTTATATTGATGTTAAGCTATTCTAGCACCTTAGTACCACAATCTAAAAGTAGTGATCATGATATGATTTGACATAAATGAATGTAATGTAATGCATGATAAAGAAAGAAAAAAGAAAAAATTTGCCTTTTTAAGGATTTAACAAAAGCATACTTTCATTTATTCCATAGAATTTTGTTTTACATTAAGTATAATATTTTCCCTTTGTAAAAGCGTTTAATTTGCCTATACTAGTCCTTAGCTTCCTCAATAAACTTTAGTAGTCATTTCCCATGCTTTCTTATTGGTATGATTAAAGCTCTCAATGTCTTAGCCTTTTTCGCCATTTTTCCCACCTTAATTATTGCTTTGCCTATCTTAGTTGCAAGATGCTTTATGTACCTTTGTCTTCCCTACCCTTCTTTTTTGCTAAACCATACCTAATAAGATAATTCCCTGTGCTTTTCTATGAGTGCATGATATGATTTCTCTACTCATTTAACTTATTCTTTAGTGTCTGGATGTACTCTTTGAGCATTTCATTTTCATGCTGAGCTTCGACATAATCATCTTTCATTTGAGAGCATTCTATTTTCAGCTTTTCATTCTCACAAGTCAAATTTATGTTGTTTATTTCTTTAGCCTACATATGTATGCATAACCTTTTTTATTCTTGTTATAGCTCCATCAGCTCCTTAAGGGCATTATCCTATTCTCTAATGACCTTTTGAGTCTTGCTTATGTTGCCCTCCTTAGAAATCTTGTAGATTTGAACCTCTAACTTTTTGCTTTGTCTTTCCATTATCCCTTTTCTTCTTGAAGCCTTAAAATTTCTCATTTCAATTTCTCTTTCTTAACTTCACGTTCCTTCATTGTAAGTTCTAACTTAAAGGGTACATTATCCAAGTCCTAATTCACTGACTAGTAATGGTCCTTAAACATAAGCACAACCTCTTTGCTTCTCTTGGCTCTCTAATCAAATATCCCTGAGTGATTTTATCAATAAATGGTCCAAGGCACACCCTCTTAGGCTTCTTCCAAGTCTTGATTATGCCATCAATTTTCTAAATTGTTTTAGGTTCTCCATATAAGTAGTCAAATTGGTTGAGCCTGTGTGTTATAGGAATGAACTATTCAACTTCATACTATTTTCTTACCATAAATGGTGCATAACCTGTTGACCCCTATAAGCCTAAGAGTAGAACTCCTATCTCATCTCCACATTGATACAACATAAGTTCCCTGTTCATCTATGGAGTTAACTATTTCACTTGACAAACTCTGAGCTTTTGTCGTAAACATTCCCATTCCTTTCAGGTCTTTGCTTTCGGCCATTCACTTTCACAAAATTCTTTAATTGGATTTCAATTAAAAAAATAGAGTTTGTAGAAAGCCCTCTTTTTGCATTTGAAATAACTTTTCATCCATAGATTCAATAATGGTATGCAACCCAAAAAATGTGCTTTATCATTTTGTCTACATAAATTTAGTGATCTGATGGTTTTTACCAATATAGCCAGTGAAAGATTGCATCCCCTTCAATTTGTTCAAATAAATCCACCACCAATATCTTAATGTGGCCTCAGACTTTAGGGAAAATGACCATCCCATATATTGCTAGAGTAGATGCATTCGTTCCTTGGTCATCATTAGGGTGTTTGACAATGAAATCTCAAAGAAATTTCTATGGAATAGCCATATGCTCTCCTTTTGGTTGGATATGTGAATCTATAGCTCATTTTTCATCCCTAAAATATGTGCCAACTTTTTGTGATACCTTAATTTTTGTTTCTTCATATATACTTTGTCTGGATATTGAAGATGCATACCCATCAAAGTCGAATACTTATCTATTGTTGGTACTAGATCAACTTCGTTAAAGATGAAACAACGATAAGAAGGATCCTCAAACTATACCATAACTTTAATGAGTGAACTTTTAACCCTTACTGACAAGAGATGCGTAACCTGCCTAAACTTCTAACAAAAAGCTTGCTGCCTTGAACAAACCATGCCATTCCATATATCTAATAGGCCTTTCAAATCATTTTGTTTGATGAACAGATGAACTTCCTTTGGTAAAGTGGAGACATAACCAGGTGGCAAACAATCCCTTTCTTTTTGCTACCTTTTTTTTTACTCTTTCTTCACGTTTATGGGTGAATCACATTTGAAGAGTATAGATAAGGTGCAAACTTGACTTTTTGTGGGTTCCATGAGAACTTTTGTTAAATATACCTTTAAGGTAGGAATAATATGCAATTTGCATGTGTGTTTATAAATATGCATAAAAAGAAAAAAATAAAAAAGATAAGAAAATCCACCTCAATATAAAATAAAGAATAAATACTATAGAATAAGTAAAATAACAACATGACTCTAAATTTTGGATTAACTACAAAAGGTGGAAGGACATGGCTCTACCTATGGGTTAAGCTCTTAAGGTTAACTATATGTGGCTTAGATTATTTTTAAAAGGTTTCCAAATTGTTCCTGACATCATTGTCCATCATAGACTAGTAAGGCACCCTACCCAAATTCTTTTCCATTATAGGCTATAAGCGAAAAAGGTTCGATCTGAGTGGGAGTATTTCACTAGCCCATGTAGAGACATGAAATTTCACAAAGGTGTAGATACTTGACTTTCTCCTAAGGAACAAAACTCGGGCATAGAGCTCATGTTATGCGCATGCAAATGAATGACAGATATATGAAAATGAGTAAATGAATAACTAAACAAAATATAAACAAGGAAAAAAAGAAAGAAAGAAAGAAAGAAAGAAAAAATCTCATATTTATTGGGTTAGGCTTGTATAATAAGAAATCATTTACTGGCCTGACTCTTGATGTCTCCAATGGAGTCGTCAAATTATCATAACGTATAGTTCCATTGACTTACCACTAGATATAGATTAAAGAAGTCGCCACTAATCTTTTTTTATTTAGGTGTGATTGGCCACTTAATCGAATCTACCATATTTAAATATGAGTCTCAAGATTGACTCAAGTGTCTTTAAATAGTAGATTCTGATCCATGAAATTAGAGTTTAGGTTTAAAAGTATGGATATGCATGAGAAAGATTATAGCACCCCCACAGCGCCCATCCAAAGAATGGTACTAGCTTGATTTCAAATTATCCAAGCCTTAAACATGTTTATAATTTACAAAAATATTTAATATTAAAAATTAATCTTAAAATTACTCCGGTAGTTTGGTAGCAATTTAAGATAATTCTCTTACCTCATGAGTATTCATAAAGACTAATATCCCACCCTGATGGGGCTTCGTCGTTAGATTTATTGATGTATTTTACTCAAAAAAATAATTAGTAAAGTCTTCCAATAGTTTGGTAGGATTTACTTTAATGCAGATCTTCTAATAGTTTGGTGAGATTTTATTGTAAAATATTTATAAAATTTCATTTTTGAGAAAATTCTTTAAATCTTCTAATAGTTTGGTAAGATTTAACTTAAGATGCAATTCTCCACTAGTTTGATAGGATAAAATACAAAATACTTTATTAACAATTATTTTTTTACAAAAATTGATTTATGAAATTCTCCAATAGTTTGGTATAATTCATAAAATTTAAATCCATGAAAAATCCTCCAATAGTTTGGTAGGATTCATGAATTTATTTGAAAAGAAAAAATTTTTATTTTTTTATATATATTTTTTAGATTGTTTTTCAAAAATAAAATAATAAAAAAGAATTTTATAAAATATTTAAAAAAATAAATTGCTCAATTTAAAAATCAATAAAATAAAAAAAAAATAAAAATGGCAAAAAATAAAAATAAAATAGAAAAGCAAAAATTGCGATTGGGTCAAGTTGATCCATAGGTGGTGCGCAGATTGTATTTGGGTTCATGCGGATCTTGGGCACTCAGAAATGTCATTGTCTTGGGACACTATAAATGGGCAGAGATTTAGTTTTTCCTCAGATTTTCCAAAGCGCTTTTCTCTTTAGCCAAAATCCCCTCTGCTTTCTTTCTAGAAAACCCAAGAACAAGCCATTAGAAATTGAGCAACTCATTGGCTTCTGGAAAAAGTCACCAGAATCTGAGCAAACTTTGTCGTAAAATTCAATCAAAAAATTCAAATATTCAATCCAAAAACTTAGTTTTTTTAGAATTTTCATATTCTTCAGAAAATTTCCAAAAAATCAAACCTAAACCCAATCGCCAGAAACCTTAAATCTAGAAATATTTCCTCCCAAAAATCCACTATCAAAAACCCTAAATCCAGAAATATTTCCTTCTAAAAAATCAACTCATGAGTTTCTCTATAATCCTGTGTCCAATTTATAGCCAGTCTTAGCACCAATTTAGGGCTCAAACAGAATCAATTCAGGCTTGAATCTTAGGATTGGATTTTGTTCAATGTAATTTAGGCAAGGTTATGTAGGGCTGATTGATTTGATTCGATTTTGAATTAAAGGCCCTTTGATTGTGCAAATTGATTGCTTGATTCAACGCAATTTAAAAAAAAAAAAAGGAAAGAGGAATAAATAGTGATGATGATGATGATGATGATGATAATAATAATAATACTACTACTAATAATAATAATGATGATCATAATAACAAGAATAATAATAATAATAATAATAATAATAATAATAATAATAATAATAATAATAATAATAGAAGCAATAATAAACACCAATTGACCCCATAGAGAGATGGGTGTTTGCAGCATTTTCTATCATTTCCCAAGAAATCACCATGTTAGCAAAGTTTTTGAGATATTTCTAATCACTCATTTGTAATAAAGAGTGCTTAGTGAGTTGACAAACAAAAAAGTGATTTATTTCTCTATAAAAGGTGTTGCACTTAGGCAACTATATCTCTCTACCTATGAGCATACTCCTCAAAGCTTTCATCAGCTTTCTTTTGCATATTTTGTAAGGACAATCTATCAGGAGCAAAGTCAATCACACGCTTATATAGTGCAACAAAAGCTTTTACCTGATCTTTCCAAAATGAATTTTGATCTGGCTAAATGAATATACCACCTTAACGTGGATCTGGTAAGACTATCTTGAAAATAATGAATTAACAATTTGTCATTATGAGTGTGACCCGCCATCTTTCAGTAATACATGATGATATGAGTTGAGAGGCATTAAGTCCCATCATACTTTTCAAAATCTAAAACCTTAAACTTGGTTTGTATGACTAGATTAGGCACCAAACTCAGCTTATTAGCATCAATACTTCCAAACACGTTATGCCCCTCAATGGCCTTAAACCTCTTCTCCAACAAATTATACATGTTTTCCATCTTTTTGTTCTCTACCAGCTCCGGTACCCCTTTCAGCTTCTCCCATCCTTTGGGATCATCTAGGTTGGGTATCATGATAAGATTATAGGAAGTAGACTTGGGATTGATATTTATCTAAACCACAGATGATTTAGCAAAAGTACCAATTTAAGTGTAAAGTTGATGGCCTGTTGGTGGTGCTTATGTATATGGGGGGATTTTGAACATAGAGATATGTAAACCTTGGTGGATACGATGGTTCTTCAACATTTATTTCTTCTCTTGCCCCATGTGCTTATGCAATCCCTTTTCTTTTGAAAGTTTTGCTAGTGTTTTTTTTAACTCGACAAATTGTCCATCAATGTTTTGCTCTATCTTCCCAACTATTTCCCTTATCTCTTCCTATACCCTTTCCATTTTTTCAATCCGATTAGCATTCTCATTCTCTATGATTCTTGAGTGAGCTCACGAATTGTATGTGTGAGAGACTAATTGGTCTTGTTTTTTAAGACACACTATTCTTGAACCTTTTGTTATCTATCGTAAGTTAAAAGCACATGATATGAACTTTATTATTTACTTTAAAAGATAATTCTTTAAAAGTCCTATAATATTTAGGCAAGATTTTTAAAAAATATCTTTTTGCTTCAAAGGTTTGATGACAGTATATTTACAACCACCATTCCTTGTCTTAAGTGAACATGAAAAAGCAATATGTTTAAACAAATGATACATGTTATGCATGATAAGTTTTGTTTTGTCAACAAGAAACCCCTTAAATCCCCTCCTATAATTAGGCTAGGTTCTTTAAAGTTATTTTCTTTTCCTCAAAAGTTTGATGAAAGTGAACTTACAACCATCATTCTTTTTTTACAAGCTTTTTTAGGCAAATTATTAAAAATATAAATAAAGGCATTCATTTCTAGATAACTTTAATCAACGTATATTTTTATTAATTATAAGAATTCCAAGTCTACATCATTAACCATCCTAGAACTAAGGTTGTAGAACTGTTGGACTTGCCATACTGCCCCTTTGTCTCAACCAAAAAGTCTAATAGAAGCTAATCAAGGTTACTGGTGGGGACAACTCTTTGCTTTAAGGCTTTTACCTTTTTATTCATTACCCTGAACTACTTGATTTCTCCCATATAGGGCATATTCCTTAAGAGTTAGGCTTTATTTTCATGCTTTGAAGGATTAGCCTATTTGAAGCCATATTAGACTTAACTAAACATTTGGATGCATGTTCGATTAGAATTACCTTATCCTTATTTCTCTTGTCTTGACCAATTTTACCATCACCTAAAGTACTTTTATAAACACTTGGCTTTGTTTCGGTGTCAAAATTCAATAAGCTAGCATTGATCAAACTTTGCACCTTATACTTTAAGGCTGTATAGTTCTTCATGATATGGCCTGCATTAGTACAATGGTAATCAATGAGCGTTGGCATCAAACCACTTAGGATATGAGGGTTTTAATAGCTTCGTATAGACAAGTGTAATAAGGTGGGCCTTTACCAAACAATTGTATAGGTTAGTATATGTCATAGGAATGGGGTCAAGTTGAATCTTGTCTTTTTGTGCCTTTCATTTAAGGAATTGACCCAAAGGTACAGAGGTACTTGGGACATTGGTTGAATAGGCTGTTAGTAGTAGCAGACTGAATAAGTGGTCTGGACTATGAGGTGGAGTAGGTGGTTTGGAACATAGATTTAGATATGGGATTCTCGGAGGCTGCATGAAGTTTGGGGACTTAATCTTAGGTGCTTGGAAAAGAGGTTGAAATCAAACATTAGAAGAGTTTAAGTACAGGTTTAGATTTGGGATAGTTAGTGAGGGTTGCTTAAAACCTAGTGACTTTGTCTTGGAAATAGAACTTTTGAATTTAGTCATTTGTGTGGCCAATTCATCCATTCCTTTCTTAAGCTTATTCAAACCCTGATCTTCACTTCAGACACCATATGCATTGAGATCTTTTTTAAGGATGTTAGATCTAGCAAAAACTGGTTGATCTCAATTTAATTAAAATGGAAGTGACAACAACCTTCGAGGAGAAACAAACTTAACCCCACCATAACCTTTAGCCATTTCTACCAACTAAGCAATATGTTGTTTCATCTCTCGAAGCTCGTACCCATTTTCACTTATTTGATACCCACTAAGATAGCTATTTTATTTCAAAAGTTTAGACCAAAAAGTCCATGTTATTACTTTTACTGAATGAATCCGACAAAACAAATTCCAACGCATAAAACATGATTATGAATGCATGAATATGATAATGATGCCAGAAAATGTCATTAAATACAAAAATACCTGAGACAATGGGTTTTCATATGTACAAGGCCCAAAATGATAAAAATTACATCACCCGTAGATATGTAAGCAAGAAATGCAATGTCTTGTTGTAGGAGTAGTGAGATATGTTCACATGAAATGCAATTTTTACAATGCTTGTTTTATACAATCATATCATTCATGAATCCTTATGCATGAAATGCAATCACATACTACATGAATAATGAAATGTATACCTATGATTGATGCAACATATTTATATCAAATACATTAACATATTATACACATGAGATCTATTTACATGGAATGCAATGCATGTGTTATGCAAACCCAATGAAATTGACATTACCATTAAGATGTGTAAGAGATGGACTGCATGCACTATCTCTTAAGATATGCATGAGATGGATTGCGTGTACTATCTATCATGTACTATCTATTAAGATGTGCATGAAATGGAATGCATGTATTATTTTATTAAGATGTGTCCGAGATGGAGTGCATGCACTATTTTATTAGGATGTGGATGAGATGTAGTGCATATACTATCTTATTATTTCCAACTCCAAAAATATGATAATGTATGTAAACATGATCAAATGAAATGCAAAGAATAAAAAAACATTAACTCTCTTTCTCTCTCTCTCTCTCTCTTTTTCTTTTTTAGGAGGAAAAATTTAAGAACACATTTTTTATTTAAAAAAAATGTTTAGGATTCAAAGATTTTTCTTTTTTTTTATTTATGTTTTTTATTTGGTAAATAAACAAAGAATTTAGGAAAAACCGCTTTTGTTTTTTTGGGTGAGTTTGTTGGATAATACTAAAAAAGTTCTTTCTTTCTGTTTTTCTTCTATTTTTTATTAAAAATTTCTCAAGGATGCAAATTTTGAAGGAATAGCAAATGATTCAAATTGCATGTCAAAAAAAGTTTTATTGAAAGAATGTTTTTCTTTTATTATTTATTTATTCTCTTTTCAAAATTTTAGTTTTATTCGCACCATTATTACCCCTAAATATAGAGTATTCCTTTTTGTGACTTATTTAAGGTAATTTCTAGAGAGAAGGTATGGTATAGCTCTACCTAGGGTTGGCTCCGTAAGGTTCATTAGATGCTAGGCTAGGAATCAAGTGTCTAAAGGTTCTCAAATTGTTCATCACATCGTTATCTATTATAGACTAATAAGGCACCCTATCCTTACAAATTACAGGCTATGAGCTGAAAGAGTTCAATTTGAATGAAAGTGTTTCACTAGCTATTGCAAAGGCTTACACCTGATGAGAGCATAACTACTTCCTTCTAAAAAAGGTTAGAGCCTAGGTATAGAGCTTATGCATGTGATGTAATGTGAGTTTGTGTGAACAAACATATAAACCTTTCACACTTTCCTAAAATAATTCTATCCTAAATGTACCATAATTATTAAAATAGAATAAACAACAACCATTTAAAATAAATGATATGATTAAAATATGCATGAAATGTAAAACATACACATTTTTTTTTTATTTTTTGGAAACAAGGAACTTAAAATCAAAACATTATTTTTCCATTTGTTTTTTTTTTTCCATTTTTTTCACTTTTTAAGAAAACAAGAAAATTAAAATCTAGGAATTAAGATTAAACACTAACTAGCACCATTAACCTAAAATTTAGGATAAAATGTAATTAATCTTTGGCTTGACTTATTAAAAATGTATCCCTAGTGTAGTCGCCAAGTTGTTGCAACGTGTAGGTCATGGAACTCGACCATCAGACTTGGGGAAAAATGAGGTAAAAAGCATTTTCAATAAAATCAAAACCAAGGAGTCACCACCAATCTTTTTAAAGGTGTGATTGGCCATCCAAAAATTTTATCATTTTAATAAAATATTTAAAACAAGTTTAAAGTTTATTAAAAAAATGTTTATGGTTTATGAAATTAAAGTTGGGTTTGGGAGTCGCTTACATATAAGGAAAAAGTAACACTCCCATAATGCCCGTTGAAAATGGTATAAATTAATTACATGTTATCCTTGAATTTTGATAAAAATGGTCGTAGTGTAATATTTATAAATTAATTCTTTTCTTTCACTTATTTATTCTAAAAATTGAATCTTTTTTTTTTAATTTTCTTTTAAAAGCAAATAAATATTTTTTTTTGAAAATAAAAACAATTTATTTTTGGTTCAAGAAAAACCTTAAGTATCAAGACATTTCTTCTAGTTTTCTATATTTAGTCAAAGCTCCAAAAATGCCTCTAATTTAGAAGTTTTCAAATTGCCCCATGAAACCGAGATAATATCTCGCATAAATGATAACCATTATGAGTTCCCCTATATTTAGGTCAGATTTCAAAAGTTATTTTTATTTAAGATATTATCTTATTTTAAAACACTTTTCTTGAAAAACCTTATTTATAAAACATATGGATGGCATGCATAAGCACTTCAATATATAATATATGCACGATAATGAAAAATGAATGACAAAAAGTAACTGCATGTAGCAATAAAGTAAAATGAGAATATAGATGCATGAAAGGAATCAAGTGTTGGTTTTTAGGTTTGGGGATTGGTTTAAAGCTTAGATTTTTAAGGTTTGGGTTCAGGGTTTAGTTTTAGGATTTAAGGTTTAGGGTTTAGGTTTAAGGTTTTAGGTAAGGTTTAGGGTTTAGGATTTAGATTTAGGGTTTAAGTTTTAAGTTTAAGGTTTAGGGTTTACAAGGGAATGCATGTAACAAAATAACCAGAATGCCATTGATAAAAATGCAACCTTTATGCTTGAAATATGGTTGAATATAGAAACCATGACTTGGACATATTTACAAACATATCACAAACTAAACATGCATGCAACAAACATAGTAAAATGGTTCAAACACAATGGGTTTAGGGACTAGGGGAATTCAGCCAAGCCATGATCAGGGGCTTGGCCAAAACTCCAAGGGCACTTTTCATGTAAAATTATTTTGGTGAAACACTAAAGAAATATCTCCACCATTTTTTTTTGTTTTAAATCAAACATATGTAAACAAAGCAAAAATTCACCAAAAAGCTTACTAATTTGACATTTTTATTCATTGAGGATTTCATTAAACAGATAGAAAACTTATAGTAATAACCAAAAACACATACAAACAAATATATAATGAGCAACCTTTAGCCATTAACACCAAATAAAGGTTTGGCCAAGCGTTGGGGAAGCTTGGCTAAATGCTCCTCATGGCCTCCCCCAAGCATACGTTCATTTATTTAGCTAGAACATGCATTTAGAAAAAATCCATATCAAGGCATTTTATCATAAAAAGAATTTCATCAAACATATAAAAAACTACTAAAAGAGGAAACCATAGAAAAATAAATACTAGCCCAACATATTAAGCAAACTACTAAAACAATCAACAATCATGCACAAAACGTGTAGTAACATTAAGATCATCCATATAGATTACTCAAAGCATGTAAAACATAGAAAATTACCCAATGGGGGTTTGGCTATGGTGAGAAATGCTTGGTTGAACCTCCCAAAAATGGTTTTAACAATGGATTTTGCTTTTACTTGATCCCTTTAGCTTCAAACTAAAAACTATTGAATAGTTGGTTGAAATTTTAGATCAAACTTGGAGTTATGGAGGCAAACAACTATGGAGGAAGTTTTTTTCTATTGAATAACAGAAAAATCAAAAGAAAATGATATGAAAAGCTATGGAAAATGATATGAAAATCTATGAAAAATGATATGAAACGTAATGAAGAATATAGTACAAATTATAACTTGTAAAAGCTTCCTAAAATTTTTTATATTTTTTTCCTTCTTCTTCCCCTTTTCACGCCACTCCTTGGCTACCTCCTCCTCTATTCCCAACCCTAAATGATGAATATAAAGGACATGCAAATACATGAGAGCCTTTGATTAAACTTTCATCTAATGGCTCACCTTATTACCTCTATTTATTTTCAAGCTATCACCTTTAATCTTTAGATCAAGGGCTTTGAAAGATCAATGGCTCATAATGAATTTAGTACAAAATGAGGCTTTTGGTGCAATTGGAATTGTGTAAAAATACCATTTTGGCCCTTTTAAAGTTTTCACACTTTTATGATTTTTTCTTGGAAAACCATGATCCTTTCTTAATTTTTGTGATTTCAATGGACTAAAAATCATAAAATAATATGAAAACATGATCTAGATGTTTTCATGAAAAACCTACCTTAGGAAGATTAAATTACGAAAATGCCCCTAAAGGGTATTTTCATAATTTGACACCTTTCAAGGTGTGATCAAGGTTTTTAATATATCAAAAATCATGAAATAATTTTAAAACATGATCTGTAGCATTTCGTGAAAAATTGACTTTGAGAAGATCAAATTACAAAAATACCTTTAAAGGGCATTTCACATACCTTGAGGTACAAATGATAGTACTAAAATATATAGAGATTTATAAGTTCAATATGGTTGAAAATTTTAAAATTTGCTTGAATTTGGTGCTTTAATGTTTGTTTTCTTAATCTTTAGGTTTTTCTACTTGGAGTAAGATTTTTATTCATTTTCATGCAAAGTCCATGCAAGATTCAAACAAGTCAATGCATATTGATAGCATTTAAATATATAGAGATTTTCAAGTTCAATTTTGTTGAAAATTTTTAAATTTTGATTAAATTTTGTGCGTTAATTGGTTATTTTCTTGATCTATAGTTTTTTCTACTTAGAGTAGAATTTCTATCCATTTTGATGCAAGAGATCATGCAAGATTAAGACAAGCATCATTTTTGTAATAATCAGACAAGCATGTAAGGATGGGATGGAATTCTACTTGAAGTAAGATTACCTAATTTAACTTAAAGTAGGGATTGTGATGGCACTATGACTCCCAGAAGCATTCAACTATCCTATATCCAAGAGAACTTCATAATACACATGTGATAATTGAAGAGTTTTATGCAAGTAAGGATTCTAGGAAAGCATTCAGTTAAAGGAGATTTAATGCAATCATGACTATTTTGATTACCATTTAAAGGGTTATAAGATAAGAAAGACATTTGGAAGATAAAGCTTAAAGAGTTAGGATGAAGATCAATAACATGATCTTGGATTGCAAACATTAGCCAAAACTATCTCTATGCAAGATCAAGATAAAATCATTCAAGATTAATGTCCAAGATGGAATCCTAAGGGAATCAATGAAGACTTTTCAATAGTGAAGATCTCTCATTTGGCTAACTTCTTTAGAGATCAAGATAACTTCTATCATGTAGTGTTTGGATAAGATTGAACTTGTAAGCTTTGTATCTACCTCGTAGTCTAACCTACCTTTATAAATAGGGAGGTTAGTTCTTGTTTCCAACACATCTCACACTTCACATCCCACATTCCGTTCTTCTATTCTTTTTTTTATTTTCTTTAGATTAATAGTTCTTTTTAGTGTCTTTATATTAGACTAAGGTGATAGATTAGCCATTATAAGAACTCTTATCTTCTTATATTGTTTTTAATACAAATTTTCTTTTTTTTTCAAAATCTAGCAATCTTTATTTATTTATTTTCATTTTACAAGTTTTCGAAGCTTTCTTACTTTTGGTTTTTACAATCTTGGTTTTAAGTTCCAATTATTCAAGTTTTACACAATCTTTTCTTCAATATAGTATTCGGCCATTGTTGATTTTTTTAGTATAAGCTCTCGATTTCCATTCAACTTTGCTCTATTCTTTCATTTATTCAATTCTACTTTCAGTAATTTCAAATTTTTTTTTCAATTCTTGTTCTTTAGATCTAATCCATTTAGTCATAGCATATTGCTTGCCAAGTGACAATTGGTTAAGTAGATCTAGGTCTATACATTATTTTTATATGTTCTTGTTTATTTTTAATTGTAAATCAATCCAAGATTCTATTAGTTTAGATATGAGAGTTTAGTTTATTGACTTTGGTACTTGAATCCACCTAACAATTCAATTCTATAATCCTTGTGGGATAATACTCTACTTTCATCATTACTACTACTTTATTACTATTTGTGTACTTGTAGGAAATAAGAAAATTAGCAATCACATATTAAAGATGTAATCAAATTCTTGAAATAGGTTTTCTCAATTCATCTTGAAGTAGTGATCCTAATGGTACTTAGACTCCTACAAGTATTTGATTTTCCTAAGTCCAAGAGGACTTCTACATGCATGTGAGATATTTGAAAACTTCTATTTAAGAAAGGACTTTATAATATTCAACCAATGGAGTTTTTATTGTACCATGACTCTTTGATTAACCATTGAAGAGTTATATTTCAAGAAGTACTTTTGCAAGATTAATCTTAAAAGTTTGGATAAAAAGCAATTACAAAGGTCTTGATAATGCAAACTTAGCCGAAACTTTTTAAGATTGCAAGATCAAGTGTGATGAACGTCCAAGATGAATTCCAAGAAGCATATTCGGCCAATGCAATTCAAGAAGCAAATATTCCACATTCAGTCAACTTTTCGTAGATTAAGATAACTCTCATTCATTAGAGTTTGGATAGAAATTGACTTGTAACCTTTATTTTTACCCCATAGCCAAAACTACTATCTATGAATAGGGTGGTTCACTCTTATATTCAACATCCCACTACACACCATTCTTTTTCTTTCTTTTCTTTAATTTCTTAGTTTCCTTTTAGTTTCTTTCTATTAGACTAAGATGACAGATTAGCCATTACAAAAAGCTTTTATTTTTTAAATTCTTTCTTTAATTCAATACAAGCATTCTTTATTTTCAAGCTTTCTTTGTTTTTGATTTACAAGTTCTCTAAAGCTTTCTTTATTGTTTTCAATTTTTAAGTTCTTTTTTATTCTTTATAAGTTTTTGCTATATTTCTTTATTTCATACAAGCTTTTGATTTTATGCAATCTTTGTTCAATTGTTTCTTTTATTCAATACTACTTTAGGTAACTTCAAATCTTTTTTAATTCAAGTTTCAATCATTGTTTTATTTAGATCTAGTTCTATTTGGCCTTAATCCAAGATTCTTAGAAATGGTTGGATAATGAGATATTGGCCTATATTTTTCTTTATTTGTTCTTGATTTATTTTCAATTGCAATCAAATCAATTTTCTTCTTTGTCACCTTTGGTACGTAAATGCACCTAACAATTCAGTTCTATAATTTTCATGGGAATGATACTTTATTTTCATTGTTTTATTACTTGATTATGATCTGTACATTTGTAAGTATTACGAAAAGTAGCAATCAAGTTCTTGGCACCGTTGCTAGGGATTATAACAATGTTTGATTCGATATCAATAAGGATTTTCTACTCGCTTGTAATCTAAACATTTACCTTTATTTATTTTAAACTATTTTGATCTTTTCTTTATTTGTATGAGTAGATCTAAAAGTGTTAACCTTGCTCCATTTGATAATGAAATCAAAAGAACTTTTAGACATTTGACAAGAAAGCAAACAACACCTCTTACACCGATCCAAATGGAGAATGCAAACAATGAAGGTCATAGGACATTGAGGGATTATGCTATCCCTAATGCTGATGGTTTTCAACCATCTATAAGAAGGCTAGCCATACAAGTAAACAATTTTGAAATCAAGCCTTCTATAATTGAAATCGTTCAAACTTTTGTACAAGTTGGAAGATTACCAAGCAATGATCCAAATTTCCACTTATCTAATTTTCTTGAATTATGTTATACTTTTAAATATAATGGTGTTTCAGATAAGGTTATTAAACAAAGAGTTTTTCTTTTTTCTCTCAAGGATAAGGCAAAGAGTTGGATATCTTCTTTACCAACTAGATCAATCATAACTTGGAATGATTTGGTGTAAAATTTTTTTGCTAAATTCTTTCCACCTTTCATGATAGCTAAGTTAAGGAATGAAATAACTACTTTTATGCAATTTGATAGAGAGAATCTTTATGATGCTTAGGAGAAATTCATAGAGTTGTTAAGAAACTATCCACATCATGGTCTCCTCTAATGGCTAGAAATTCAAATTTTTTATAATGTTCTCACACCATCCATGATGACTACATTAGATTCGGCTACTAGATGAGCCATTATGAGTAAAACTATTTGAAGAGATGCCAACCAACAACTATCAATAAGGTATGAAACGTAAGGTACACAAGAAAATTTCGGTGTGTATAAACTTGATGCTTTGACTTTCATTAGTTCATAATTAGCAAATTTGACTAAGAATATTAAAGTTATAGGAACCATATCCCAAACCACCCTATTCATACTATACAAAACTCATTTGTGTCTTGTGAAATTGTGATGGACTCTATGCTAGTGAAAGTACCAATTTAGAATAGAAATGATCTAGTATGCTCAATAGTCCAAGCTTGCCTACAACCTATATAGCAATACCTACAACCTAGGCTAAAGAAATCACCTTAACTTTTCTTGGAACCAACCTAACCACCAAGCCTTTAACCAAAACAGAAACTTTTACCCATAACCAAATAACCCATTCCAAGAAAAAAAAACTTAGTTTTGAAGAAATATTGACCCAGTTGATGGAAGCCATAATGCAACCATTCAAAGCCAAGCTGCATCAATTAAGATTCTTGAAAATTAAATAAGTCAACTAGCTCAAGTCATAGCCAACCGACCCTTAGGGACCTTGCCTATAATACTAAGTACAACCTTAAGAAAACAAGACAATGAAGCATGTAATTCTGATATCTACTATTTTAATGATAATGATATTATAGATGGGCTAGTGGTGGTAAATTTACCTAGTTTTGTAAAACAACATGAGGTAGATTTTATTAGGAAGGATAATGTGATGGAGGATGAGTTATTGAGGTTTGGTAGGCAAGTTCTAGATAATTTTGACTAAATGGCTTTCGAAGCTCCTGAAAGCATTAAACCTTATAAGGAGATGGTGAAAATTTTGAAATTAAAAAGGATATTTAGGAATACATTCAAAAAGAAGACCTTGAGGAGTACATTAAAAATTAACCTAAGAAAAATGAGATGTTAATGCAAGTTAGGAAAGCACTCCTTGAAAGCATAAAACTAGAGGTGAAGGAAAAAATACAAGAAAAAGAAACTCAAAAAATGAAAAAGACAAGAATGACTTCAAAGATGTCTACCCAAAGGCATATTGTCAAAGAAGCACCACCAATGCCAAGGCCTATACATAGAGAGCTACTTAAGGAGTCAAAAAATGAAAATTTTGTTAATGATTGCAGTATTAACTTTGACAACTTCTTTCAAGAAAGTAAAAAGATCCAAAGAGTTTCATTATCTCTTGTAAAATTAGTCATTTAAAATTTGATGAAGCATTAAATTTGTTGATATATCTACTAAGAAACCACAAGGAATGCCAAAAAATGTTTTAGTAAAAGTTAGTACGTATCTTTTCTTATGAATTTTGTTGTTTTATATGAAAGATAATAAAGCCCCTTTATTTTTAGGTAGATATTTCCTATTGACATCCAAAGCCTTAATTGATGTGTATAACTATGATCTTACTTTAAGATTTAAGGGCAAAAGAATGCAATTTATAACTGGTGGATGTCATGTCCATAGGGATGATGAGGATGCTCAAGCAGTAACTAGAGTTAAGAAAAATGAAAAACCTAATGTTAGGGGGTTGAACTTGACCTTTCAATCCTATTCAACCTACTTACAATGCAGCTATCCTTGCAAGCCCAAAACTAGAACCCTAGTCCTAAGTCTAATGCTCCCACCATTGATCCTAGTCCAACTTATTTTATACCTGTAAGGAGAGTTAGTGCACCTCTTAGATATAGTTCAATCTATGTCATACTCAAAAGAGAATGTAGCAAAGTTAACTCCTTCGTGAAGAGATAGGGTAATTTTTAGATTTTAGGAATGGTCAAGCATGACCAAAACTAGCACTTCTTAGGAGGCAACCCAAGTTTTACATTAATTATTTATTTAAATGTATTTACTTTCTTTTTTTTTTTTGTTTATTTTCTTAGGATAGGAATACTTTGAGTTTTTTTAAAAATGAAAGTGATGTAAAGAGATACGTCATGATGAATGCAAAATTTGGCCTTAAAGCAAAAACTTGGGGAGTTTTCTTTTTTGTAGTTGTTTTTTTTTTTTTTTGTTTTGAAGCATGGTTTAATGTAAATGTGGGTGGAAAAGATTGTATTTTGAACTAACTAGTTTTTGAAATCTTTACCCTAATTGCTTTGTTTTCAAGTTGAATTGGCATGCTATAGTCTTTATTATACAATCTTAGTTAATTTTTCATGAATTGTTCAAGACTGACTTAAGTACGCTATGAGGAGAAGTATAAATGTAATGAAACATGGGATGAGTTCTTAAGTAAGCATTTCAATTGAGTATGATTTTTATGTTTTATGTTCTTAGTCTTAATCTATAATATGCATTGATTTTTTGTGAAGAGATATGTAATGTATTAAGTTACATAGAGATTTAGAGAATGAATATGACTTTAGAATTTACCTACTCAACCCTCAAGGTGAAATTCTAGACTACATTTGACTCAAGAGATGATTTAGGCATTCTTTGGATCGTTTTAGCCTTTTTCAAGCCTACCTTTTAAGAAGCATCCCTCGTACCATTTATTAGGCTTTTGATATATATATATATATATATTAGCCTTGAATTGATCCATATTTTGAAATGACAAAACATTAAGCTAAATAAGCTTGATTGTGATTTTGTGAAAAGATTAATTTAGTACAATGTTTCCATGTTCTTATGGTTTCATCATTATTGTAGTAAATAAAAATATGTTTACAAAATGATTTTTGATGAGCGAAAGTTTGGAAAACTTAGAAACATGTTTTGAATTTAAAAAGAAAATGTTTGTAAGTATTTTATCAAGTGAAAAATTATTTAAAACTTAAAAAAAAAAACTTTTTTCCTTGTTTGAAAATGTTTTTAGGCATGTTGTGAAAAAAAAAGATCAATCTTTTAGCTTATAGGATCAATCCCCTAGCTTACAAGATCTATCCCTTCTTATAAGTGATCAATAGATTTTTTTAACAGAAAGCTTCTAGGACTCAATTTGACAAGAGCCAATCGATTCCCTAACAAAAAAGATCGATCGGGTATAGAGCTTCAAGCAATAAATTGATCGAGTATGTATATGGATCGTCCCCCTCCCTTTCTAGAAAAAAAAACCACATGAAGATGGCCTAAAAGAATGGATTGGGTAAGGGAACCAATTGATCAAGTTTTTTCACCTAATTAATAGCATCATGCCAAAATGTGAGTAACTGTTAATTTTTCAAAGCTTCAAATGGGAATTTCTTCATTCAATCCATCCCTAATGACTAGCTTCTTATTTTTTTTGTAAACTGCACACTTAAACACTCTAAAATCAAGAAGAAACAAGAGGGAAAAGTACCAACAAGCCTTACATAAAAATCTCTAAAGAAATCAAGATTTATAGAGCTGAAAGTTCATTTTTGGTATTTGTTGTATCCAAGCCAAATTCTTATTATATTCATTCATCACATTTTTTTTACTCCATTAAGCAAACATTTAGCCTTGCAGTGGTGTTTTGAGTTTGCTTTTCAATTGAATGAGTTTGTAGATCAAGATGTGAGGTATTCTTTTATATTTTTGAGATTGAGAGGTTGCTACTTAGCCTAAAAAGCAGAGAGTTTTAGGTTGCTAGCCTAGCCTTAAGAAAAAGATAGAAACTTATTATACGATACAGATTGAGTCTTGTAAGAGTTTTCTTCAATTTAGTGGATTGAAGCCTTAGTATAGATAGCTAAGAGAAATGATGGAGATGCCTTTAGAAGAAGGATCGAACTTTTCTAAATCATTGTGTTTGATTTCTCTATCCCTACACTTTTTACATTTATTGTTGTTTATATTTGTTTCTAAGCTTATTAATTGTTGTAGTTTGTTCATTCTTTTATTAAAATGCATATTTTTTTTAATTTTCTCATTTAATTATATTGAAATCATTGTTTTGGACGAATTTGGAGAAATCTAATTCACCCTTCTCTTGGATCACCATCTTGCTTAAAAAACTAATAATTAGTATAAGAGCTTTGGTCTCTTTTTATAGGTTTAACAACCTTAAGAAAAGATTTTATGGCTTTTTAAGATGGTGAAGAAGTACTCAAAGCTCCCATGTTCAATAAATTTGAATTTTGTGAATGGAAAATGAGAATGAAGATGTTCATCATGTCACAAAAGTTTGGAGCTTGGTTAATGATAGAAAGAGGGCTTAGAAATCCTTCTAATGATACAAACTATTTGAAACAAATAATTGATGATGCAAAGGCCAAGTGCTTACTTTATAAAGCTCTTGACTCTCACAACTTCAACTTGGTCTCAAATTGCTTCAATTCAAACAAGATATCAAGGAAGTTGGATGAAATACATGAAAGACAATAATCCAACTGGAATGCATCAAGTCTTATGACTCTTGAAGAGTCCAAGGTAACCTCTAATTCTATTGTTTCAACTTCATAAATTTTTGATGAATTACAAGATGCTTATAATGAGTTTTATGTTAAATGTTAATCAATGATGAGGAATTTTGTGAAAATGATTTCAAAGTTGAATATAGAGAATGAACTTTTGATGAATGCAAAAAATATTTTGGAAAAAAATTGAAAAATTGAAAATAGATTTTGAAAACTCTCATAAGAATGAAATTTTGGAAAAAAATATTTTTGATTCACAAAAGAAATTTAGTGAATTGGTGAATGAAAAACAAAAGCTTTTAAAAAATTCTTTAGGTGCTAAAATGATTAAATGTAATTTTTTTAAAATTTCATGGTCATATTTCACCTAGTTGTCCTATTAGAAGAAAAGTCCCTTTTAGAATTAAACAGTATGGGTTCCTAAAAGAATAAGATATATTGTGACTAACTCTCAAGGACCCAAAGTAATTTGGGTATCAAAAATCAAATAAGAATTTCTCTTGTAGGTGTACTAGAGCAAGGAGCTATAATGTAAGATTAAAGATTGGAACTTTAGACACACATTAGAGATGGGTAACTTCTAAACTTTTATTTGAAGTGAACTTGAAATAGGTTGCCTATTCTTGTTGGATATTGAATGCTTATATTGCAAATTTGATTGAAATTGATTATATGTTACAAATTCTATGATATGAGTTTTACTTGCGTATACATTCATTTTGTGCTCTTGATTGTGATAGTTGTTAAGATTGAATGCTTGAAATATATTTGACATGTTTGATGTATTTGATTCTAGTGCTTGATTGTTTGCATTTATGCACAAACTTAGGGGGAGCAATAAAAGCTTAATGATTTTGAATTTGTATGTTTTGCTTTGAAAATGATTTTTGATAGAGTCAAGCTTTAAAATATGAAATTTTGTTTTAGCAAGTTTTTAAGTGCAAAATGAATTTGAATGTTTTGAGTAAAAAGTTTTAAATTTGCTCAAACAAAGAATCTTGTTAACTTGCTATGGTTTTAATTTTCATTGTGTTACATGCAAGTTATAAAGGATTTTGGGGTTTAAAAGATCAAATCATGCTTTTTAACATATATAGGCATAGAAACCATTTGGACATATTCATATTGTGATATTAAACTTTTCCAAATGATTTAATGAGCTTAAATGTGAGTTTAAACATATTTGCTCATCTTAATTACCTTTTTAAAGAAATATAGGGTTTAAGAATTGACTCTTTGATTTCCTTGTTTCTAAGGCTAGATGACAACTTGAATAACTTTGTTTTGTCATTTGAAATTTGTTGAAATGATTCAAGTTGGTTAAAAATAAGCTTAACTAGTTTTTAGATTTTTAAAGTGTTTTTCAAGCAAAAATGAGATTCAAAATGTCAAAAATCAAAATATTGCACTTATTAAGCTTTGAATGGTTTATCCACGTTTGTTTGAATGAATTTTGGCATGATAGATATGATTGAATTGTGTTTGTTAAATTGCCTATATGACCATGATTCAATAATTTGTTTATATTGCTTGAATCTTATGAATTCCTTAAACTTGATTGTGTTATACGTAATTGTTTTGTCTCTTGATTTCTTATGAAGTAGTCTTGAAATATGCTTTAATTTTTTATCCCTGTTAATTCAAGATTTATTTCCTCTCTTGTGAAGTTGGAAATTAATAAACTACTTGTGCTTAAAATGATATGTGTTGTTAGTTCATTTATTGCTTTTGTCAAATATGTATGCTTATTTAATAAATATGATTTAGCTTGACTTAATATACTTGCAAAATGACTTAAGTGAATGAATTTCTTAAGATACTAATTTTTACCTTAAGTCATTGTCCATTTTGGCCTATAGTTTATGTAGACATATTTATTCTTTTGTGCCAAATTTTCTTAAACATATTTTGATGATAAATATGTCTTTCTTGATGCTTCAATTTTTACATGGTCCAACATTTATTTTTGACATATTTTTTTGTGATGTCTTGAATAATTTTGAATATTAAATATGTCTTCTTTATGTTCATTATTTTCACAAATTGATTTTTGCACATAATATGAGAACTTTAGCTTTTGTGCCAACATTGTGTAATTTGATGATTAATTTGATACATGGCTTTTAGCTTAAATTTATATCTCATTTGCTATTGGCAAATTGTGTTTAATGATCAAATTTTCTTTTGCTTATTATGACTTAAAATATGGAATTCATTTTCTCATAATTGGTACAATCTTTATCAATTGATATTTCTTGATGCTACTAATGAATATTCCATTGTCAAGAAGTTTTCTAAGTCTATGCTAGGAAAACTTGATAAGGTGCATGAATGAGTTTGTATTTTGAAATTTCAAGTAATAAAGCATGTTATCTTTATCAATCAAGCCTAAGTACCAAAGACTTGCTCAAATGATGTGGAATGGAGGATTCAAAGCCTCACTCAACTTAAATAAGCACAACAACAAAGCATGAAAATGATGGAAGTAAATGTTACTAATTCAAATGCTTTGAAGGTTTTTCATGAGAGATTATGTGCAAATATATGATTTTGTGATTGAATATTTGAACACAGTGCAAAAATTAGTCACCAAGCTATTTGATAGAAATTATCTTAATATTCTTGAAAGCTTGGAATGATTCACTTTGATTAATATTCTTGCCTAGTTTTTAATTACCTCGATGAGATTGATAGTCTTTCATGCATGAATATGTGTTTAAGATAGAATCTTTGAACATGACTATGGTTTGAATAGATTAAGTCATTTGAACATGTTCATTGATTAAGATTTTTTAGATAACATGTACCACATTATGTCTAAATGTTTGTATTCTTTTTGGTATATTGCTACATATGCTTCTTCTTGCAAATGCTTGGGTGATTTTGATTGAAATATATGTTTGATTACTTGTACATTCTTAGATCAAGTTCATTGCTATGCATTGAAATAAATAGAAATATATTTGAATAATTATACCTTCATTATTTCATTGTTATAATCATGCTTGCATAATCCCTATCATAACATAATGATTTGAACCTTATTGCTCGTTAGTACTCATGTTTCATTACATTAAATATGAGCTTATGGTTCTTGATTGGATAAGATAGCTTATGAACATATGCTTATTACTTTAGAATTATCAATTGAATCTTTCATATGCATGAAATATATTTGCTCTTAGAAAGTTGTTGGACAAAATTGCTAATGAATTTTTAAACTTTCATTGATGCTTATTTAGTATGCCTATCCTTGTTACTTATACCTTTCATTCAAAATCAATACAAGAATTTTAAGCATTACCAATGAAATTTTATTGACTTATTATCGATGGAATATTGATAGAATTTTAAAAAAAAAAACTTGTATCGATGATTACTAACGGAATTAAATTCGTTAGTAATCATTGCTAAAAGTGGCATGAATTGCCATCAATTTTACCGATGAATTTTTTTGTTGGTTAATCCATTACTAAAAGTTCTAACAAAAAATTTTGTTGGTAAAAAATTTTTTTTTACATTACCAATAGAAATTTCATTGCTAAAACCATTGGTAAAAGTATTTAAAATTTTTTTAATATTATCGAAAGAATTTTTGTAGGTAAAACCATCGCTAAAAACCAAAAAAATTCAAATCCCCTTGGCAAGCAACTCATTTTTTCCCCTAATTTCTTTTCTAAATCCCTAATTGCCTTTCCCCTCCCCACTCTCACTCTCCCCGTCTTCCTTTCCCTTTCTCCTTACCACCTTGTTATCTTCCATTGTCATCCAAGTGTCTCGACCAATGTCTATGTGCCCTCCCTCCAATAAAGTTTTTTTTTTAATTTTTTAATTTTATGTTTTGTTTTATGTAGTATATTTGTTGAGTTTAGGGTTGTATTTTTTGTTGTAAATTTGTTGAAATTTGTTTGGGTTTTGGTTATATATTTTTTGAAATTTGTTGGTTATATGTTTTGTTGGGTTTTTTGTTGACTATTGTTATTTTTTTTATTTGTTGAGTTATTTGTTTTGTATTTGTAAAAGTTCTATTGAGATTTGTTCGGTTTTGTTATAGATTTATATTAGTTAATTTGGGTTTGATGTGTATTAAGATTTATATATATTTTGATGGATGCTTTATATTTAATATTTTCTAGATTTTAATCATAAATATAGAAATCAAAATTATTAATGTTGATTTCAAGTTATAATGTATATATTACTAATAACTATCTCATTTTGAAGTAATTTATATATTATTAAGATTTATATTGTTTTGTAATAATTTATATATTTGACAATTTAGTGAAATTTATATATTACTAATTATTGAAATATTATGATTTTATTGTATTGATCAAACTTAATATAAATAAATTAAATTGTTCTATTTTATTCTTTTTTTCCATAATAGCTCACATGGTCAATCAATAAACAAGTTTAACACTTTAAACGACTTTAATTACTCATATTTCAATTCAATTAAGGTTCAATATTGGACAAAGTTCACTCTTAGATGTAATCTCATGTAGGATTAAAATCATAAATAGTTTTGACCATGTTAATTTAGTTTGTAGTTGAAATAATAAAATTTATAAGTTTTAGGCCTACCTGTTTAAACTTTATTGTTCTTTTTCTCCTTGAAATGTGATTCAAGGCTCTAATTTCTAGTTGATATGCTGGTCGCCCTTAATTACAGTTCCAAATCTTTTTTCTTTATTTATTTGATTAGATGATTTTATATTAAAATGTTTGTGCTAAATGTATTTGATAATTCATTACAAAGAATTACTATTATTGACTTTCAATGTGTTCTAAATCTTACCTTGGTAGCCCTTCGTCTTTTATTGTAATATTGGTTTCATTGTATAATTTGTGTTTGTTGTTCAAGAAACTACAAGGCCTATCCATTATCATGTTTTTTTATATGAGATTGGATATTCAGTTGACGTTCTATAAGAACTTGTCCATTCCTTGTCATATGTGTAAGTGTATAATCAAGTGTTGTAATTTCTTCACAAATATTTTGCATAAAGAGACACTCTACATGATTGGTCAGTTGGGACTTAATCCACCTACAATGACTCTTTGTGGTGGAGGCCCAACTGTAGAACTTAAACAAGCACTACAAAATAGTAAGGCAATAGCTTTAGTTAATTTATTGTTCTTATTGTTCTAAGTGGTCTTCATTAGAAGATTGTTTCTATTTATATAAATAGAATGAACTAGGTACAGCTATTTTGTTTCACAACCATGTTTTGGAATTTGATATATTTTAATGAAAGATCAAATTGCTTAATTACTAAGGGAGTCAATTGTGCTTTAGATTATGTTATGAGTATGAACCTGAGAGGGTAAAAAGCCATAAACAAAAAAATCTAAAAAAGCCTAATGAAATAAATGAGCATCTACCATGTTATGTTACAAAAAGTTTCATATTTATCAATTGCTACTTTTTTATGTATAGGGAAGATCATCAGTTCCAACTCTTCTTTCAAAAATAGAAGGGGTATTTTACACATCAAGTGAGAGTACAAATTCACTAAATGAGGTAAATGATACATCCTTTGATTTATGGCTATTTGAATACATGGAATAAAAGACTATTTTTCATTAATTTCCATCTCATGTCTCTATTACTATTTTTCATATTTTTCTATTGCATGGGTTATAATACCTATTGTTAATTATGCGAATTCTAATACCTGAAACCTAGAATATAACTCCGTGCTAACTATACTTGATCAAGTCTTTCATACAGCAAACCCAACTATTTTGGATCAATTGTCAAATGTGGGCTGCATTGTTTATGCTATGGGCTTTCTCTTCCCTTCCCTTCCCTTTGCCTTTCACTAGTAACATTCTTGATTAGTTGTCATAATACATTCTTTATTCTTTTAATATGTAACAAAAACATATGCAATTACACACCTCTTTAATATGGATTACACTTTTATACATACAAAGACAACAAATCCATGTGTAATTTACACACAATAACTGATGGACATAAGTTCTTGAATGTGCACATGTAAGCACATGATGGCATTGTAGTTGCTATTAAAGATACTAGAGATACCACTAAAGTTTTTAGTATTTTTTATATGTAGAATTTCCATGTTCCATCTTACTTTCTGTTGAGCACTCAATTTTTATATGCATCTCACATTCTTTTCTTATTTTCATTGTTTAGGTGTTTACATGTCATCATTTATTATGGGTAGAGGTGATAAAGATGGAATCCATGTTTTTCATCAAATGAAAGAGGTATATTAGGCTATGTCTAGGTTATATTTTATTTTTATTTCTTTTCATTATTTTGAACATTCAAGATAAAAATTTTGTATGACATGTATAGAATAATGTCTGACAGATTGTGTTTAGTTGTACTCTTGTAAAAATTTCATTTCACTTTCAACATTGTGATGTAAACTGTAAATAGAATAGGGCTTTTGTTCTTTAAATTTTTATAATTAGAATTTATAAATAATTTTGTAAAATATTATTATATTTTTTTTATAAATGAAATGGAATGTTTTATTTATTTATTTATTTTATTTATTTATATTTTAGTATTCATATAATTACTTTAAAAATAAATTTAAAAATATAATAAAATGATAAAAAGTTATAAAATAATAGTAAAATATGATTTAAAAATATTTTTACCGATGAATTGCTAACAAATTTACTGACAAAATTTTTATTATTATTGACAGATTTATAAAAAAAAAAACCATTTTATAGATGGATTTACTGATGAAAAATTTCATAGCTAATTAGTAACAAAAAATTTCATAGGTAAAACCATTACTAATAAATTCGTTAGTAATTACCAATGGATTTTTCATCGATAATTACTGACAGATTTGAAGCATTACTAATGAAATAGCATTGTCAATATAGCTAGTATTGAGAGAATTTTTCCATCGCTAAAACCATCATTATTGCTATTACCAATGGATTTTAAGTTTTTATTGATGAAAAATTCTATCGGTAAAGCGTAAATTTCTGGTAGTGAATTCCATCAGTAAAGCTTAAATTTTTTGTTGTGAATTATGTGTCCTAAATTGTTTCATTTCTTCTTTTGTTCAAAGGAAGACAAACCTTGCAATTTTGCTTGGATTAAAATGATTTGTTTTGTGATAACAATTGGTATGGTTTGTGATAACATATCTTTAACTATTGGTATCCTTAACATTTGGTATAAGCTTGAATGTGCCTATGCATGAATTTATGCTTCATTGCTATTAATGTTTTAAGTTCTATGCACATTCTACAAAAGCATGACCTATGAGTTGCATGCATATCACTTCTTTATTCTTTTGCTCATATGTTTCATGTTGTTAGTTTGAATGAATGATCTTGTGCTAAAATGTTTTAATTGGACACGATTTATTATTTATTTATTTTTGCTCTTGTGATTGAATACATGTATGTGAATTTCATTTTGCATATTACATTTGAATACATGCATTTAAAATACTCTTGATGTTATTGGTATCATGCATTTTGTACCATGACTTAAATTGATCTATTTCTTTTGTTATGACAATGAGGGAGAAAGATTATGGATATTTCTTCTTGCATGCTTATAGCAATTGGTATAGGAGCTTAAACATTTGGTATAAAGAGTTTAAACAAAAAGAGAGAGAAATGTTTTATGAATATTTGTTAATGCTTATTTGTGTTTATTTACTCATTTATTTGCTCATGCCTTTTTACTATGACAAAAAAGAGGAGAAATATCATATGAATAAATTTACTTGTGCTTGACGTACATATGTTTATGTGTGCTTAATTGTATTATATGCTCTAACATATGTTTGTTAAGTTGTGTTGGAATAGAACGCACAAAATGAAGGGGAGAATGTATTGAGTTTTGTCATGCATTGTTTAACGGGATGTTTTTGCAAAATGATTTTTGAAAATACTTTTCAAAACACTAAAATGTTTTTCAATGTTTTTATTAAGTAAATTTATCTTCAAGTTTTTCCATATAAAAAAATAGGGAGATTGTTAGCCTTGAATTGATCTTTATTTTGAAATAACAAATCATTAAGCAAAATAAGCTTGATTGTGATTTTGCAAAAATATTAATATAGTATAATGTTTTTATGTTCTTATGGTTCCATCCTTATTTGTACCAAATATAAAATATGTTTACAAAATGTTTTTTATGAGCTAAAGTTTGGAAAACTTGGAAGCATGTTTTGAACTTAAAAAGAAAATGTTTATAAGTGTTTTATCAAGTGAAAATTTGATTTAGAACTTAAACAAACTTCTTTCCTTGTTTGAAAAAGCTTTTAGGCATGTTGGGAAATAAGGGATCGATCTTATGGCTTACAAGATCAATCCCTTCTTATAGGTGATCAATTGATTTTTTATACAAAAAGCTTCCTGGATTCAATTTGACAAAAACCAATCGATCCCCTAACAAAAAAGATTGATTGGGTATGTATATGGATCGATGCCCTCATTTTCCAGAAAGCAAAATAGTATAAAGATGGCTTAAGAGGATCAATTGGGTAAGGTAACTGATCGATCGAGTATGGCACATGATCGATTAGGTCATGCCAAAGTGTGAGTAACAATTAGTTTTTTAAAGCTTCCAATGGGCATTTCTTCAGTCAATCCATCCTCAATGGCTAGCTTCTCATTTCCTCTATGAATTAGACACTCCAAAACTACAAAATCAAGAAGAAACAAGAGATAAATGTACCAACAAGCCTTACATCAAAATCTCTTAAAAAATTAAAAGTTATAGAGCTTAAAGTTCATATTCTTTGTATATATTGTATCCAAGCCAAATTCTTGTTGTATTCATTCATCACATTCTTTGTACTTCATTAGGCAAACACTTAGCCTTTGAGAGGTGTTTTAAGTTTATTTTTCAATTGAGTGAGTTTGTAAATCAAGAGGTGAGGTATCCTCTTATATTAATGAGATTGAGAGGTTGCTACTTAACCTAGAAAGTAGAGAGTATTAGGTTGATATCTTAGCCTTTAGCAAAAAATAGAGATTTAGTACAAGATAGGAATTGTATCTTGTAAGATTTTTCTTCAATTTAGTGGATTGAAACCTTGGTGTGGACAACCAAAATAGAGGATGTAGGTGCCTTTAGGAGTAGGATGGAACTCTATAAATCATTGTGTTCTATTTCTATCCCTACGCTTTTTACATTTATTGTTGTTTATATTTGTTTCTAGGCTTATTAATTGTTGTTGTTTGCATCATTCTTTTATCAAAGTGCATATTGGTTTATTTCCTATTCAATTATATTGAAATCATTATTTGAGAAGAATTTAGAGAAATCCAATTTACCTTTTCTTAGATCACCATCTCACCTAATATCCTTTTCTTTGTTAACTTTAGCCATATGAATAAGCCAAAGCCTTTTTCTTTGAATTTATCCCCTTTTTATTGTTTTACCTAACCCAATGTTGCTTATACATATTTTTGCACAAGTTTTTATATTTGGGAGGAAAGGAGGCATAAAAAAGTGAAAAAGAAAAAGAAAAGAAATGACAAAGCAACAATAAAAAGCCAAAATTGGCTTAATGAAAAAAAATGTTGAAATATAGTGACGCCTCAAAGTCTTGAAAGTTCAAAGTTTTCAATTCAAAGTTCTAAAGCCCATAAAAAAAGATAAGCAAAAAAGGTTTATGAGCCTAAAATTTCCTTTTTCCTACCTTGGCCCAAGCTTTACATTACATGTCTTACAGACCTTTCGATCTTGAGTTAAGTATATAAGTTTAACATTAATGGAAAGGGAAGAGGAAAGTGGACATATAAAGTATATTGTATCTTTGAGTTGATATGTGATGACATATTTTGCATTCTTTTTACTTAAATTATATGTATGGATTAGAGATGGAATAATTTCTTATGCATAAGAGTTATATGATACTGAAAGCTTATTTTTGAATGAGTTTCTTGTTATCTATATCTGTAATTATCTTTATATTATGCTTTAGTGCATGATTGAGAGTTTATGTTATTTTGATTTTGTACACATGTATTTTGATTTTTAGTAATGTTATTTAAGAGTTTTGCTTGATGATAAGCAAAGATTTAAGTGTGGAGGTGTGACAGCACTAAAATATATAGAGATTTACAAGTTTAATTTAGTTGAAAATTTTTAAAATTTGCTTGAATTTGGTGTGATCTTTAGGTTTTCCACTTGGAGTAGGATTTCTATTCATTTTCATGCAAAATCCATGCAAGATTAAGATAAGATCAAATCTTGTAATGTTCGGCCATTATTAAAGATCTAACTGAATTTTACTTGAAGTAGGTTTTCTAAATTCAACTTGAAGTAAGAATCATAATGGTACTTAAACTCCTACAAGCATTTGGTTTTCCTAAATCCATGAAGACTTTTACATTCATATGAGATATCTGAAGACTTTTATTTAAGGAATGACATTATAATATTCGACCAAAGGAGTTTTTATTGCACCATGACTCTTTGATTAACCGTTTAAGAGTTATATTTCAAGGACTTTTGCAAGATTAATCTTAAAAGTTTGGATGAAAAGCAATTATAAGGTCTTGATAATGCCAGCTTAGTTAAAACTTTTTAAGATTGTAAGATCAAGTGTGATGAACGTCCAAGATGAATTCCAATAAGCATATTCGGCTAATGCAATTCAAGAAGCAAAAATCCTACATTTGGCCAACTTCTCCTAGATTAAGATAACTCTCTTTCATAAGAGTTTGGATAGAAATTGACTTGTAACCTTTATTTTTTCCTTATAACCAAAACTCTCATCTATAAAAAAGGGAGGTTCACTCTTGCATTCCTCATCCCACTGCACATCATTTTTATTCTTTCTTTTTTTTAGTTTTTTAGTTTCTTTGTATTAGGCTAAAGTGATAGATTAGCCATTACAAAAAGCTTTTGTTTTCTAAATTTTTTCTTTAATTCAATACAAGCATTCTTTATTTTCAAGCATTCTTTGTTTTCAATTTACAAGTTCTCTAAAGCTTTCTTTATTGTTTTCGATTTTTAAGTTCTCTTTTATTCTTTATAAGCTTCGGCCGCATTTTTTTATTCCATACAAGTTTTCAATTTTATGTTATCTTTATTTAATTGTTTCTTTTATACAATCCTACTTTTGGCAACTTTAAATCTTTCTTTTATTCAAATTTCAATCATTGTTTTCTTTAGATCTAGTTCTATTCGACCTTATTCCAAGATTTCTGGTAACATTTGGATATTGAGATCTTGGTCTATATTTTTCTTTATATGTTTTTTATTTTTTTTCAATCGTAATCAAATCAATTTTTCATAGTTTAGATATAAAGAGTTAGTTTGTCACTTTGGGTACTTGAATCCACCTAACAATTCAATTATATAATCCTTATGGGAACAATACTCTATTGTCATTACTTTATTACTTGATTATGATCTGTGCTCTTATAAGCATTATAAAAGTAACAATCAATGATAAAGGTTTTTAATGCACCAAAGATCATCCAATAATGTTTAAACATGATTTGAAAGTTTTAACAAAAAATCAATTTTGAGAAGATCAAATTACAAAAATACCCTAAAAGGGCATTTCGATAATTTACCCTTCCCAAAGTGTAATCAAGGTTTTTAGTGCATTGAAATCACAAATTTTAACTAGAAGCTTTGTTAATCTTATTTAATTGTGAATTTTGAAGAATGACCTGAATTCGATCTAGTTTAACTGATTTGGATGAAGTTTGACTTTATGTGACCAAGTTTGATTAAGTTTTACCCTATGGCATTTGGATCAAATTGGTTCTAAATTTTATTTTGAAAACTTGTTAGAGTTAAAGAAATGTTATATTTAAACTAGATTAGATTTTAAAGGCCTCACAACAACTAGATTTTGCCCAAACAAAATTTAGTGTCTACAAATGATATATGAATATCCATTAGTATAAGTATGTTTTATGCTAACAATTGTTATTGTAACCATCAATATAAGTTCCAAACAAAAAAAGTTACCAGCCTCTATTTGGGAAAAAAAGTTAGGGCTTAAATCTTAATTTCATTTTTCACTTAATTTTTTTCTCTCCACCTCCCATTACCTCTACAAACTTAAATTTCATCGGTACCTATGCCATAATATCCATTACTAGGTACCCCATATTCAAATCACTATTCCTTTTTCATCATCCATTGTATCTAAATTTTGTTGTCGAGCTAAATCAAAGCTAAAGCATCAAGACTCATCCATGATATATCCTATTATGGTACGCTCCATTTCCAACCTCTTTCACCTTATTATCTCTTTGATTCTAGTTGTGGGAAACTAAGCTCAGTGAAGTTGGATTGTTGTTTTAAGGTTAGGAAATTAATTTTAGGTAGTGAATTAATGATGACTGATCGCAACACAAGAATTGTGTATTTACCTTAGAGCACCTCCACACTTTCATCATTTTAAAAGTTATTTTTCATTTTTTGCATTTCCAAGACTTGGCTTTTTCATTTCTCTCTGTCACTGAGCATGCCATTTGCACCACCATTTTCACTTTCACAATTCCTTCCATTCCCTTTTTCTAACTCCTTTTGATTTTCCCAACATTTTGCCATTGCTTCCTTTTTCTTTTCCTCCCATCCCTAATTTCCTTTTACCTACACCTCTTCCTCCATGCTTAGTTATATATGATTACTAGCCTGTAACTCCTTAATCAAGTGATTGCTATTGAACACATAAATCAAACTATAATGTTGATAGTTATGCAATCTAGGCTTTTATTTGAGTACAATCCTTGTTTTTAATTTTATAAATTACTAGTAATTATAGTTTTAGATGTTAATGCATACAAAATTATGCTTGCTGTTTTAAGAGTATAAATTACAAACAAGTGGACTTTACAGCTGAAGATTGGGCATTCTATACCCAGCTAGTAGCTGATTCATATTCTCAATTTAAAGTGCCTTTCATTTTGCATATTAATTCTCATTTTCAAGTTGCTTTTTAAAACATGTGTGACTAGTATACTATTTCAATTGGGATTATCCTTTTATTTTAATTTGCAACTAGCAGCATATTCTCATGTTTATCAAATTAAGTCCCTTTTTTAATCCCTATGTGGTGCATATCTAAAATACGAAGTTTGAATTGCTATTATTGTACTTTGAAAATCATTATGTTCTATTTCTGTTCAAAATAATGTAGTTTGAGAAATAATGAAATGATTCTAGTAATTTTTTTTACTTCAACAAGGAACCTCTACCTTCCATAATGATTTTTTTGGATATTTTTGGAGGTACGAAAGTTTGAATAATGTTGCAATGCAATTAAAAGTTTACAATCTCATTATGTAGCAAAATGATATTACATGATTAAGAGATGATGCAAGTTATGAAACCATCAACTGTGCAAGGATATGATAAAGTTCCCTTATGTTTTCTTGAACCATCATTTGACATTATTTCCTAAACCAAAATAATAGATGGAGTATTTTTGAATTTTGTTGAACATAAGAGAACTAACCTTGTGGGTGATTGCTATAATTTTTCATCATCAAGTTTATTGTTATAATTTTTTCATCATCAAGTTGCAAGTTATAAGATGAATAAAAGTTTACTCTCTTATAATTGTATAACGAGTTAGACATGAAGTAACTTATCTATGTATGTGATTATAATACATGAAAGATATTGAGTTGATAGTATGTATCAACTCTCATTGCCTTAGGGTCCAAAATAGATAGATTCACATGCCTTTTCTTCCTTATTACCTAGAATCTTTTGTTCAATTTAGGCTTTTGATTTTTTTTCACCAATCATTTAGACTTTAGGTGGAAATAAGATCATGTGGTAAGTTGGGTGGCCAAAGTATACTACTAAATCTTGCTAATTTCAATTATCACCCACTATTATTGCTAGATAAATATTAATAGGTAACTCGTTTGTACTTTTTAGCTTCTTTTGTTAGCCTTATAGGGAAAATTGGGTTCTCGAACATCTTTCCACTATTATAATATTAATAATCTAGTTCAATTTTGTGTTGTCATTAACATCATTCTTCTAGCATAATATTAACATAAATTATTTTGAGCTACCATTTATAAGCAGTGGATTTTTGTTGGTGTCTTGTGAACATATCATTTACAATACCTTGGCCATATTTAATTTACACTAATTTCATGCTCATATCAATCTCAAATCTTGTTGTAAATATGTAGTAACCTAAACTTTCTTTTCCCATTTAAAGTTGATAGACATATTGATCTAGGCAGAACATAAGTTTTTGTGGGAAAACACTTATTTACAACTGGTTGTAATCTTGTAATCTGTATATTTATATTTGTATCTCTAGAATTAAGTATTTGTATCCTTAGAATTAAGGAAGATTTAGTTTCCTAGTTTAACCCCTAGTTAGTTGTATATAAACCTAAGATTCTTGTATAATTCAGTATAAGCCGTTTTTTAATATATATTCAATTTCCACATGGTATCAGAGCTTTAGGCTCTTTTTGGGAACTAAAATTTTCAGCCTTCATTGCTGACTTTTTTAGGCCTTCATTGCTGAATCCTGTTTAGGCCTTCATTGCTAAACCCTTTCAAAGAAAGATATCACTACCACCTAATTTGAGAAAATGTTAACTGGAAAAATCACTAGAGTACTACAGATGTCTCAGAAACAAGGAGAGTTCAACAGGGAAGAGATTGAAAAGCTGATAAACTTACTGAAAATCCTTGAAAAGCCTACTATGGTATGTTCTTTGGGTAAAGTTTCTAGTTCAGGTAAAGCTTTCGGTTCTCATAGATTAAATGTCTCGGCTAAGCCTATTACTAGTTCTTGGGTCATTGACTCAGGAGCCACAGATCACATGACACATTCCTCACAAAAGTTTAGTACATATAACCTGTGTCCTAGTAATAAGAAAACTATTATTGCTGATGGTTCACTTACCACAGTGGCAAGATTAGGAGATGTTCAAGTTAATCCCTCGTTTGTTCTCAAAAATATTCTTCATGTTTCTGGATTGTCTATTAATCTGATATCTATACAAAAACTTACCAGAGATATGAATTGCAAAGTAACTTTTTATCCCTATTATTATGAATTTCAGGACCAGAGTTCAGGGAAGATGATTAGACTTGCTAAGGAGAATGATGGACTATACTATCTTGAGACATCAAATAACACAAATAATATCAAAAATAGTTTACCTTTGTCATTTCTTTTTTGAAAAATCTTCCAATAAAGACAAAATTTGGCTTTATCATTTTCATCTTGGACATCCTTCTTTTGGAACCTTGAGAAACATGTTTTCTTCTTTGTTCAAAGGATTAAATGTTGAAGATTTTCATTGTGATATTTGTGAATTTGCAAAACATACATGTGTGTCTTTTCCAATCAGTAACAAAAGAAGTTTACTCCTTTTTACTTGATTCATAATGACATTTGGGGTCCCTCTACAATTCCTAATATTTTTGGTGCGAGATGGTTTGTTTCATTCATAAATGATTGTACTAGGGTGTCTTGGGTTTTTTTACTTAAATCTAAATCAGATGTGAATAGTGTGTTTTTAAGCTTCCAAAACATGATCCAAAATCAATTTGGAGTGAGAATCAAGAGATTTAGGTCTGATAATGCAAGAAACTACTTCAACTAGAGTCTACCCACCTATTTCCAAAAATAGGGGATTATCCATGAGTCATCTTATGTTAATACTCCAAGCAGAATGGAGTGACAGAGAGGAAAAACAGTCATTTACTAGCCACAACCCGAGCCTTTCTTTTTCAAGCAAATGTACCTAAATCTTATTGGGAGGAAACTGTTCTCACTGCCACACACATTATAAATAAGTTACTTTTAAGAGTTTTAGGATTTAAAACTCTTATGGAACTACTCTCACAATTTTATCCCAACCTCAATACCACAAACAATCTCACACCTAGGATATTTGGTTGTACATCATTTGTTCATGTTCATAGTTATAACAGGGGAAAGTTGGATCCAAGAGTGATCAAGTGTATTTTTGTGAGGTATTCTTCAACTCAAAAAGGATATAAGTGCTATCATCCTCCTACCAAAAACTTTTATGTGTCTGCAGATGTCACTTTTGAAGAAAATAAACCATTTTTTACTCAATCTTATCTTCAGGGGGAGACTTCATTCATGGAAGATAAGGATAAAGACTTTTTTTTGCTTGATTTGCCCCCTTCTTCAACAGTTACACCCATTAATTCTTCTGAGTCGAAACCTGTTTCTGTTGAGCCCAAGTCAAACACTGAATTTGAGTTTGAACCCATTCCAAATATGGAAGATGTGACAAAGGATAATATTGTTCTTGATTCTATGAAGGAATTACAGGTGTACTCAAGAAGGAAAGTTCTAGACCCTGAACCAGTGCCAGTCCAAGAACCTGATCCTAACTCTGGAAATGAGGTAACTACATTTTTTGACTCTGTTTCTCAAAATGGGCATGAACCTCCTAAAACTATAACTAGTGATTATGATTTACCTATTGCCATTAGGAAAAGAACTAGAGAATGTACCAAGCATCCACTATACCCAATATCTAATTTTATGTCATTTGAAAAATTCTCACCATTCCACAAAAATTTTCTTGTGAGCCTAAACACTATTTCTGTTCCAACTACATTATCCAAGGCATTATCCAATGAGAAATGGACGCAAGCCATGAAAATAGAAATAGAGGCCTTAGAGAAAAATCAGACATGGGAACTGGTAGAGTTGCTTAAAGGAAAAAATTCAATGGGGTGTAAATGGGTTTTCACTATAAAATACAAGGCAGATGGTACTATTGAAAGCTATAAAGCCAGGTTAGTGGCTAAGGGCTACATTCAAACCTATGGAGTGGATTACCAGGAAACCTTTGTTCCAGTTGCTAAGATGAATACAGTTAGGATTTTGTTATCATTGGCTGCAAATTACAATTGGCAGCTTCAACAATTTGATGTAAAGAATATTTTTCTACATGGTGATTTGGAAGAAGAAATATATATGAAGGTTCCACTGGGATTTAAAGGTCATCTAGAAGCAAACAAAGTATGTAGGCTAAAAAAGGCTTTATATGGCCTTAAACAATCCCCTAGAGCTTGGTTCGGGAGATTTGCCAAAGTGATGCTAGCAATGGGATATAAACAGAGTCAAGGAGATCACACATTGTTTATCAAGCACTCTGATTCAGGGAGAGTCACAGTTCTATTAGTATATGTTGATGATATAATTGTAACTGGAGATGATAAAAAAGAGAGAGAATCTCTAAAACAGTGTTTGGCTAGAGAATTTGAGATAAAAGAGCTAACTAGATTGAAGTACTTCCTAGGAATTGAAGTAGCTCACTCACGGCATGGTATTTTTATCTCACAATAGAAATATGTGATGGATCTTCTGAAGGAAACTGGGAAGCTTGCATGTAAACCTGTAAATACCCCTATAGATCCTAATCATAAAATTGAAGAAGCTAATGAAGATGCTGCTGTAAATAGAGAGATGTACCAAAGATTAGTTGGAAGACTCATTTATCTCTCACATACTAGACCTAATATAGCATATGCTATGAGTGTGGTAAGTCAATTTATGCATAGTCCTAAAAAAGTGCAGCTACAGGCTGTCTACCGTATATTGCACTATTTGAAGACCAATCTTGAGAGAGGTATCTTATTCAAAAGAAGTTCGAGGTTAGTTCTAGAAGCATATACAAATGCTGATTATGCAGGTTTAGTAACTGATAGAAGATCCACCTCAGGCTACTGTACTTTCTTAGGTGGTAATCTTGTGACTTGGAGGAGTAAAAAATAGAATGTGGTGGCAAAATCAAGTGCTGAAGCAGAGTTCATAGCAATGGCTCAAGGAATTTGTGAACTACTATGGTTAAAGATTATCTTAGAAGACTTGAAGATCAAGTGGGATGGACCAATAAGACTCTGCTGTGATAACAAGTCTGCAATAAGCATTGCACACAATCTTGTACAACATGACAGAATAAAACACATTGAAGTAGACCGACATTTCATAAAAGAGAAACTAGACAGTGGGTTGATTTGTACACCTTATGTATCAACCAAGGGTCAACTTGCAGATGTGTTAAAGGTCTCAGCATTGCAACATTTCAAGGAATTATTTCCAAGCTGGGAATGGAAAACACCTATTCACCAGCTTGAGGGGGAGTGTGGGAAAACACTTATTTACAGCTGGTTATAATCTTGTAATTTGTATATTTATATTTGTATCTCTAGAATTAAGTATTTGTATCCCTAGAATTAAGGAAGATTTAGTTTCCTAGTTTAACCCCCTAGTTAGTTGTATATAAACCTAAGATTCTTGTATAATTCAGTATAAGCAGTTTTTCAATATACATTCAGTTTCCACAATTTTCTTTTGAAATTCATCACCTTCCCATTTTCAAGTTTGTTGTTGTTTAAATTGCTATTTAACTTTCTTTTCCTTTCTTTAAAATCTACTCATTGTGATAAAAAAAATCTACTTATATCGATTTACTGAGTAGGCTCTGATCATTATTACTGAGTGTTGATTAACCCTTATGTGAATTGGATTAGATTCCATTCCATATCAGTGTAGTTTGCTTTTTTTTCTTCCTCATCTCTTTCATGACATGCATGATTCTTTTCATACCTAAAGTTTGTATCAAAGTTATTATCATTAAAAACTAAAACTAACCATTTAACTATAAACAATTATTTCAATCTGAAAAGAAAACTAAATGGATGAAAGGTTTTTTTTGGATAGCAAATGTAGGTTGGTTCAATAATATCTACTATCCATTTCTGCCATGTTTAAGACACACTTAAACACAATAGTTAATGTCATTAAATACTTGTGAGGATTAGACTCAACATGATGACATGCATGCCTACCTTTACTTTAATTTTCCCTATACCTACACTTTCTGCATAATGTTTCAAAACTGCTTTAGTATTATTTTATGATCCTTATCAAAAGCATTTATTGCTTAATTAGTAAACTTGTTTTTGAGAGCTTGTATTGACCATTAATGTTTACCATTTTTTGGTTTGTTTGAACCATAAATGTTGACATGGTTATGTTATTTTTTCAATTAAAGTGGAATGTTGTTTGTTGTACCTAATGCCTAAAGGGAAAAATGTTTCTAATTTTGCTATCTCTAACACTTGTCTTTTATGATTTATGGTATAAGAATCTTGTTTCAATTGGAGATAGCATTGGTTATTTTGTTACATTGCACTTTTTATGCAATTAATAGACAATTGAGAAAAACAGGGTAACTTAACTTTTATGAATATACATAGGAAAATTTTTGTTTTTATTGTAAACTTAAAGGTCTTTGGTGGGTTTATATTTGGCCTACAAATTGTTTTATTGGTCCAAGTAGATGCTTGCTCTTTCTCTGCCTTTATTTAGCTTATCTCCTTGAATTTTGGTAACATATAATTGTATCATGGTAGGATCTTTTTACTATTGGATTGGGATTGCTACATTTCATTTTGAGATAAATTGTATTTTTTCTCTAAAAGACGACCTATGTTTACCTTATCTTCACAACCGTCGTTACAACCCACAATCTCTTTCCTTGGTTCTACTGTTACCATATTCGTTGCTACATAGGGAAGTCCCCTTCCACTAATAGTCCATTTTAATTGTTTCTAAAATGTGAGTTTTCTTGCTACCATGTTCTCATATTTTATGATTCTTCATCATGAAAATCACTTTTATAGTTACCATATCACCTCTAACTGATAGTCTCTAGATCTAAATTGTGAAAGCCACTTGTTATAAAGCTTTTTGCTTCAATTATTAGACTTTAGAAAGGTAAATCACATAGATAATGGATAGGTTGAGATTTTTGCTTTAGTTATTGAGAATTTTCTTCTTTTTTTTTTTGTTATGAAGCATTACTTCACTTATTTTTTCTTGGATTAGTAAAAGTTTGTTTAAACCACATGTTGCTTCAAATCCATCACTTATTAGTAGATTTTAGGAGTTTTTCTTCCATGGTTATGTCTTCTCTGTTAGGACATAAAGGTGGACGTATAAAATAAAAAACTTTGATATTTAGATAACTTTGATTAAATGGACGTATAAAAAAAGTACTTACTAATAATTAAGTTGACATTTTTAGATAACTTTGATTGCTACTATCAAGTTTACTTCAATTTTTGAAATTTTTTAAAGAGATTATACATTGAGTTATTTAAATTTAAATTTTGAGTTATTTATATCGTTACCATATCAAGTCGTATTATTATTTTGGTTTCTTTTTCTACATATACATAAAATATGAAGCAAACTATAATTTTATTATTACAGCAAATCATCCTACATTTTATGGATAAGATGAGGACAAATCTCATGTCAACAGCCAATGAAGAATACATAAAATGAGTCACTAGGTTTTAGACTTTACCTTTGCAAGATCATTTGAAAATGAAAAATTTTGGTGTCCTTATGTTAATGTGTCAACATATATAGAATGTGTAGGAGAGATGCATTTGATCATTTAATATGTGATGGTTTTCCCAAAGCACATGTTCAATAGGTATTTCATGGTAAGGTCTTAGATTCATGTTTATCTATTAGAACAACTAATAAGGAAGAAAAAAAGTTTGATCTTGACATTCATGATTTATTACACTTTGGTCATAGAACTAAGAGTGACAAGTTTTATGGTTAACCTAAAGATGTGGAGGAGAAACAATATTCAAATTGCAAAAACTTCACAAAATTCTCCTATGTAATTTATTTGTTCCACTTTAAATGTTTTAATGGCTGGATAAATAAATCTTTCAATACATTATTAGATGTGTTGAAACTTGCTCTACTAGAGGGTAAATCATTGCCATGGTCTTATCAAAATTGAAAAAGATGATTTTGGCCTTAAGCTTGAGATATGAAAAAAATTTATGCTTGTTCCAATGATTGCATGTTTTTTGGAAAGATAAGGCAAATGAAGAAATGTGTTTAAACTGTGGCACTTCTAGGTGGAAAGTGGTCTTAAAGATATAGTATCAAAAAAAAAAAAGCTGCCAAGAATTTGCATTGGTTTCCTCTAATTCCAAGACTATAAAGGTTATTCATGTCTTTAAAGACTGCTCACTTGATGACTTGGCTTGAATGTGATAAGTGTATTAAAGATGGATGTTAAAGATATCCTGTAGATTCTCCAATTTAGAAAGAATTAGATTTTCAATATCCTGAGTTTTTCTTTAACCCATATAATTTTCACTTGGGATTAGTTTATGATGGTTTTAACCCATTCCAAACTATTAATGTGAAGTACAGTACTTGGCCTATTATATTGATACCTTATAACTTGCCTCTATGAATGTGCATAAAACAACCAAACTTTATTCTATCCCTACTTATTCCTAGTTTGAAAGGCCCTAGAAACAATATAGATATGTACCTGTAAGCTTTGGTAGAAAAGTTGTAGGAACTTTAAGAAGTTGGTGTTGAGACTTTTGATGCCTCAAAAAATCAAAACTTTCAACTGCAACCAGCATTAATTTGGACCATTAATGACTTCCCTACATATGCCAATTTGTCTAGGTGGAGTACTAGGGGAGAGGATGCAAGTCCTAGTTGTCAATTTGATACTGGTTACAAAATGGTAGAAAGTATTGTTATATGCGAAACATTAGTTGGTTACAACCTAATCATAGGTTTCAAAATGATAAAATCTCATTTAAGGAGACCCAAGAATTTAGAAATGCTCCTTCACCATCATTTAGGAGTGAAATGTAAAGACAGTTGAAATAATAGAATGATAATGAATATGAGACATGGAAGAAGAAGATTATTTTGTTCACATTAAGAACTTCTTCTATTGTTTCACAGTCTTGACGTGATGCATATAGAAAAGAATGTTTGTGATAACATTTTGGTACATTGATTAGGTAAGAAGAGAAGTCAAAGAATAACTACAAAGCAAAACTTGACTTTATAGAAATGGGTATAACAAGTTTTCTTTATCCAAAGACTTATCTTGGCACTAACACCCAATACTTGGCTTAAGATTCATATCAAATGAGCTTTAATGAAAAAAATATTTTTTTTAAAGATTCTTAAGGAAATGAAAACTCCAAATGAATACTCTTCCAATATCTCACGTTGTATGCAACTTAAACAACGGAAGCTAATAAGGATTAAAAGTTATTATTATCATCTCTTAATGCAAGAATTTTTTTCCATAGCATTATGATGGTCTTTATCTGATAAGATGTGCTTGGTTCTTATTAAATTGTGAACCTTTTTTTAAAGAACTTTGTTCTAAAGTTCTCCAACTTGAGCTTGAATTACTTGAGTCTCAGGCTACATCAATTCTATGTGAAATGGAGAAAATTTTTGCTTCATCTTTTTTCAAAATAATGGTACATTTAATTATCCATTAGGTAAATGAAGTAAAAATTATCGATTCAATCATTTATCTAGGGATGTATCCTATTGAGAGGTATATCTTAAAGTATTATAGATTTTTATAGTTAATTTCAACTAGTATATTTGCTAATGAACTTTTCTATTGAACTTCCATTTAAATAGGTTTCTTCTTACTCTTAAACCGCACAATATAGCTTATGTTGAAGGTTTAATTGCAAAAGGCTACTTAGCTAATGAATGCATATCTTTTTGTTCAAGATACTTTGATGTGATGAAGACTATTTTTAATCGACCCATTCAAAATGAAGATAAGAATCCCCTTGTAGAGGAAGAAGTATCCACTCTTTCTACTATAGGAAAACCATTGGGAAGGAAAAAAATGTAAAGGTTTTAATGTTAACAAGTGTAAAAGGGTTTCACGTGCTGTATTTGATAAGAAAACTTTGGTTCAAGCACATTGATATGTGCTATTTAATTCCAATGTGGTGGCTCCTTTTATAAAGTAAAAACACATCTACATACATATTGTACTTGATAATTTTTTTTTGTAGTATATTGCGTAGCCTTTTAAGAATTTTTTCATGTAAAAAACATGAGCAACTTATTAAAAAGCATGATCGGTCTTCTCGACTTATACCATATGAGATACAAAAGTTACAAAGTGAAACTTTTCATAATTGGTTTTATGGTCATATAAAGTCGCGCATCATGGTTTGGAATATGTGATCAAAGTTTTTATAGTTAGATAATTATTTTAACCAATTATGAAATTGTTTAGGTTGCCAATTTGGATCAACAATGACATAGCAAAGGTTGATGATTCTCGAGTAGATGAGATCAATTCCTATTTCTTGCTACAAATTGGTCAACTAGTAAAGTGAAGGTAAATGTGTACAAAATATAGTATTGACTTTGTTTTAACACTATGACATAATAATGAGTTATTATAATACATCTTTTCTAGTTCATTTGTTTAAAGAAACAAAGTGAGACAAACAAAACAAACTACTCAAAATTAGATGAGCCTAATTGCATAGGAACAAAATCTTTCTCAAGGATCATTTAAACCTTGGTACATGTATTAGTTTTCTTTGTGGCATTCAATTAAATGAATATGAAGTTTACTTTTTATATGTGTGGTTTTGTCATTATAATAATTAATGTTATACCTTTGTATAAACAAGAAGCTAATGGAATTCCACTATGATGTGTTAAGGTGTATATTCTTTCTCATACATGTAAAGATGGAAGTGCTATGAATGACAAGGCAGCTAAAATTATGGTATTTAATTTAGTTTCTACTTGTTTTTATTTATTTTTAGTTTATTTGTAAATGTTTGTTTATAATTTTTGGAACTCATGAAAAAGGGTTTGAGTGAAACTAGTTTTAAGAAGGGAGTTCATAGAAAGATGATGTTTATTCAAAAGTTAAAGGGCTGGAGAGAAAAAAAGTGTATTCATTGTATGGGTACAATATCTACTTCATCTAAACAATATGGTCCTTCATCATTTGAATTGGTATAACATAATGAAAAGGTATAGGAGTTAAAAGCTAAAAATAAAAACTTTAAAAAAAATCTTTAAGTGTCATTTTATCATTACTTCAAAGATAATTTCCTAATGAGAATATGGATGTCTTAAATATTGTTACTCACTTAGTGAATAGAAAGGTATATATAATATCTATTTTAGTTTACATATATATAAATTGTCATCTTCTTTGAATCTTTAACTTTATTCAAATTTCATTTGAATTATTTTTAGCTTTCTAATGCTAGCAGTGGTCTAGAAATCACATGTGGAAACTATTGGTCTTCAAATTCAAGTCATCAACCTAATCAAAATGAAGATGATAAACTCATCATCACATGATACATATGTAAAAAAGCTTTGTTCGAAACTTGTTTCCTAGATAGAATGTCAAATTAGTGTTTGAGTTTAGGTTTTGAATCATATAATTGTAAAAATCTACCATTGTTGTAATTGTGTGCTTACAAACTATTATATGAGTGGATATAAACCAAAAAATGTTGTTTGTTCTAGTTATGATTGTTTCAATTATCACTTCACATCTTGTAAAGCATCTCCCTATGAGTTAACGAAACCAAATTTTCAATTAGGCTAGTAGATTTTTTTAATAAGTGTAAGAACCATATATAAACATGGCAGCAATTAGATTTTGATTCGTTTGCTACACATGTCTAATATGATAGATGAATGATATAATTTGAATATACTCTACTGATTGCCAAGCCATAGCTGATGGCAAAACCAAGAATCTTTTAAATAAATAAGAACACAAGCATACAAATTTAAGAAAAGGCGTTAGTGTTGTATATAACTTTCTAGGGACAACACTTAATGCCTGATTATTTCCTTAGTTATACATTTACAAGATTACTTACTAGAGATTAATCATGGACAAAATTCATTTCCATTAATGGTATGAAATCTTAAATTTCTTTGTATGTGTTGCAATGGTGCCTAGCTTTCTTATACTGCAAAACCTATTGGTTCCATTACTTGTTATTGTTTCTGTATAAAGTAGAACATTTATAATAAAGTACCACATACCAATTGGATGGACGGTCCTCTCAGTCACTAGCAAATTGGTTTGGGGTCGATTTTTTTTTTAGTCACTAGACAGCTTAATGTTTTCTTCCTTCTACTAGCCAAAGAAATTGTTTTTCTTTCAAGGGTTGCATATGCAAATTTTTTTTTTTTGCACTCTAGGAGAGTTTATTTATATGTCTATCAAATATCTTGTGCTTGTTGCAATTATATTTTGGGTGTTCACCCAAACAAGTAGAGATAAAGTAATTATTGTTGTAAAAACAATATGGTAACATTTAGTTCATTGCATTATGCTTTTCATGTGTATGTAAAATTTAATTCACTGCTTTATGCTTTTGATTTGTATGTAAGGGTAAAAGCAAGAACAATATGGTAAAATTTAATTCATTACTATATACTTCTCATGTGCATGCAATTTTTGCTACTCATTGTATTGTTCCTATATTTCTTATATGATACAATTTGATTTATTGATCTCTACCTGTTGTTAATAGTGTTTATATATGTAGGGCCATCTTTTGGCACTTCCCATGTGGCTTTGTTAAATGTAAAAATAGAAAAGAAAAGAAATAAAGAAACAAATACATATAAGAAATTAGGAAGGGTTGTTATCATAGTGGACCTTGATGGATTCTAAGCAAAATACAAATCACTCTCGTATTAGGTTTTTTTAGAAATCATTTTTAGAATTACACTAATTAAATTTTACTTTTAACTTAATTATCTAATTGTGTTTTTATGTTATGCAGATGATTCTCTATACACTACGAAAAATATAACTTTTACCTACGAAATTTTTCCTCAGTAAAAGTCAATTTTTCATTGATAAAACTTTTACTGACAAAATTACTGACAGAAAAATTACGTTGATAGTAAGCAAGTCAATAATGCCTTTTCATTGGTAAAATTAAATTTTCGTCTGTAAAAATTTATCAGTAAAATCTATTGGTAATTCGTCGGTAACCCGTCTACAATCCATTACTAATAATAAACTTCCGTCGATAATAACCAAATTCCATCGATAAAATCCATTGGTAAAATTATAATTTCATCCATAATTTGATTAATTTCATCTATAATTATTTAAAAAACCTATAAATTAAAATTAAAATATATGCAATTTTTTAAAAAGCTTATTATATCATTATTATTAACAAAAATAAAAAATCCATATATCAAATCCATATAATAACCATTACATAAATCCAAATTATAAAGTTAATATTCTTAACATCTCTAACATCCACAAAATATAATACTAAAAAATATTCTTAACATCCATAAAAATATCTATAACATCCACAAAAGTCCTCAAAAAAGCTCATTGTGCTGCTGTATGTCCTAATTTAGAATTGGTGTTACCGTTGTCAAGTCTAGAAAATTGTGTTGGTAGAAGTTTTCTAGACCACATCAACTGTATCATTTGATCCATGAAAGACCTAAGCTCAGTCTTCAACTCATGAATCTGTTCTTGTATATGAGGCTGAGAATGCGAAAGGTTAGGAGGCACTGATGATGAACCACAAACACAATGAGACATTGCTATTGTAGCAATGGACTGACTTGAGTAAAATAGGTCCTTAGATTTATCCATAAATCCAAAGCCAAATATATGAATGTGCATAGCTTCAACCCCTTCAATAGCTTCAATCAATGCTTGTTGATCAAAATCTAGATGATTGGAAGAGTTTTCACTATATTTTTGAGAAAATGTAGTAGCATAGTTTTCCTACAAAAAGTTTAAAACAATTATCATTCCAACACAAGTACATTATCATTTCAATGACACGATTCAATACTGTTCTTCCACAACTTTTACGCTTTCAATTGCTACACTACCTACTTCATCGACAATCATAATACACAACCAGAATCATAAAGCAAAATGTGCTATAATTTTCACCTTCACAAAGTCATTACATCTCAATAAGCACAAAATGCTATATAGTTCAATAACATTCATCCTGTAATGCTTAGTCTTTCAATTACTACACTATGTACTTAATCAACAATCATAATACATAACTACAAGCCCAAAGCAAAATAAGCACTATATTCACATTTTACAAATGTGATCTCATTACAATATACTATAAAAATAATTCATCAATAATCACAATACATAACCATAATCATAAAGCAAAATATGCAATAGTTTTTACCTTTACAAAGTCATTGCTTTTCAATCAGCACAAAACACTATATAGCTCAATACCATTTGTCTTATAATGTTTAGTCTTTCAATTACTACACTATCTACTTCATCAACAATCACAATACACAACTAGAATCACTAGGCAAAATAAGCAATATTTTCACTTTTCACAAATGTGATTTTATCACGCTATACTATAAAAGTAGTTCATCAATAATCGTAGTATACAACCAGAATCATAAAGTAAGTTATGCAATAGTTTTTACTTTTCACAAAGTTTTTGAATCTCAAAACACACAACATATTATCTATTTCAATAAAGCAATATAGAAATTTTAAAGTATTCACAAAGTCATTGGAAAGTCACATACACTTATAACTTTGGACTTGTTGTCAATGAAATCACCATGTTCTCTTGAACGTTTGTGAGTGCGAATGAAAACTTCTATGAAGGTGAGTTTCATTACAACTCAAGTGACTGCATTTGTTTAGATACATTGAATCAAATGTGCAACAATACAATTTATATAAAATTGACATTTGATGAAAATAATAACTTGTGAAAAAAAATCATACCATTCTCCTTTTATGAATAAGAAATGCAATCAAGCCTCTAATGTGCTTTACAATATTTCATTCTTTTTGTGTCCAACAATTTTGTTTGGCTTTGGTAGAGATGTTGTGCCATTTCGAAATACCCCATACATTCTCAATAAGAGCATCCCAAATCGGAGTTGTGATCCACCTCTGCTCCATGCCTCTACAATGTATAATGTTATCAACTCCACACTCTTTCATTGTTAATTCCCTCTCGTCAGACAATAAGTCTTTCAATCGATTCTTGAAAATATTGTTTCATGCTAGTTGAATTGGAGCATCTTTTGACTCAACCCACTGACCTTTTTCCTAATACAAGTAACAGTGAAATACAATAAGTGGTTGACAAAAATTTAATCTTTTCATTCAAATAAATATATATATTTACAAAAAAAATAAATATCCAATTACTACCTTAAATTTATCAAACATCATAGACTTTACTAACGCAGGAACTTTACCCTATGTCAGCCAAGGTCAGTAAAATTTGCTTGAATTATTCCTAAAATTGTTGAGCTAACCATCAATTACTTAAAACAACTACCAACATCTATTTTTAGTAAGATTACTTAAACTATATGAATTCTTTTAAAAAACAACTAAAAACAAGGAAAAATTAATTGTAAAAAGTATTTTATACCTTTGTCCTAGCGAAGTAATCTATAACGGCTTGTTTGGATCTTACAGAGTCGATAATCCATTATTTGCTCCCTCAATCCTTTGCTTGTTGTTGTACCTTTTTCTTCTTTAAGTGGTTATTCATTAGCAAATGATGGATTTACATTATGCTATGTTGATGGTCATCCATCACTGGTATGAAAGATGAGCCGCATGGTGGATCGTGTTGTATCGATGGTGAAGAAGACTCGTATTAGAGATCATGCTATATCGGTGCTATTGATGATCCGATACAGGAATCAAGTCACATCGATCTTGCTATAGAACCACATCAATGAATAGAGTTACATGATGTCCCATCATATCTGTTCTGTAGAACATAAACATTTCATAAGAATTTAAAAGGCACAAAAATAACAAACATATATAATATTACTTTAGTACTAAACTGTTAGATTAAATGAGCAAAATCTATACAAATAAGCACATCAAAACATTATAATGAAAATAGGCCAAATCAACTATTATATTTAATGTTATGTATATTGACCACATTGAATAAATATTATTTATAGTATTAAAAGTCATACTTAATACATCAATCACCCTGTGTTTCATCATCATCATCATCATCACCTTTTTCTTCATCATTATCATTATTTTCTTATTCTTCTATTTGAATCATTTGTTCATAATCTATCTCTTTATAATCACGAGTAATAAGAATTGTAGGATTATTAAGTCTTTCTGATATAGTAACATTACAGCGAATAGAAACTTTAACTTCTTGATATAGGTCTTCATTTAAATAAGCTATTTGTTCTTCATCTCTATCTTTATTAGTTTCTTAATATTTACTCTTAGCCTTTGTTTTGAAGATTGCACACCAATCATTTCAATCTTTTCTTCCAGAAGAATAGCTTGTATAGGAAACTTGATGTACATACAATGCTAAGACAAATGGTTCATTGCTAGCAAGCATTGAATTGTCTTTAATTTCAACAAAACCATGATGGGGATCTACCTTTATCCCTTTTTCCTTATCAAACCAATGACATTTAAAAAATACAACTTTATTCCTTGCTCCATAATACTCTAACTCAATGATATCTTCCAAGATACCATGAAAGTAACACTTATAATCATTGTAACAACTTCCTTTCACACATACCCTATAATTTATCATCTTTTGACTTTGGCCATAGTTAACCATATAAAACTTAAAACCATTCACAAATAACCTTTAAAACACTTAACCATGCGTCCGGGGCCATAAGCTATCTTAACTAAACAATGATTAATTTCACCATTTTACTCTTCAGCCTATCCAATTGTAAAACATTCAAATTGATAATTGTTTTTAATTATATGAAATATTATTTCTATTCATATATGCTATTATGCTGTAAACTTACAAATTGTCTTAACCATTATAGAAATCTTGCATCACATGCTTTTTCCAATTTTACATGTTTTATATTCTCAAATTCTTTCTCATCGAGTTATCAAATATCCTACCATTGTAAATTATGAATTATAAATATTTAAAAAACTAACTAGAAACACATAAGTTATCAAGTTGACATAGTACTTACTCAATGTAAGGATTTATCTCTTCATAATTTAATAAAACATATAAATGTGCTTTGGTATGCTCATCCGCAATAGCCATTGAGACTTATCTTATGGACCTAATGCTCGGTCAAGATAAGTAATAACCAAAAAACATCCTCTAGATTCCACGACTCTCATATCATCATTACATGAAACTCAATTCAATCTTGTTCACACATTCGAATCAAAATATAATGAGCAAAAAGTGGATATTTCCTCAATAACATATGCCTCGCATATAGATGTTTCAACAAATGCTCAATTGGTGCATTTTTTCTTGAGATGAAGAAACTAGTCATTATCATAGCATAACACAACATAAATGTTATTGACCAAAAATTAAATTAATAAATGTTAATGTATAACAACTTAAATATATTATCTCTCAAACAAATACATCGTTAGGCAAGTGAATTAGCAAATACTTCATAGAATAAAAAAAAACTTAAAGGAAAAATCTTTTCTAATTTGCATATTGTTTCAACAATGTTTTTTTTCCAACATTTCCATATGATTTACATGTAGTTCCATAGAACATAGATCTCTAAAAAAAAATGAGATAGTTTAATAATTGCATCCCAAATGGACTCAGGCATCAAATCACGAATGACAATCGGGAGTAATCATTGCATGAAAACATGACTTTTAATCCTCTAAAACTTGCAATCAACCACGTTTAAGCACCGAGCTATGTTAAATGCAAAACCATCAAGAAGTTTTAACTTTTTTAATGTTTGCACTAAAATTTTATTATTTTTATGCTTATTGTTAATGTAATTTTTTTTTATATTTTGGCTTGTTCCTTGTAAATTAGGGCATAAATACTCCTAAATGTAATTTTCTTTCATGTGTAGGTAAAAATAAAGAAAATGATGAATTTTGGATAATTTAGACATATTTTGGAGGATTTTTAGTGGTGAAAGCTAGCAAATGCCATAATTAGTGTAATTGTATTTATTGTTTATCAAAGGAGTTCTTCTTACCTTTTTTCTTCTATAGTTTCTTGACTTTTTTAGAATTTTTCCAAGTATTATAATGCCAAAATTAGTTCATTTTATGGCTTGAATTTTGTAGAAAAATGAAAGCATGAAGTTGGCACCAAAAGAGAAGGAAAAAAGCAAGCTTGCCATTTGTGTGCATGGTTTATACAACCATTTGCTTTGGTGCCAATGTCTGGAGATTCAAAGGAGGCCAAATGGAGCTGCTGAGTTGGCATTTCAAAGAGCTATCATTGGCCATAAAAAGGATTTGTTGGAGTGGCAAAATGTAAGACAAATGAAGAAACTTGAGGTGCCAAACACAATTTGCACCAGCCTTGAAACCATGAAGTAAGAAAAAGGAAAGATCTACAAGACCTTTCAACCCTAGATATTTTAAAGAGATTTTTTAGAGTTTAAGGCATCACTCACCTGTCTATAAATACGAGGAAAGCTAGCCACTTTGGGAGACTTTAGATTAGGATTTACAATTTTTTGTTTCTTTCATTTTTTGCACTTTATTTTTCTACATTTCATTCTCCTACATTTTCTTATTTGCCAAACAATATTTAATTCCAACTTTCCAATTGATTCTTGTTGTAATTTTCACTTTCCTAAAGTGTTTTGCAATTTTCTTTAAGATTGTTATAATGAATTTCGCAAATTCCTATGATCTCATATTCAAATCTTATTAATTTCATAATGATCTCAAATCAGGATATGAATTCACACACCTGACCTTTTTCCAATTTTTTGTTTGAAAGTCCTTAATTTCTTACTTATTTTTACTCCATCTTTTGTCATAGTTTCATAACTCATTGGGCTTTAATCTACTAAAATTTCATGGTCAAATTCATTCTCAATCATTCCAGTTAATTCTTACAATTTACCATTGAAATCTTGGAGGTTGTGCAAACCAAACGTGAAAACAAGTTGAATATTGGATCTTCTCTCCTCTAGGCAATTTGTTTGCTTCTCTCGTACTTAAACTTTTAGTTTACTTTTTTACTTGTTAGTTTTTGATTGCTTGCATTTATTTTCATGAATTCATTTGTTGTTTGAATAGATTTATTTGTTCATGCTCTATTTTTTTCAATTTTGTGTACTATTTGAGTCATTAGTTTGTTGGGCTTATTTTCATCTTATTTGATATGATTTTTTTATTGATTTTTTTAGTAAACTTATTGATGAATGATATATTTGCTCAATTCAAGTTCGTTTTCCTTTTGATGAATGATATATTAGCTCAGTTCAAGTTCATTTTCCTTATAAATTTTTTTATCTAATTTTTTTCTTTCAACAACTTAGTGAGTTTTGGTTAACTTTCCAATTATGTTTTAGTTTTCCTAGTTATTTCTTGTATTTTCTTGCACTTTTTGTTCTTCAACATATTTTCTTTCTAGTTCCCTAATTGGTCTTTTCATTTCCAACTCATGTTCACTTGATTTTGCCTCATTTAGAGCTAGAACAATAGTTACAAATCCTTTTTCTAGATTTATAAGTTTTTATTTATGTCACAGGCTGATAGTTTAGGTACGAAATTTTCTTGCTTAATTTGTATTTGCATTTTTTTCATTAAAATTTACTCATTTTTTTACACATATTTGGTCAAGTTTATGTAGTTTGTCCACACTTAGATCTAGAGTTTGTTATGCAATTTGTAGTTTCATGTTTTGCATTTTATTTTCAGTTCTAAGTTGTGACTTTACTATGCTTTAGTTACTATCTTGTTTGATTTTTTTTTCTTGGTTCCATGCTTATTATTTGATCAAATCAACTTTAAAAAGGTATGGGGATAATAGATACTTAGTCTAGAAATTTTTTTACCTATTCTTTGTAAGACAATATCTTGACTGAAAGGTCACTACTATTACTTGTATGGCCGTGCACTTTGTAGATTGACCCAATCATTTAACCCATACACAAAAATCTCTTCTCTACTTTTTATTTGAAGTGTAAAAAGCTTTAGATATGAAAACTTTCCTATTCATTTCAACCAATTCTAACTTGGGTTACTTGCAATACACATTAAAATCTAGCTAGCCTTTATGTTGTCTTTGGTTTTACCCTTAACTTCCATCATTATGTGAAAGATATTTTGAAAGACATTACACTCAATATGCATCACATTAAAATTGTGCCAAATAAGATTGGTATGCCAATAAGGCAACTCCTAAAATATACTTTTCTTTACCTAATTATGACTTTCACCAAAACCAACTAACTTCTAATCACTACATTTCATGCCAAATGTGATATCAGAAAAGCTATCCAACCAAACCAAAATTTCTTTACCTGATAATGAAATAATAGGGGAGTCACGCTCAACCCTTTTTTGAAATTTATCTCTTCACTTTCTAAAAGGATTACTAAAAGGAAAAAACTAACAATGACAATAGAGAAAGCAAGGCTTCTTACCATGAGCCAATCAAAAATACTTTTCTTGTCCCATGCAATAAGGACACAATAAAATTCCATGAGTGCTCCAAGCAGACAACATACAATATGCCGAAAAATCATTAATTGTCTATAAAAAAGCTACCCTCAAACGAAAATTTTTTTCCATAAGCATTATAAGTCACAACACTATTCGACTACAATATTTTTAATTATCTATTAAAGATCTCAAGAAAACATCAATATTTTGACCTAAACCACTCTTTCTTGGAATGACCATATTCAACAAGATATATCATCGCTTTATACACAACCATGGTGGTAAATTTTATACCACTATCATTACTGGCCTATAAGAGTATAGTTTCGCAATTGGACCAAATGGACAAAAACTGTCAACACATAATCCTAATCTAACATTTCAAACTTCAATTGTAAATGATTCATGGTTGTGATTGAAATGCTTTCAAGCTTATCCATCAATAGGATGTCAAAGTACACCATCATAACTTTGGTTATAGGCATGCCATGTCATATATTTAGCAATTTTACTTGACATATAAAGTCTTTTAAGCTCCAGTAATAGTGGCATATAACATAAGATTTAATAAGGAATATAATTTTTCTTCTCACCACCAAATGTATTCCTTAATTAACGAGGATGACCACATACAAAACAATAAGTCAAATTTGTTGTTTCCTTATAAAACAACTTGCAATTGTTTTCACATACATGAGTTTTCTTATAACCAAGTCCAAGTTTGATCATCTTTTTTTTCATTTTATAGAAGTTTTCTACTAATTTATCATCCACCGGCAACATATCCTTCATTATACTCATCAAATGTTCAAAGTATGACTCACTTATGTTAAATTCTTATTTACAATTTAAAAGTTATGACATAGTAGATAGGATTGTGTGCTTCGTATGGCTTGACTATAGCAATTCATCCGCATCAATCAACAAAGAATAGAAGCTTACCACATTTGCACTTGGATCTTCCTCCTCAACTCTTGCATCATTAGCATGAAAAGCATCCATCATAAAATCAGGATAGGCAACATATATAACCATTCTAGTATACAAATTTTCTAATCTTACTTCACTAATCTATTCAAAGGTATCCATACTTATTGATGATTGTCCTACTCCTAACTCTCTATGTGAGACCTTAACTCATATAACCAAGAGTAAACCCCTTAAAATAAAAGTACTCATGCACAACATCTACATTTAAAAATCATATGTTCTCATAATTGGTACATGATACCTAATCTTCCCATTACTTACAAAGGATAGTTGAGTATAAACATATCCAATAAATTGATCTACACCATTACAGAAATTTTGACTAATGTATCTATTTACATCTAAATGAGAATACATCTAAGAATGATCTTTGTCCATTTTTTCAATCCTAATTGCACCATCATAAATGTCTAAAAAATATTACTCTTAGTATATTAAACTAAAAATTAAGCAATTAAATTCCTAAAAAGCAATTACAAAATTTTAATATACGCATGCATGCACATATGTTTTGGAGGTGTGTACACGAACAAAGGCTCAAAAGTCACATAATTTGAATTGATAGTTTTTTTATAAGCAACAAGAATAAATTATTTCAATACAAATTTTGCAACACAAGTACATTTGCAATAAAATATTATTTATAGTTAACGATTAAGATTTTACTTTTTCAACACAAGTACACAAATTCATCTTTATATTATATTTCATCCATGGTCCACTGAAAACTTCATATTTAGATTATATTTCATCTTAATATGAACTTTAGATTATATGATAGCAAGTCCTAATTAAAACCATATTTAGGCTTACCTCTATTGCTCGAGTGGTATAGTAATAACTCTTGCAAAATACAATGTTTTATATTCAACTAAGCTTTCTTGCTAGTAATTTTTAAACTTCATTATAAAAAACACAAAAAAACTGAAATCTCTTTCTTAATATTCCAAAAATAGCAAGTAATTTTTTTTCAATTAAATGTCCTAACTATACCTTGTCTATGTAGGCACCAATTTTTTCTTAAATATAATTTTGTTTATATTATTATTATTATCATTATTCAAAAGAAAAATGTAAAAAAAAAATCTTTTGGTTTCAACTCTAGCAGAAAGATGTTTTTTCTCCCTAATATTACCTAACTTGGCAATATGAAATCTGGTGACCATAAGTCACCGAACAGATCTCCAAAATTTTTCACAAAAAAATCCTAGGAGATCTAGGATTTGAATCCCATAAGCTCTATAAATAAAGCTAATTTCTACAAAATATGAAGGGAAAAAAAAAGAAGGGGAAGCCTAGGGGTTTTACAGAACAAAACCAATCACAGTCCTCTTTGACAGAAGAATCAGTAGCAAACACAAAAAAAAAAAAATTAGAAACAAAAAAATCCCGTGAAAAATTTTTGATCTAGGGGGTTTGAGATTTTTTTTTGAAAAATCTTATTTTTAGAGAGTATTTAAAAAACGAAAATGATCAATTTGAGATTTTTTGGAAATTTTTGAAAAATTTATTTGGGTCATCGAAAACTGGAAAAGTTTGAATTTTTCTGTGATCGTTGAATTTTTAGACCACCAAAAATTGGAAAGTTGATTGAAATTTGGAATTTTTGAATTTTTTGTCATTGGTGGAAGTTTTTAGCCACTGGTACATGACAACGACAACCAAAAATTGGGTAACTGCGGTAGTTAGCAAGAGAAAGTTTAGGTTTTAAAGAGAGGAGCTCTGGGTAGAAAGAGAAAGGGGAAAGGAGAAAATTAAAATTTTAAAAAACTAATTTTGGCCTATTTAAAAGCCTCTAAAACGACGTCTTTTTGAGTGTTTGACTCGTGCAAGATTCGCGCATCAACCTGTACTCTAACCTAACTCGTTTGGCAAGTTTTCCCTTTTCTTTTTCTTTTATTTTCTATTTTGATTTTGATTTTATTTATTTTGTGTTGATTTTTATGTTATTTTTTTATGCTTTTTTATGATATTATTTTTATTTTTATTTTTGTTATTTTATATTATTACTAGTAATAATTCTTTTAGAAATAAATAAATAAAAATAAAAATAAAACTAAAATAAAATATGGACTTAAAAATATAATATCCAAAAATTAATAATAATAATAATAAAACTATTTGAAAAATAAAATTTTATTGCAAGCAAAAATGTTATTTAAATTTCACCAAAGTTTTAGGATAATTTAAAAAAATAATTTTTGCTAAAAATAATAATAATAATAAAATTATAAAAAAAATAGATAAAATTAAAAAAATGATAAATTGTTAAAATGAATCTTTTAAATGTAAGTTTTAGAGAAAGTGAAAAGAGTTTGGTTTTCTTTAATTATTGCAAGTAAAAATAATTTTTCAGATTTCACCATAGAGTTGGAATAATCTAAAATTATTTTTATTAGAAAAAAAGTTTATTTAAACAATGTAAAACAAAAATAAAAACTAAAAATTAAATAATAATAATAATAATAATAATTGATATTTTGAATAAATATTTTTTTTAAATGTAGAAAATTGAAAGAGTTTAATTTTTTTAATACAAGTAAAAGATTAATATTTTTTGGTGAGTTAGGATAATTTAATTTTTTTTAAATAATATAATAAACAGTAAATAATAACAACAAAATAATAAAAAATATAATAAAAATTAATTAATTAATTAAATCCCTTAATTATCATAAAAAAATAATTTTATTTAAGATCTCATTAGAAAATTAGAATGATCCTAAAACTAGTTTAAAATTTTTAGGATTTTGTTGAAGAGTCAGGATAATCTTCAAATTTGTTTAATAAATTTTGGAAACACACCAAAGAGTTGTGATATTCCTAAAATTGTTTTCATAAATAAATAAAATATCTTATGACAAGATTGCAAAAATTTTGTGAATGGTCAATTTTTTGAAATACTTTTCTAAATAAAATTTTTTATAAATTCCACCAAAGCATTGAAAAATTTATAGAATGCAGAAATAATAATAATGTTAATTTCACAACAAAGAAATTTTTCATAAATAAATTTTAGGAAATTAAATTTAAAAATAAAAAGGACTGCATCATCAAAATTAATGGATTACACATATCTAATTGATACTGTTCCTTAGATGGGTGATGTGAGCTGTTGATACCTTTCTCACTCATGATCGTACTCTTAAACCCAATTCTGATTTCATAGACTTAAACTTTTTTTAGTAAATCTTAATTAATTTTAAGATTTTTATTAAGAGATGATATTTTTGGGTGGCCAATCATACCCTAAAAAAATATTAGTGGCGACTCTAAAAATTTTCTCCAAGTCTAGTGATTGAGTCCCTCATGGATGAAAAATCATTATGACAACTTGGCAACTCTACTAGGGACACTTGAGAGTCAAGCCAAAAATTAAACATGTGTCATCCAAACTTTGATTTTACAATCTTTTTTATATTTAATTTTAATGTCTTATCTCATCTTAGAATAAACATAAGAAAATAAGTGAAAATTTGATGGATTTATCTAGTTTTATTATGTTATTTTATTTGTATTATATTGTTGATTTTACTTTGATTAATAATTGTTACATTCCCTTACACAAACACACATTTACATTCATAAATGAACTCTATACCCGAGCTCCCAAATCTATCCCTTTTTAGGAGGGTGTAGAGTACCTACGCTTTCGTGAAATTATAATACCTCCGCTTGGGCTAGCAAAATATTTCTACTTGAGTTGAACCCTTTCCGTCAGCAACTCGTTATGGGTAAGGATCGAGGGCCATACTAGTCTAGAGTGGATGACGGTGAGGATTAATTTGAGAACCCTTTTAGCCTGTGTTAATTACCAAACCATGCATATAGTGAACCTTAAGAAACCAACCTTAGATAGGGCCATACCATTTTTGTAAATTGTACCCTAAATTAGGACACATGAGGGAATATTTATTTTAATATGATTACTAACCCTATTTTGTTTTGCTCCTCTTTCATTTCATGATCATGCATCATTATAAACACTTGTATATGGGATGTGCTTCTCAATATACCGATATCAGTCGAAAGATTTTTAGTCTTGCTTTGGAAACACCATCATAATGTTCTCAGATTCAAAGCTCATTGCATGTGAAAAGACCAATGTGGTGATAACTCCATCATTAGAAGCCCAAAGTAAAATGGGAAACTATCTGAAAGAATCTAAATAGAAAATTTTACTTGAAGAAATCAAACTAGGGCTTTAATAAAATGACATCTCTTAGTTAGTTAAGATTTGGCACTATGTAACAACTTATAGGAATATGGCTTTTGAGAAAAAAATACGGTCATACTACTTCACTCCTTGAGGTGTCTATGAAAAATCAATTGATAAGAGCTCTAGTTCAATTTTGGGACCCTGCATACAAATCCTTTATGTTCAACAAGATAGATATGGCCCCGACGATTGAAAAATATACTACATTATTATGGTTGCATCTCCTTAATCTAGATAAAATCTATTGGCGAGGTCAAAAACTTGGATCTCGAAAGAAACTTGCCTGAATGATGGAGGTCCCCACTCAAAATATGAACACATATATCTAAACAAAAGGAAAAAGTGATTGCATCCCATGGGAAATCTTACATGATTACATCATCAAACACCTAAAGGATGAATGAGGCATAAAAATGATAACTTTGGCAATTTATGGCTTGATCATTTTCTCAAAGGTCCTGGGGCACATTGAGTTATTAGTAATTGACTTCCTCGAATAGGTGGACAACAAAATCAATCATGTTTCTTCTATACTAACAGAAACTTTTGGATCATTGAATCACTGTCAAATAAGAAAAGGACACTTCATAAGGTGTGCACAATTACTCTATATTTGGGCAAAAAGTCATCTTCAGCATCTTGTGGGTAAATTTCATCATACTTATAGTAATAAAAGTAGGCCAATTGAAGAATGCTACAGTGTTGAGTGGTAAGAATCAAAGACCAAGGAAGAGTAGGTATTGACTTTGCAAAATCTCTCTAGTACTCAAGTTATATAGAGAGCTCCATGGATACTATGAAAAGCCATGTCGTACAAGTATGATGACAAGCCATGGGTTCTATTTTTAGGATCGTGGGAAGGTATAAGCTATGCTCTAGCACTGGTTCATTGACAATTAGGGTCAGAGCAATTTGTTCTGATGACTTATAGGCTTTAGGAATTAGAATTCTCTTTTGAGGAATCAGGATTTTTGGAAAAGTGAAAAAGATTATCAAAGAATGGAAGCAAACTTGAAGAGTAGATCGTGGGCGATATACAAACAAAGCTATACTGAATATATGACATGGAGGAGTCAATGTGTCATAAGCAAAATTGGTCACAAAGAAGATAGACTATGCCACTAAGAAAAGGCCAATTGTGAAAAGATCCCTGAAGACATAAAGATTATGAAGCATAAATTTGAAGAAGAAAAAAAATATGGGAGTTTGAAAAGAAGAGGCTTCAGCATGAGATTAATGGGTGGAAAGATAAGATTGATAAGAGTAAAGTAAAATCTTAAAAGCTTGAAAGAGAACAAAAAGAGATTTTTGAAAGCTGGCATAGGTCCATCACCTCAATGACCACAAAGCTTGAAGAATTAAAAAAAAATACAGAATAGCTTCAGTCTAATTTATTGTCTAAAGAAGAAGAGCCTAGTTAGTCTATGAAAAAAAAGAAGATACTTCAAAGTCTCGTAGAGAACTTGAAACAAAAAATGCACTATTGACATGAAGCCATTCAAGTTTTAAGAGAGGAATGAGATCAATTTGAACATAAAGCATAGTATTGGAAGGAAGAATGTCAGTTGAAAGAATCTCAAGCCATCTGTCTAGTAGAACAGATAAGAGAAGTCAGCTTCAAAGCAAGAGACATGGCCCAAGAAGCTAAACAAGTAAATGAAGAAGTTTACCCATGACAACATGACCAACACTTGACTAATTTTCTTGATAATGCTTATGAACAGTACAAACATGTAGGGTGCTTTTTTTGAAAATTTTAATATTGTAATGAAAAAAGTATTCAGTAAGGATAATGTGATGTTATGATATGGTGGTTCAAGTTCAGATTTAAAATCTTTTACAAATATTGGATATATAACAAGCATATTTTTGCATTCATGCATTTATGCATCATATGTATGTTTTATTTAAAAATCATGACTAAAAGAAAAAGGCCTTAAAATAACAAATCTCAAAAGAGTTTCCCTTAACTCGATTAGGTGCAAAGATAGTTAAGCCATCAAAAAACATAGATCAGACCACTCATCATCGTTACAACACTAGCTCACAGTCAGAATCATGGAAAGCAAGAAAGCATCTAGAATAGAAAAAATGAAAAAAGCTAAATTTGATATGCAGGAGTAAATGATTAGGTCTTAGCAAGAGTTGATAGAACAAATAACTAGATTTTAAGAAGAGACTCGAAAAGAAATAGCTGTAATGATGGACATGATAAGGAAAATGACTAAGGGAAAAAGGGTAACTGAAGAAGTGAATACTGAGAAAAAGCCTCAAGCCCAAAAAAATACCGGTGATAGAGAAAATCTATTGTATCCACTAGGGTTTACCCCACCTTATGCTCAAACTACTCATCAAGTGCATCTACAAATGACAAGACTTGAAAGGTAGCCACATACTCAGTTTAATTTACCTTACTTCATAGTTCAACCACAGAGTCAAGGACATGTTGGTCTAAACATTGGGGCAAGTCATGCTGAGCCTATTATAGTCCTAGATTTAGATAACCCAAGAGAACAAGAGAAACTAAAAAAATGCACATCTAAACAATCTGAGAATGTAAAAGCATGGCAGAAGTTAGATCACTTGAAAGAAAGCTATGAGCTATTGAAGGCATAAATATTTTTAGCATAATTGATGCTAGTTTGGTTTCAGATCTGGTAATCCCACCAAAGTTTAAAGTACCAAAATTTAAAAAATATTGTGGAACCAAATGCCCTCAAACACATATCACCATATTTTACTGAAAAATGATCGGGCATACAAACAATGATAAGTTGCTTATCCATTGTTTTTAAGATAGTCTTATTAGATCAGCTACTCGATGGTATATTTAATTAGACAAAAGCTATATTCATTCATCGAAAGATCTGGCCAAAAAATTTATTACTCAATACAAGCATGTCACAGATATGGGTCTAGATAGACTATCTTTGCAAAACATGAAAAAGAAAGCTAACAAAAATTTTAAAGAATATGCCTAGAGATGGTGAGATATTGCTGCCCAAGTTCAGCCCTTTCTTATTAAGAAAAAAATAACTATTATGTTCATCAATACCCTTCAAGCCCATACTATGACAAGCTTATTAGTCATTGCATAAAAAACTTTGTTGATATGGTGATTACGGGTGAGATAATAGAAAATATCATTAAAAATGAAAAGATCAATAGAGGTGATGTTTGTGGATCAAAGAAAAAAGAACCACCCAAAAAAGAAAAAAGCAGAAGTGCAAGCTGTCACCATTGAAAAACCAAAGCTAAGACCTTTTATCTTATACCACTTATATCCTATATACCAACCTTCTCACCCAACCATTTCAAACATTTCCCAAAACCCATACCATTACCAACTAGTGCAAACCCAAACACCTACTTTCCAAGCAAATGTTTGCCCAAGAGCACCTTTACTATGACATTTCCCTCAGTCAAACACCACAGGCTTTAATCAAAGGGAACCTTAAAATAATCGAGAGCAATAATGATTTGATCCAATTCCTATGACTTACATAGAATTGTTCCCTCAGTTATTTCAGAAACACTTAGTGGCCTAACAACCCATAAAGCCTTTAAAATCTCTATATCCGAAGTGGCATGATCCTAAAGCTTTCTATGACTATCATTATAGAATTCAGGGCCACTCTCTAGAAAATTGTATAGCTTTCAAACGTAGGGTGCAAAGCCTAATTGATAACAGAATTTTACATTTCACAACCAAGGCCAGACCAAGTGTGGCGGCCAATCCATTACCAAATCATGGTAGGGGATCAATAAATGCTTTAAGTAGTTAGACAACTAAGAATATTAAAAGAGATGTAAAGGAGATTAGAACCCCTACGGATCAAATATTTGCTACCCTTGTGAAAGCTAATATGATTCGTCCAATACTTGAAAACTCAGATAATAAGAATTTCACATATAATTCTGATCACATTTATGAATTCTACATGGGGATGGCTGGTCATTCGCTTCAAGATTATAAAGCATTTCGATAGGAATTACAGAGAATGATAGATTCTTTCTTGGTCAAATTTTATGAAGAACATGAAAAAAGTTCAATAAATGTTGTGATATTATTTTTTTATTTTTTATGATATTATTGTTATTGTATATTATTACTAGTAATAATTATTTTAGAAATAAATAAATACAATAAAAATAAAACTAAAATAAAATATGAACCTAAAAAATATAATATGCAAAAAATAATAATAATAACTATTTTAAAAAATAAAATTTTGTTACAAGCAAAAAATGTTATTTAAACTTCACCAAAGTGTTGGGATAATTTTAAAAATTAATTTTTGCTAAAAAATTAATAATAATAAAATTATAAAAAAAGATTAAAAAAATAAAAAAATAAATTATTTATCTGAATCTTTTAAATGTAATTTTTAAAGAAAGCTATAAGAGTTTGGTTTTCTTTAATTATTGCAAGTAAAAATAATTTTTAGATTTCACTATAGAGTTGGAATAATTCAAAACTATTTTTACTAGAACAAAGGTTTATTTAAACAATGTAAAACAATAATAAAAAAAGAAAATGAAATAATAATAATAATAATTGATATTTTTTAATAAATATATTTTTAAAAAAATATAAAAATTTTAAAGAGTTCGATTTTCTTTAATATAAGTGAAAGATTAATATTTTTTATATTTCACCGGTGAGTCAAGATAATCTAAACTTTTTTAAAAATAATATAATAAACAATAAATAATAACAATAAAAAATAAAAAAATTCACAATAAAAATTAATTAATTAATTAAATTCCTTAATTATCTTAATTATCATAAAAAGTAATTTTATTTAGGATCTTGTCAGAAAGTTGGGATGATCTTAAAACTTGTTTTAAATTTTTAGGATTTCGCTAAAAAGTTTAGATAATCTTAAAATTTGTTTAATAAATTTTGGGAACTCACCAAAGAGTTGTGATGTTCCAAAAATCATTTTAATAAATAAATAAAATATGTTATGACGAGATTTCAAGAATTTTATGAATGGTCAATTTTTTTGAAATATTTTTCTAAATAAAAATTTTCTATAAATTTTACCAAAGCATTAAAAAATTTATAGAATACAGAAATAATAATAATAATGTTAATTTCACAACAAAGAAAATTTTTCATAAATAAATTTTAGAAAATTAAATTTAAATATAAAAAAGATCACATCATCAAAGTTAAAGGATTACACATGTCTAATTGGTACCATTCTTTTGACAAGAGACATGAAGTGCTGATACCTTCTTCACTCATAACCATACTCCCAGACCTAACCCTATTTTCGTAAACCTAAACTTTTTTTAGTAAGTCTTAATTAATTTTAAGATTTTTATTAAAAGATGATATTTTTGGGTGGTCAATCACACCTTAAAAAAAGATTGGTAGCAACTCCAAAAATTTCTCCAAGTCTAACGATCAAGTCCCCTATGGACAAAAAATTGTTATGACAGTCTATATCAAAATCAACAAGCCAAGTAATGAAATTATACCTTGCCAAAGGAGATGAGTTCCAAACTAGTTGAAGGGACGATGGTCACGGATGACTATAATAGGTCATGGGTAGGCACGGGCTCAAGGGCTAATGATCACAAGCTCAAGGGCTCAATGTTATAGGCTCAAGGATTGACAAAGGCAAAGAGAGAGTGGCATGAACACAGGCTGGCAGAGAATAAAAGAGAATAGAAAGGAAAGAAGAGAGAAGAAGAAAAAGAGAAAGAGAGAGGCTCAAGGGCTTGTGGTGGCAAGGAGAAGGCAACACAAGCACGAGTAGATGACGAGGAATGAAAAGAGGAAAGAAAAGAAAAAAGGAGAGAGAAGCCAAAGTTAGGGTGTCAATTAGGGAAGAAAAGAAAAGGGAAGGGGATTTTCCAATTTAACATACTTTAATCAACAAATTACTGATGGGTTTTCAATCGGTAATTCAATTTTTTTTAATTTTAGCAATGAAATACTGGTGGAATTTGTTGGTATTTTTTTTACTTTTAGCGACAAATTATTGACCAATCCCGTCACTAATTAAAAAATTTTCTCTCTTAATTTAATTCCAAAACAAATTGTTTTTTGTAAATAAAAAATTTTTGACCAATGAAAAAAATTCATCGGTAAACCATTAGTAAAACATTTAGCAACGAATTACGAACATATTTTCTGTCGATAAAAAATGAGCCAAATTTGTAATTTTCCCATGGCAACTTCACCTATAGAATATTAATGGATTTTTTTCCATCGATAAAAATCTTTAAAATTTTTTTTATTTTCCTTAGGTATTCTATCATTAATTACCAACAAAAAAAAATTCCATTGGTAAAATTTCGTCGATAATGTCAATATTTCTAGTGATGTATAGAAATCTATGATAGGATCATTTACTTTTGGCAGTTGCTTATTTACATCGAACACCATGTTTGTAGACATTTAATCATGTACAATCAGTGACGTTTGTTTTTGTCTTGACTTGATATAATGACTTTAGTTCTTAACTTATCTTAAGTTTGTGGATTATAAAATAATTTGTTTATACTTTTATTTCTAATGTTATTAAATATCTTTTATTTTATTGTACATTTTAACTTTATATGAAACCATATTTTATTATGATTATAAATAAATTAATATTAATAATTGAAAATATAATTCAAAAGAAAAGTTTTTACCAATGCCTTAATATTTATACTGATGTGCTTTACTGTTGGAATATTTGAAGCTATACTAACCGCACTAATTGTCAGTAAAATATAGTATTGGATAGACCATATGTAAAAGTAAAAACACATAAGACTATATGACGAGCATTAACCATTGGTAAAAGATATAATGTCAGACAACTCGTTGGTATAAGCTCAAAAAATTAAAATATAGAAATCTATACTGACGAGAGTTAATCGTCAATAAAAAGTATAATATCGAACACATAACAATTGTTATACCAATGGCTATACATGACAGACCAAAACCATTGGTATATCTCTATTACATATTCCAACAACTTAAAAATTGTTAGTATAAGTTTATACTAACAAGGGATTTATTGACGATTAAAATTCATCAAAATAGATATTTTGACCATCGATATAAGATTTATTGTGTTATACCAATAGATTTTAAAGTTTTACCAATGATTTTTTAAATGTCGAAATATGGTAGTTTTCTTGTAGTGGCAGAAATTATAAAAAGAAAAAAAGTGAACTAAGTGCTGAAATAAGCACTTTAATTTATATTCAAAACAATAAAGTATTATGCAATTACCTAATATGCAAAAACTAAATATTAACTTAATTAGACGGTAATTAAACTAAGCAACAAATTAAACTTATGAAAGAACCGAATCAAAGTTCTAAACACTCTAAAAACTGAATTTAAATATGTAAGAACAAAAATTGAACTTAAACAGTAACTAACTAAATCAAAACAAGAACCAATAACCAAAATAAATCATACAAACAGCAACTGAAATAAACATGCAACTATATGAGCTAAATCTAAGTAGCAGCAACCTAAATCAAATGAAAAGATGAGCAATTAAACTAAAAGGGACTTATAAACTAAAATTAAATATGAAATAGAATCTTTTTTAACTTGTTAAACTTTGAACATAGCAATTAAACCTTAAACTAACATGCATGAAACATAAAACATCAAATAATAATTAAAATACTGAAATAATCTACATCATAAACTTCCATTATCTTGAAACAAGAAACCGTACTTAACCATTTAACAATTACATTAAATTGCAAATCAAAATAAACTTAACTTGCAAGAATCGTAATTAAACAAGACCAGAAACTAGAAATCCTTAAACTACATGAACTGAATTAAAATTAACTAAACTAGAGCTTAATAGATTGCAAGAATTAAATTTAAATTAAAAAGAACTTAAACTTAAACTTAAATTAAAAAAGAATTAAGGAAACTTAAAATTTTTCAAAATAAAAAATGATAGTTTTAATATAATTTAAGAAATTTTTAAAATTAAAAAAATGACAAAAACTCAATAAAACTAAAATCAAAATTTTTTTTGACAAAATATAATAATTTAAAAAAATTTTAAAATTCTAAAATTTTTACACATTTTTTAATCTTACAACTTCAATTTTTTATATATTCTTTCAATTTTTAAGTTTTTTTTAAATTTTTAATTTTTTTAAATTTCTAAGTTTTTAATTTTTTTTAGATTTTTTTTATTTTTAAAGAATGTTTCAAAATTTTGGAATAATTTAATTTATAAAAAATTTTTAAAAGTTTTTATATTTTTTTCTTCTTTTTAGTTTTTTTTTTCAAATTTCTTTTAACTTTAAGAAAATTTAATTTTTAAAAATTTTAATTTTTTTGAAGTTTTAAAAATTTTCAACGATAATTTTTATAATTTATAAAGTAAACTTTCATTTTTTTATTTTTTATAAATTTTATTTTTTAAAAAAAATTTTAAAATTTTTAAAAACTTTTCGAATTTTTTACAATTTTTTGTATTTTTCAAATTTTTTAAATTTTTTAAGAAATTTTAAAAATATTTTGCATATTAAAATTTTTTAAAAATTATTTAAAAAACTTTTTAGTATTTTTTATAATTTTTTAAATTGAAACTTTTTTATAAATTTTAAAATTTTTGGAATTATTTTGAATTTTTATAATTTTTTTGAAGTTTTTAAATTTTTTTAAAAGTGTTTAAAATTTTTAGAATTTTTATAAACTTTTTAAAATATTTTAGAATTTAAAAAAATATTTTAATATTTTAATATTTGTTGAGAATTTTTTATATTTTTTAGAATTTTTTTTAGAAATTTTTAAATTTTTCTAAAAACTTTTCTTTTACATATGACGTGGACATGATGTGGTATGACATGGCATTGATAATGTGGTGTTGACTGAAAGTTTTTAGATACGTGTCTGCATCTTATTGGATATTCCTGTTACATCAACAAAGTTGACTAACAGCATTAGTCAAAGATACAAATATGATAATGATTTGAAAGTTTAGGTACCAATGTGATAAAAAAAATTTTTAGATACCAATGTAACAAAAATTACAAAATTCAAGAATCAAATGCATATTTAACCTAATGCAAAATCATAACTGTCGGTACAAACTTACTCAAGTCAAAGTTCAATCTTAGATATAAGGATTTTTAGGGTTTTTTAGAAAAGAAAAATCTGAATTAGAATAAATGCAATTAAGAGGAGTTTTCAAGTTTTTTTTTTTTTTGGATAATTTCAACGCTTGATAGCAATAGTTGTCAACCATGGTCCGATTTTAGACAAAAGGTGGCTATTCTTGAAATTGTAAAATTAGAAAAAAGATTATAAAAAGAAAAAAGAAAATGAGAAAACAATTATTGGATCGCCATGTCATCAATCAAATGACAAGTTTTACTTACATGTCATCCCATGTGACACCTATGACAGTGCCATCTATCACGTAAGATCACATGATTTTTTTTCTATTAAAATATAGTTAAATTGACTCAAACTAAAAGATAAAGAACCAAAATAACCTAAATAAAAAGTTGAGGGACCACAATGACTTTTTTTGCATAACTGAAAGACAAAAGTATCTTTTTGCCTATTAATTTTTTATATGTTGACTAGGATTGGTGAAAAGTCAAGGGTAGAGCCATCACCTTGTCAATCTAGCTACTGGGAAAGGTTGACTTGAAAAGGTTGAATTGTTTTTTACCTATATATGTTTAAAGGATGTAATTGGAACTTAAAAGTACTAAAATCTTCTTCCTTTTATTTGAGATATAACTATTAGTGATGAGGGACTATGAGAACATCCAATCTAGGGTTAGGATTTTTCAAAGCAAATGGGTCATCTTTAGCAAGTGATTTTATCCTATAGTAATTAAGAATAAAAGCATAAACACATCACAACTTAGTATACTTTCTCTCTTGACCTTTTTTTTCTATATAAGAGTGTTGAATTGAATTCCACCAAAACATTTAAAAGCTAATTGGGATTTTCAATTGGTTGAACCATTTCCTTTTAATGTTAGTAAAAGAAACAAAAAAGCTAAATGCTCAAATTGGTTCCTAATGTTTGCAGGGTTGCTCAAATCAATACATGACTTTCTAATTTTAACAATTAAGGATAAACTTATTCGAAATGTAATAATTAGGGATTTTTGGATGAAATCTAGATATATATTGCATGCACCATTAATTTCATCATGTGGAAAAAATTATTCCAAATAAGATGCCATGTTAGAAGCGAAAGTGCAAAAATATATTTTCTAAGGAATATATTAAAAAGTTAGATAAATCTAAGAAATTATATTTTTACTAAACCCTAAAAAGTTAATTTTAACAAATAAACTTTCTCTTTCTTTCTACTTTCTTGTCTTTATTTTTTTTTTTAAATTTCCCTCATTGACCATTAAGTTAGAATCTTCAAATTAATAGCTAACTTTTGTTTTAATTGTTTAAGTTTAGGATTTTTAATTAGTTTAGATGAGGCTGATAGAAGCAATGGGTTTGAATTTGCAAAACCCAAAGAAAAGAAATGTGAAGAATTTCATGCTCCCATAATTTTTACAATTTCAAAGGCCACTTTTGTGAGAAAAAAAATCTTAGTTTAAATAAATGAATATCTTGAATCAGATTCCTCCAACATCCATTTTTTAAAACCTCAAAATCTTAATTCAAAACCATCATCGAAGACCATTCCAAAAGTTTTAACAAAGAAATCTTCATCCTAATGTCACTTCTAAAAACCCTTTTTCTCAAAATACACCATTATCACACAATTCCAAATATGAGACACCAGCAAAAAGATAATCACCAATTGACCAATTTAAAGAATACACATTAATTGAAACCTTAAAAAAAAAAAACCCATAAAGGAAATTCGTAAAAAATGAAGGTCAAATTACCTTGATTAAGAAAAAAAATTAAGCTTAAAACTCTAACTAAAAGCCCAAATAATAAAAAATAATAATAAAAAAGCCTTAATACGCTAAAAAAGAAATGGTTATGGAACAAAAACACAAAAATGAAGCTTTTAAGTAAGGAAATCCTTAGAACTGAATAAGGGTATAAGAAAGAGAGAGTTTGGTTTTTGGGTTGAGAATAAAAAATGACCTAGAAAGAAAGATTTGTGGAAAGAAATAAGGGAATAAAGAGAAAGAAGAAAGAAAAAGAAAAGAGAAAGAACATAATGAAGAGAAAGAAAAAGAAAGAAAACAAAAGCTTAATTAAACTCAAAAACTTAAATAACTTGAAATTTTAAAGGAAAAAAAAAAGCAAGAAAGCATAAAAGACTATAAAGGTGTAGGCTAGTTTGTCACCTTAACCGTAAAGCTAAATAGAAAAACAATAAAGATAACTATAGGCTAGGTTCTCACCTCAACCATACCTTTTTTAAACCCAGACCTAAGCTATTTATAAAAGAAGAAATCTAAAAAAGAACTAAAAAGGTGTGGCAACCTTAAACTTCAAGTTTAGCAAACTTTTTGACTATGTTTGGATAGGTCTTGAATGGAATTAGACTTTTAGATTGAATCTTGGTTGGATAAGAGTGAATCTCCTCTTGAGAATGAATATATATCGAATCTTGGCTTTGTGAAGTTAACTAAGAGCAGTGTTAAGCATTCTTGGTGTAATTCAAACTCTTTAAAAGAAAAGTAAAGATTCAATTTAGGCTCTTTTACAACAGCCTTCAAAATCTCAAGATAACATTTTTTTTAATTCATCTTGGACTTTTCTTTTTCATATTGAATTCTTAGAGAAAATAAAAGTCTAATTTTATTGTGACTTATTTATATATGCGAGATTAAGACGCCTTTCCTTTTTTAACTTATTTTTTACAACCCTTTAAATAGCCTTATACATGTTAATTCCAACTCCAATTAAGATTAAAGAACACCAAGTCAACCTAAGATTTCCTAATTAACTAAGAGAATATAATATGGTTTAGACTTTTCTAATACAAACCAGATTTTTAAATCCCAATGCCATGTTAGCTTGCCAACTAAGCATCCAAGTCAGCTCTTTTGACCAATGAGAATTTAGCACTTGCCAAGTCATTCCATAATGATTCCATGTATGTGCATCTATATAAAATATCATAAACTTGCAATAAAATTCTAGAAATTTAAATCTACCTCTTCATGAAATGAAATTGCCTTTTCTTGATTCTTGCATAATTTTCATGAATTTGACTTAAAAAACATCATATTCTTGAACCAATAGTTGTGACATGCTAGCTTAAACAAATCTTTTATTTTCTCTTCAAAATTCAACAAGAATTCATTAAGATTCATTTATTCTTTAAGATTTTCCTACACAAGAGGAAATTCAACAAATTAGGGGTGAAAATTAAGTTATTTTGTTAAGAACAAAGCAAAATTCTTATAATTAAGCACTGAAAATAACTCTATTTTATAGAGTTATCACTTGACAATGCTAGAACTATGCCAAAAAACATGTACTCATCTTGAAGTTCTTCCCATTGATTCCTTCTCTATTTGTCATCTCCCATTAGCTAATTAGATAACCATGACCACCTTAGCCCCCAAGCTTTAAAGTAAAGATATTTACTTATTCATTCAAATTGTCATTTCCAACTGCCATAACCTTTTATTTTCTTTTCCAATTCCCTTTTCCATATCTCAATTCCTAGATTATCTTCATTAGGGCATGACAATGAACTATCTTTCAACTCCTTAGTGAAAATTTTTTGAATTAAAGCCTTTAAACCTCTAATTATGAATCATTGATTCTGATGTGAATCCAAAGTCTTTTAATTGTAAATCATTAACTTTGATGAGAATATAAAGACCTTTAATCATGAATCATGAATCCGATGTGAATCTTAAGTCTTTTAATTAACCTTCGAAGTTGAGGTGAATCGAAAGACCTTTAATTGTGATTCAAGAGTCCTACAACTATGAATTATTGACTCTAATGTGAATATTAAGTCTTCTATTTAACCTTCAAATTTAATATCAATCCAAAAATCTTTAGTTGTAAATGCAAAGTCTTTGGTGACTTTGATGTGAATCTTGAGTTTTTTAATTAACCTTCGAATTTGATATGAATCCAAATACCACTAGTTGTGAATCTAAAGTCTTACAACTATGAAGCATTAAGTCCGATATGAATCCCAAGTATTCTAATTAACTTCCAAATCTGATGTGAATCTAGAAACCTCTAGTTGTAAATCCAAAGTTCTACAATTGTGAATCATTGACTTTGATGTGAATCCTGAGTCTCCTAACTAAACTTTCAATTTTGATATAAATCCAAAATCCTCTAGCTGTGAATCTTTGACTTTGATGTAAATCTAAAATCCTACAATTATGAATTGTTGATTCTAATGCAAATCCCGAGTCTTTTAATTTACTTTTGAGTATGATAAGAATCCTAAGCCCTCTTATATGAGAATCTTAGGATCTAGTTATGAATTTTTTACTTTGATGTGAATTCAAAGTCTCCCAATTGTGAATCTTTAACTCCATTATGAATCCTAATCAAAAATAAAAGAATCCAAAAAAATCATAAAATTAAAAAAAAAACTCTCTAAGTCCTTAATTTTGAAAAAAAAATTATTGTTTATGTCTTTGCATTGTTTCTAATTCTCAAAAATATGTAAAGTTGGGTAGTTGTAGACACCTAATTTTGTTTAGGCATACTCCAATCAATTACGATGCTTTAAAAATTAGGACCCAAGTCTTGTCTAAGATTTTTAGGTTTTATGAATATTCCAAGATTTTTGAATAAGTTGATTTTTAGGTTGATGCAAGAAAAATAACAAAAATCAAATAAAATGTCAAAAATCAACCTAAAAGTCAACTTAATCAAACTGGATAAAATTTGGTCAATTTTTTGTCAAAATCAAGTTAAATTTGGGTTATTTTAGGAGAATCAAGCCAAGTCATTGGATTCTTGAGATTTTAAAGCAAAATTTGAGTTTTGAGCAAAAATTGACATTATGGGCAAAATACCCCTAATGTGGGCTCAAGTCAAAGTTGGTCAAAATTACTTAGATTTAGTTTTGTCAAAGCCTAATGTTTAGAAAGAAAATCCTTGGAAAACTAAATTTTAAGCTAAAATAACCAAAATGTCCTTTGATCAAAACTTGGTCAAACTCGAGTCAACCCTTAGAATTCATGATTAACAAGCACTATTAAAAATTATGATTTAGGACTCCTAAAAATCATGTTGGATCTTAAAGGAGAGGTGACAATAAAAAAATGCACTTTAAGGGCATTTTCATAATTTAGCTTGTTAGGGGTCATTTTTTTAGAAAAGCTCCAGATTATGACTAAGGATTATTTCATGGATTTTTTGTTCAATAAAATCACAAACATTATCATTAAATCAAAAAATCAAGAAAAAAAACATGAAAAAGACATTTAATCAATAATGAGTAATTTCATAAATTCACATACTACCAAAGGACACCTTTACATGCTGCTAGAAGATATTTTTGTAATTTCTTAGAGCCATTAGATTTAAAGGTACAATGATTCAAAGGCCCTCCAAGTCTTGGGCACCAAGTTTGAAGAAAAAAGATAAAAAGAATTACTACCCTTGGATGCATTTTGATCCAATGGTTGATAGGATACTTTGGCTCTTTAAATTAACATGAATAGGGTTGTAGAAACTCTCATTTTTAGCAACTAAAAAGCGACCATTAAAAAAGCTCTTGAGAAAAAAAAATCTCTCTTATGGAAGAAAGCTTTCTTAAGTAGTTTTCTAGCTTTTCATGCATTTATCATTTTCATCCATGTAGTTTTTTTCATTCCTTTAATTGTTTATTGGCTGCCATTATGTGTTTTAATGAGTTTTTGGTGATGCAATCTTATGATTGTGTTTCCTTACTTTGTGATTTGTTTGCTACATTTTTTATTTTAAAAATTGGTTTTTTTCAACTATTTATTTTGGTAGCTTGTTATGTGTTTGATAAATATTCTTGTTAATAAAAATGGTTTTTTAAATATGTTTTCTAAATGTATAATGAAAATTTAAAAATATGGTCTTTTACCATCTTTTCCAAATGTTTGTGAAATTGTTTTGTCATGTAATTGCATGGTAGCCTAATTGCATTCATCATTTGCATGTAGTTTAATTTCATGATTAGCACTTAATTATCATAAGCATTCACATGACAAAAAGTGAAAATTATTTTAATTAAACTTACTTCAAAAGTCTACCTAAATATTTGAGGTCTATAAAGAGGTTTTAATTATCATTAATAGTTCTTTTTCTAACCCTAAAACCCTAAACTAACCTTAATTACCTAAAACCCTAAACCCTAGTCGAACCCTAAACTAACTTTAATTACCCAAGACCCTATATTTAACCCTAGACCTAAAACCTAGCCCTAAACCTAAACCAAACCCCAAACCTTAAACCAAGCCTTAAACCATGACCTAACCCTAAATTCCAATCCAAAACCCTAAACTATCATGCATTTGCATTTTACTTGCTTAAATAATTTATACATGCATAGCATTTTTAATTGTCATTCTCATGTCATTTTTGTTGTGATCATACATTTATATTTGGCATCTTACATTTTTATTATCATGCATATGATTTTGTTGTCACATTTCATGCATTTTATTTTATGCTTCATAGTATTTATCATGTTGCATTCATGGTTTTTAAAAATGAAGAAAAGAAATGTTTTAGAAATAAATAAGGTAATATTTCTAGTAAGATGATTTTTAAAACCTGACTTAAATATAGAGGGATTCTAAGTAATTGTTTTTATAAAAAATATTATCTTCATTTTGATGGATTATTATGAAAACCCTAAAGTAAATGATTGTTTTTAAAATTTTTCCTAAATGTAGGAGAGTTTAGAAATTTTTTTGATACTAAAGGTTTCCATTTTAACCTAAAAATAAAATGATTTGCATTTTAAAAAAATGACAATTAATGAGATTTTATGGAAATAAATGAAATTCATAGAATTAATTTTTAAATATTAAAGCTACATTCGTTTTCCTCATAATTCAAGGGTAACATTCAATTAATTGATACCACTTTTTTTAAAATAGATATCGTGGAAGTGTTCATCATTCCTCATGTAACCGAACTCTTGAACTTATCTCTTATTTCAAAGACCAAAACTATCTTTTGATAATCCTTAAACTCGTTTTTTGGTTTTATTAAAAGATAAACTTTTTAGATGGCAATCATACCTATAAAAACAAGATTGGTGGCAACTCCATGTTTTAACATGTAAATTTTTTGTCTTGTGATTGGGTTTTCAGACATGCACGTTATGACAACAAAGAAATATAATTTTACTTTATTTGATTTTTGAGATTAATATTTGTTTTTTATTACTTTGGATTGTTGTTTCCCTTGCCATTTTGTTACAGTGCAAAGGTTTTATATCAATTCAAAATTCGTACCTGTTGGTACACACTTTTTGAAGTCAAAATTCAAGCTTAAATATAGGGATTTTTAGGGATTTCAAAAAAAATTGAATAAAGTTAAAAGAAATCAAGCGGAGTTTTACAGTTTTTTTGGATAACAATGGTCATTCACCATGGTCAAACATCGAATTTTAGATAAAATGTGGTTGCCTTTGAGATTCTAAAAGTTAGAGAGAGATTGTAAGAGAGAGAAAATAAAAAAAATAAGAAAAATTTTTATTAGACTGCCATGTCATCAATGACATCATAATTTTTACTTACATGGCATTTGATATGATGCCTCTAACAATGCCTTCTATCAAATACAATCACATGATTCTTTCATGTAAAAATATGGTTAAATTGACTCTAAATAAAAGATGAGGACCAAAATAACTTAAATAAAATTTAAAGGACCACAATGACTTTTTTACATAATTAAAGGACAAAGGTATCTTTTTGCCTATTAATTTTATATACATTGACAAGGATTTTGTAAGAAGTTAGGGGTAGGGCCATCTCTTTGTCAATCCAGCTAATTGAAAAGGTTCAATAGTTTTTTATGTATGTATATTTAAAAAATGTAATTAGAAATTGAAAGTACTAAAACTTTTTGGTTTTATTTAAGATATAAGTACTTATGGGGAAAGACTTTGCGAACATCCCATTTAGGGTTAGATTATTCAAAGCAAATGGGTCATTTTTGGCATGTGGTTTTTTATTGTAGTAATTAAGAATAAGCATAAACACATAACAACTTAGTACACTTGCTTTCTTGACATTCTAGTCTTTTTCTTCTATATAAGAATGTTGAATTGAATTCCAAACAACTTTTAAAAGCTAACTAGGATTTTCGATTAGTCAGACCATTTCCCTTTAATGTTAGTAAAAGAAACAAAAATAGCTAAATGTTTAATTTGGTTCCTAATGTTTGCAGAGTTGCTCAAATGAGTACCTGACTTTCGAATTTTAACAATTAAGTACCAAACCTATTCGAGATGTAACAATCAAGAACTTTTTTGGATTAAATTTGGATTTTTATTACATGCACCGTGACACTTTTTTTGGATTAAACCTAGATTTTTATTACATGCATCGTTAGTTTCCTCACGTGGATAAAATTATTTCCAAATAAGATGCATGTTGGATGCTAGCGTGTAAAAATCATTTTTTTGAGGAAAATATTAAAGAGATAAATAAATACAAGAAATTATATTTTAGTAAAAAAAAAAACCTAAAAAGTTAGTTTTAACAAATAAACTTTCCTTTTTTCTACTTTTTTATATGCATTTTTAAAAAATTTCCCTCAAGGAACATTAAGTTAGAATCTTTAAATAATTAGTCGATTTTTTGTTTTAATTGTATAATTTTGAGATTTTTAATAGGTTCAGATGAGAATGATAGAAACAATTATGAAATAGGTTTGAATTTCCAAAACACTATAGGAAATCAAGTCAATAACAACAAAAAAAAATATATAAAATTTTTTATCATTGTTGATGGATTTACTATGGAATAACAGCGTATTTAAGTGAAATAGTGTTTTTCTTTTAGCTACAGATTTAGAGCTAGAATTTCATCGCTAAAAATACCAAATTATCAACGAAAACTACATTTATAATTAGGGCGTGACAAAATTTTGAAAATGGGGCCAAAATTAGTGACAAAAATTTCGTAGCTAATACCTTAAACCATTTTTATATTAAGTAAAATAAAATTTATTTTTTATGGAATTTTTATTTATTAGTGTTAGCAAGATCTTTTAGCAAAATAATTTTTATCTATTACCGATAAAAATTCCATTGCTAATGCTTAATCATTTTAAATTTTTCCCTCTTTTTTTTTCTTTCTCATTTATTTCTTTTTACTTCTCTCCTCTTTCCTCTCTCCCTACCCTATCGACCCTCTATCATACAAAGGCTATCCAAGCCAACTCTAGCCACATTCAACCACCTTCAACGACTGACATTATCCCCAAACCCAATCAAATGGGACTAGACCTAAATTTGACCCAAATCACTCCTAAATCGCCTAAAACTGACTTAAACCTTTCCCACTCTTCTACTTCCTTTTTCAATGAACTGCCAGCACCCTTGTCAGTTTTTTCCACCCCAAATCAAACCCTTCAAAATTCCCCAACTCCTCTCCCTCAAATCTCTTTAGTAAATATTTTTTTTATTTTTTTTAATTTTTTTCATTTCTAATTTCTTTTATTTTTTAAGTTTAAATTTAGGTTATGAGTTTAATTTATGTTTTGTTGATTTTTTTTGTTATTTTAATATTTTTTCTTTTTAATAAATATATTTATGTTAAAATTTTTATTGTTAATATTATTTTTTATAATTTTTATTTTACAGGGTTTAGGATACAACAACTTGGTTATTTCATCTTAGAGTTCAACAACACTAGGTAATTTCTTTTTCTATTAAAATTTTAAATGTTAATTATCAAACAAACACTTGGGATTATTTTAGTAATTTGTAAAATTTATGTGGATATGTAAAATTTACTTAATTTGTATGGAATGAGTTGAAATTTGTGTGAAATTGATGTTGAATTTGTGTAATTTGTAAGGAATTTTAGATAATTTTGTGAAATTTGTGTAATTTATGTGGATTATGTGAAATTTGTCCATTTTTCACCCTGCAATTATAAGTTTTGCATGAAATGAAGAAAAATGTTTTTTTTTTTTTTAATGTCGTACACCTTAATTTTAAAGTCATAAGGATGATGATTCATAAGAATAGCTTTCAATTCTCTTTAATAACATCACATTGTTGAGTAGAAATACATATCTTATACAATTATTTTTAATGTTTAATGCAGGTTAAACATTTGCTGCCATGTATATTGTAAATTGTAATACAAGCTTCACATATAGTTGATTAAAGGTCTTGTAAATGGATCTTAGTTAAAAACTTAGGTGTGTTGCATGTCTCATATACTAAAAACTTCATGTATACATTTACATTTAGTCATTCTTACTGTTTAAGCGATTGAATTTTTGTCGATGGTTATAAATGTTTATAAATGTTTATGGATTTATTCGATAATTAAGTAAGGATATTTATGATAATTGTGTGATGGATATTTTGAATTTATATGAAAATAAATTGAATTTGAATTCTAGGATTTTTTTTATTTGATTTAAGATTTATATGCATTATTTTTATTGCATTTGCAATTGAAAAATTGGCTAAAAAGTGAAAAGAATTAATTTTTTTTAAAGAATGATCAATCCTCTATGAATAGGGATCAATTCCTATGAATAGATATCATTCTCCAAAATCGAAAAAATAAAAAAAGTTTTAGCAACAGAAATAGCGACAAAAAATCAAAAGGATTGATCCTCATTTAAACAAGATTGATCCCTAGATTTCAAAAAATTAATGCTTTAGCGATTGAAAATCCGTCACATATATATTTTAGTGACGAATTTTTATATTTTATTTTTTAAACTATACAATCTTTAGCGACGAAATTATATATTTTATTTTTAAAATATTTTAAAATTTAATAATCTGTAATGATGAAAATTTCATCGCTAATTTTTTTTAGCAACGGAGTTAAGGTATTACAGACGGGATTTTCCATTTCTAATGGTCCACTTATTACCGATAGAAAAATTATTAGTGATCGAATACTTTTTCCAACTTCACACTTTTTGACGAATTATTAGCAACAGAAAATTTCGTTGCTAAAACTTAGTTTTCTTGTAGTGAAACCCAAAAAAACAAACTGCGAAGAATTTCATGTCACCCATTGTTTTTGCAATTTGAAAGGCCACTTTTATAATAAAGAAATTTTTAGCTGAAAGAAGTAAATCTTTTAGATCGAATTCCTCCAACACTCATCTCTCAAAACCCTTAAATCTTGATTTAAAACCATCACCACAGACCATTCCAAAAGCTTAAACGAAGAAATCTTGATCCCAAAGTCACTTTTAAGGAACCTTCTTCTCACAATACGCTATTATCATACAATTCCAAGGATGAGAAACAAGCAAAAAGACAATCACCAAGTTAAAGAATACCCGTCAATTGAATTTTTTTTTTTTAAAAAAAGGAAATCCATAAAAATAAAGGCCAGAATAGCTTGATTAAGAAAAAAATTTTGAACTTAAAACTCTAACTGAAAACCCAAATGACCAAAAAAAATCATAAAAAAACTTCAAGAAGTTAAAAAAAATGTTTATTGCATAAAAACTCAAGAAATGAAGTATTCCACTTCAAGCAAGAAAACCCTTAAAATTAAGGAAGGTATGAGATCAAAAGAGTTTAATTTTTTGGGTTAAGAATAAAAGATGATACAAAGAGAAAGATATGAGTTAGAGAGGAAAAGAGAGTTTTGGAAAGAAAAAAAAAGAATTAAAAAAACACTTAAAATTAAATATTTCGTCACTCAAAATTTACACAATTCATATGGTTTAACAACATGTGCAATATATGTGTTAGATTTTATAAAAAAATTTAATTATTATATTTGAATAAATTAAATCTTTAATTGTTAAAACTAAAAAATTATGTCTTGATTTGAGCAATTCCATAAACATAAGAAACCAAATAAAGTATTAAAAAAAGAAAAAAAAAAAAAAAACAGTTGAAATCTTTGGCTTTTGCTATACTTAAGTTGTGACTTGTTCCCAAAGAGAGCTTCGGTTTATTTCGCTAGGTTTACCGGAAAGATTTCTAATCTTAACGGAATCAAATTATTATTATATTATTATTATTATTATACACATGAGTGAATCGAGAATTTATCCAATCGAAGCAACAAGACACGCGATCAAATTCCTTGAACCCAAGCAAAATTAATAAGTCTTACATTACAGTCATAAATTAAGGACAATAAATGTTTATTTACAAAGATGCCCTTCAACAATTTTTCACACTTAATCAAGCCTTATTCTTTCTAAATAACCGCGTTATCGGAGTCACATTTCGTCAACCGACTTGTCCGAGACGATGACGGCGTCAGCATCCCACCAAGTATCCACGTCAGATTCCGTTAACGGCGAGCTCAATTTCCTCATATCACCCAACGTTAACTTCCCCGTGACGTCACCCCTGATGTAAACCTTCTCTACGCCGTCAGCATTGACCGCTGCTATTTTCTCCACGGATGTTTTGGGCCTCCATTCTGCTAGAATAGCCGGTAACTGACAATGAAGGCGCGTGTCCCACGCGCTGACAGCCACTAGTCGAGATGACGAGTCAGCGCAGGCGGATACAACAACTGCGGGCGACGAGGAAGGTGCTGAAACCGCCTGAAAGATGCTCTTCCCACCAAAAATTGAAGTGAGTTTTGTTTCTTTGTTAAAGTCGTACACGTTTAAAACATTGTCCCTTCCATCGAGGTTCAGACCGAACCCTAACCCTAGGTTGTCCCACAGCTTCACCACGTTTTTTCCGCTTGTTAGCTCTTCAGCCCAAGCAAACAAATCCCCGATGCTGCTTAGCCTCGTTCGGGGGGTAAAATTACGGTTTTGCCACTGGTCGTCGATAAAATGAGCCGAGCCTCTAACCCGAAAATCCTCATCAACTTGTCGCCAGTTCTGAGAATTAGACGGCTCCTCATATTCTGGTTCGTCGTCCGATGATGAGCAGGAAGAATCCGTGTCAGTGTCAAAATCCGTGTCGTGAAGAAGTGGTTGGGCTGGTAAAGAATGGTGTTGCCGGAATCTGATGATCAAAATCTTAAGTCCATTGATTATGGTAGACAATGAGGCTACTAGGGCAAGAATCAAAGCTCCCCACTTCAAAAAACTATAAGCTTCGTAGATTTTCTCAATCCCCGAAAGTGCATAAACTTGGGAAAGGAAAGATGGATTGTTTAAAGTGTTTATGCCCCCTTCAAAATCGCTTATTCTGTGTATGACCGGAATTTCCATGGCCTCTATCCAAACACTGCCTTATCTAAAAATCGAAATCTATCTAAAGAAAATAAAAATGGTTGAATAGTTAAAGTGTAGCAGTCGTTTTGGGAGAATAGAATAGAAGATATAAGAGAGGTGAGATTTAATAAGAGGAGGTTTGTTAAGGTTATTGGGGTTGGGTCTTAACGGCTGAAGTTGGGGTTGCAAACACAATATAAAAGAGGGGTGGTGACATGGCAGATAACAATCGGTTATGCGGTAGAGAAAATTCGTCCCACGTCAGAAAAGGTGGGGAGGCTTTTTCGAAACGAGAAACAGATTGCGATGGGATGGATGAGTCAGCGGAGCATCGGTCAAAAATGTTCTGTTTCAGTGCAAGGTATTTTGATGAACGAGCCGATAAGAGGTTGCAAAAGTGTTTTTAATTCTTAAATTTATGGAGCTCAAAATTTTGGTCTGCTGGATGCGGTGAGGGTAGAAACAAAACAATGCGAGAATTTGTGGTGGTCGGACCAATGACGGTTATTATACCACTCAGATTTCAACACGTGGTGACAGCTCATTCGGCTGTAACGTTTTTTATTGTTTTTTAATTTTTATGTTTTTCCAAAGTTTCTCCGCCGGCTCAATGATTTTTTTTAAATTAATATTTTTGGTGGGTGGTCCCCACTCTGCTGCACAACCGCGAGATGCTTGATAGAGTGACGGAAGGACGCAAGGAAGTGAGGAGGGGCCCTAAGCGACGTGGATACGCGGGCGCGTCCAACGATTTGGGCAATTCAAGGAAATTTTTGTTTGTATTTTTTTAAAATTAAAGATCCTAAATTTTGAATTTTTATTATTAAAATCAAATTTTAATATTATATCAATAATACACATGTAATTGCTGATATATTTATTTTATTGTTAAATGATTGGGATTTATAAGAACAAAATTTTCCACACAAAATTTTTTTTGGGTTTTTAGTTATGATTTATGTGCTTGTGTCATGCTAATCATTTCAAAGAGAGCCGACTTTAGGCGGAAAAGGATAACAGCCACGTGAACCCTGCAGTTGCACAAGTTAGGGTATCTTTCTGAGTTGTTGCTTATTCATACTTGCTAATTGATTGCGTGAAATCTCCGTTTTGTGGGTAACCAAAGGTTTACGAACTTCTAGAGCTCTATCTCAAGCGATTTCAAGCTCTAATTCGTGTCAGATCAATAACGCATATTAAAATAATTTTTTAAAAAATTATCATATTATTATTTTATTTATTTGATATAATATTGATATATATTTAAATTTATTATAATATCATTATATTATAATTATGAAAATATTTTTTAATAATTAATCATAATTATTATAATATTTTCTTATCATAATTACAATAAAAAAAATTTACCATAATTGATTAAAATAAATATAATATTTTTTCCATCATAATTATGAAACTATTTTTTTTATTATAATTGATCAAAATTATTATAATACCCTTTTACCCTAATTGATAAAAATATATTATATTACTTTTCATATCATAATTATGGAAATATTTTTATGAAGGTTTCATAAGAAATATGCCCTTCCCATCATAATTTATCAAAGTTTCTTTAATGTCTATCTTAACATAATTATAAAAATACTCTTCCTATCATAATCTGTCAAAATTATTATAATACCCCTCTAATCATAATTATGACAATTATCCTCTTACCATAATTGATAAAAAAATTATTATAATACCCCTCATACTAAACCTTTCATAAGAAGTTAATATGTAATTTTTGTTTCAAAATTACTATAATACTTTAAATTATATATTAAAATTTTAACATAATATAAAATTAATCACATATTCAATTGTTAAAATACTCTTGCCATTGCTTTATAAAAATTTGATATGTGATATTTTATTTAAAAATTATTGTAATTCCTTATTAAATTATATGTGAAATTTTAATATAATATAAAATTAATTACATATTAAATTACTAAAATATCTTTATCATTATTTCATAAGAATTTGATATGTGGCATTTTGTTTGAAATTTACTATAATACTCCTATCATATTATATATTAAATTTTAAGATAATATAAAATTAACTATATATTAAATTATTAAAATATCTTTACAATCATTTATGAAAATTTAGCATGTGACATTTTATAAGAATTACTATAATGCCCATATGAAATTACATATTAAATTATTATAATAAAATAAAATTAAAAAAATATAATATGATAAATATAAATATATAAAGACATAAAAAATTAAATTATTTTTTTGTTTTAAATATTTTTACAAAAAATTTTATAACTATAATAAATTGAAAATCATACATTTAATCAAATAATTAATGAAGATATAACATGTAAAATATAATATAAAAATTAATAAAAAAATATAATCACAATATATAAAATGTTATATATATATTAATTTTAATACGTTATATATGTTTATGTATTTTATTATTTATTTTATTATTAAAATAATTTAAAATATATTTAAAATAATAAAAAAATTATAAAAAAATAATTCACCCAGCGTAACGGGACGGTTATTTCTAGTTAAGACAAAAGACAACCTACCTAAGAATTAAATTCCTTCGCTCCTTTCCTAGATAGAACATCCCTTTGTTTTTCTGGTCGCCTTTCCCAACGCCGTTTTTATATTTGGTTGTAGCCTCTTTCCACGAAAACTGCACTTGCTTGTCTCTCGACTCTTTTCTTATTATTATTAGTATTATTTTTTTATCTAGCATCTTTTCTTTTGTCCATGTAGACAAATTCCTGGACAACCTTTCTTGCTAGAAAGATGACAGGGGTTCGGGAAGGTGATCAAAGGGTGAGTCTTGATCTTCTTAAGCAGAAACTGGCCAACTTTGCCAAGGAAAGGGACTGGGATTAGTTTCTCTCTATTGGTTACCCCAGGCAAAACTTCATGAAGATTACTGTTCTTTCTCTGTATGTAATTTTGTTTTCTGGTTTTCTAAGTTTGTCTTTGAATATTAGTTTCCTCATAATTTATCTCTATGATTTCTATTGCCTAAACCGGAATGACCCAAATGTGATTAAAATTAAAATTATCCTCCATTTAATTTCCTATGATCCAAAATCAAACGATTTTATTTGATCCAACTTATTTAATAAAATGATCAAAATTAATTAAATTAATAACTCTTAAATTTTAATTATTAAATTTGACCTAAGTAAAATAGTCCAACAAAAAAAAAAAAAAAACTCATTAATTTTTACCAAATGCTTAATCCTAAATGGTCAAAAAAAATATCCGAAAAAAAAAAAGACAATTTATTTTCACAAAAATGCCCCAGTTATACTAAATGGCCCAAATAATTAATAAACAAAATTGGCCCAAAACATTGGAAGCAAAACTGGCCGAACAGTATTTTCCTAGATCAATTTTGTTGAAATTAAAATTAGGCTTAATTTAATTATTTTTGACCATTTTGCTTAACGCCATTATAGTTAATAGTTTTACAAAATATTTTGGGTTCAAAATTAATGGTTCTATTTGGTAAAATATTCAACCCAATTAAATGGGTTCTAAATGAATTATTTTGGTATTTTGATTAGCCTAAATTTGTGAATTAAAATTTACCCATTTCATTAATAATTCATTTAATTCTATAAAAGTCTATATAATTAATAAAATTACCTTATTATTTCAATATTCACTTTAAATCAATTTAGTTGATTTTTTTAGACCTAATTTTTTTTTGTATATGCTTCCAATATTGCATATTTCTATTTTGGTTAAATTTAGTATGATAATTTTGTAAATATTCTTAAATTACACAAATTACTAATCAAATTGATTGGAGTCCTCCTGTTATGGATGTAATCATTAAGATTTTTTAGATTTTTCTTGTAATTTTTTTCGAATAATAATAAAGCAAATTTCTTATAATAGTTGCAATATTTATCAAGGTTTGTAGAAAAAGTAACACATTCTTTGTTGGACTGATTATTTTTTTTAAAAGATACTTGGAAAGGAAAGGATTTTGGTTAGGGTATAATGTGATTTAACTACCCTATCAGTAGTAAGTCATTCCAAGGTTATATCCGACCAGTTCTACATTATCCTCTGTAGTATGCTCTAAGAAAACTTCAAATATGAAATTAATAGAATAACTATTACAAATGATTTTGTGCACATGCATAAAACTATTTTGAGTTACTTTATAAATCCTTCAATCCCAGTTTCATCTTCAACTATCATTTAACAAGCATTTTGATAAATGATGTGAACTCTACAGTTTTGGGCATAATGAATTTGAGAATAGCTTATAGAGTTGATCATCTTTAATACTTGCTCAGGTGATAAACTCGCGTTACTTAACTCGATTGAAGACAAAAGGACAGTGTGCTTCTTAAAGACATTCTAATTAGAATTGTTTGATGACATGTAGGTATACCATTAGTGAACGCATCAAATAAAGTGTTTTACACACTAATAATTAAGGCTGCCATTAGAGTCAATTTGAAAGGTTCTATAAAATTGAAATATTGAACCACATAGACCATTCACCACTACCATATTGGATGAGGTAGATGGTTTCCGTGAGCACATTCCAAAAATGACCAATGTTGAAATATGGGACCAATTCATACTATGATAGTTTTTGAACCACTTTTTTTTTTTTAAGGTGACACTATGAAATTCATCCATAAAGTACAAAAGAAGCATGAGATTTAAATATCGTAAGTGCTATAACCATAAAAAGGAAAAGTTATTATAAGTCAGCAATTTCATTCTGTCTTTCAAATGATATAAGTTAATACTACTGCCAAATGAAATATCATTGAGAAAGGTCTTGTATAGGTCTTGTTAGAGGTCATTTAAAAAGAAGTACTTTGTGAAGCCACCTATTTCGGTTCTATGAATGCCTTCGAACTCTAAAGTCAGAGGAATTTAGAAATGTATGCCACTTCTGTTATAAATCAAGCATAAGAGAGTAATTTGTAAAAATTATCTAGACTGAAAAGTGAAACAAGGCATTATGTTAGCCTTTTTCTATTTGAATCTAATCTAGTTACTATGTCTTCTACTTTTCGTGGTGGGATACAAGTGTTATTCATGAACATGGGCAATCTTTTTCAATTGTGCATGCTGTTAATGATGTGGTTGCTGGTTTTTAATCTTGGTAGAATAGATGAGAAGTTTACCATGTTGTGGCATAGATGTTAGGGATATTTCGAATTTGGCACATAAATAGATTGCATTGAGAGAAATCTTGCTGCTAATATACACTAATGATTAGTAGATATAATGAAGTTTAGGAATTGACTTATACTAATATATTTGAATTGTTTCCACTTATGGCTTTTAATGGATAAAATCATTTCATCATCCTCACTAAAGACCATTTAGGTTTCAATCATATGAAGTGAAAAGTCTAACTCTGTTGAAGCCTTAAAGTTTTTTAAAAAATCTGCTATCAAGTTTTCAAAAGTACGAAATTAATGCAAAAATATTAGACAAATGATGAATACTGTGGTCAGAGTGATGAAAATAGGAGCAATCCTAAACTATCCTATTAAGTCTTCTATAAGATTGTGATGTTAGCATATAGTATGTTATGTTTGGAATACTAAAAAAAGTAAAGTTGCAATAAAGGGCGCAATTGCACATTTTTGGGCATGGTGCAATAATGCTAAATCATTCCACATTTCTAGATTTCATGTGGAATGAAATCTTAGAGACTATAGCATTCAGTGTAAATCAAGCTCTAAGCAAAATTAGTTTATAAAGGTTGTTGTAAATTGCAAATATACAATAAGCCAATTTCATGTTGCTTTTCGACTTTGGCTTTGCAATATAGATTTATGGGCCCATAACTCACAATTAAGGAACCTTGATTGGAGAAAATTATCTGCGCTACTCTGTTGGTTGTTATAGCAGCTTCAGATATTCTAGATTTAATAATTTGTTGTATAATACTATAATCATCAAATATGACTATGCATTCTATTTAGAGGATGACTTAGATAGTGAGAGTATTAGGTTTTGAATTCTGCAAAGTCATTTTCATGAAAAATATGTTGTTGTTGTACCAATCCCCCATGTGATTCAGCTAATGCTGGAAAATGCCACAAGTGTTTAAACCAATGATTGGTCCTAGCAACCTTTTTTTTTTTTTTGGAATTGCAGCTAAACTTACAAGGGAATATGGCATTCATGTGTCTTTTGATTTTGTTTAGTTTTAGGAGGCTTTGCTGATCCTAATACTCTTTAAGTTGGATGTTTGCCAAGTAGTATGAGATTGTATGTTTGTTGTATACTTGTGCGTAAGATCAAGATGAATGACCACATTATTGTAGTCCAATCGAATGTTGATGGACTTATAAGGTTAAGAGGTGCTCCATAGTCTACATAGAAAGATTTAAAGTCAATTCTGTGATTTAGGGATCTAAATGATATAAGGAATTAGGTGTGAAGAATCCTTCTATCCCATTTTTACCATTGATTTTTTTAGAATCTTTATGGTATTGGTGTCTTATTCAATTTCGAGTTACATGAGCTAAACATTAAGACATCTACGTAGAGTAACCTGAAGATTCTATGAACATTCAATTTATAGACTCAAGATGTCCATTTTTGGACTTAAAAAGGCATCCAATTTGTGATAATGGATGTTTGATGAGATTGTGATAATTCTAAATTTTTTTAAAATTATCATGAACTTATTTGATCGATTGTATCATTTATTTGATTACTTTTGCTTGATTCTTAGCTATTATATTTAATTTTCTCCCTAATTTTGGGTTATTGTCTTATGTGTAGGTAAAGTAACAAATTGACACCTAAGTTGCCACATGTGAGAACGAAAGGAGGAGAAAACAGCTAGCCACTCTTGTATGAAGAAAGCGTGACTTATGCATGAACAGAAAAAAAAAAAAAAAAAGAAGCATGAGCTGGCAGCAGCTTCTACATGGGTTGTAATTAGAAAAATTCCTCATTTTGGCGCACAAAAAGGTGTTGCTGACTTGGTGCTTAGGTGGCTGCATTATGATTGATTATGGCAGAATGTTGGACACTTAATAGGTTGTTAAGTTCATGCAAGAACGGAGGAGAAGATAGCTGGACATGCAATCGAATTCTTCCAAAAAAATGACGCCTAGCTACTAGTAGCTGTGCATATTGGTTTCACGAGAATTCTTCCAATAATTTGTTGAAAATTTGACATCTTTTATGGTATTGTTGACATGGCTCAAGTATGGAAGGTAATTGGTGGAAGTTGAGCCTATGAGTATCACGTTTTCATCCTCGCAAAAGAGAAGAAGCAGCCAGTCGTGAGCCACCAACATGTGCAAGTGAGGAGCTAACTTGAAGCTGACTTTGGGAGCTTAAATGAAAAAAAAAAAAAAAAGCCAAGACGTCAAGCCAAATTTGGAGCACCTTGATCAGCTATGACTGATACAAGAGAAGGGGGACTATAGCATTACAAGACAAATATGGACCGCAAAGAAAATGACAGCCAACCATTACACTCTCTACTGTATGTCACGTTTTGGAGAAATATTTGGAGCTGAATTTGAGCTGGTTTTGAACCACTATTGAAGACATTTATTTAAGCTTGAAATGATAATTTTATAACCTAAAATGGGGAGCAAAAACCGGTGCAAACACCCAAGACAATCATGTTTTTAATGGGGCTGGCAGTGAACATTTTGGTGTTGTTTGAGCTAACCGGTTGTGCATGGGCTGCATGGGAAGGAAAAATATGGATTTCAGAACTTGAAGAAGCTTGGAAGAGCTGGAAAAGCTGCCAAGACGAAAAGCCAATGCAAAGCCAGTTGCCTAATGTGTCCAAGCCTAATCAAGTGTGCATAAGCTGCATGAAATGCAATTTCTGCCAAGGCTGGGAAGTCACGATTTTGGAGGGAATTTTGGCATCAATTCTGCAAAGATAACTTGAAATTTTCCTCCTCTCCGATTGGATGGCAAGAGTGCATAAGGATCACCACTCAAAAACATGCAAAGAGAAGCAAACCATGGACTGCTAGTTACTACCTAATGCTGCCAGATTTCTTCTTTTGTGTTGCTTCTGATTTTTGGGGTTTTGGAAATGCTTTTTGTTGCAAAAATCAGAGGGCACATAAACATGCAAATGAGGAATAAGTTTGAATGGCAGTGGCCAGGCAAATGAGGTAGAGTGCATGAAAATGGGAATGTCGTGCATGAGCATTTCCCGTTGTTGCCAGTTTTCAGAAAGTTACAGTTTGGGAGCTTGAAGAGCTCCAAAAATTGGTCTTTGCTGAGTTTAAATGGCTGCCAACACACCTCACACATAGCTAATTAGGATCCTCCCATTGGACCACACTTGAAAGCTCACATGATGGAAAAATGACATGGACAAGAGACCCTTTGCATTTTCGATTTTTTTTTCCAACTCCAGAACTATCTACATTTGAGCAGGGATTTTGAGGGCTGAGTTGTATTATTAAAAGCCATTGATTAGCTAAAAATTAACCTAGCTTTGACCTTTAAAGAGAACATTTTTAGGGCTACAAAAGATGAGGCCATATTTTGTATTTCGTGGGGTTCTTTTCTTAGTGTTAGGAACAACTCAAGCAGATAACAGCTATTGCTGGTCTGGTTGAGCTCCTTTAGCCTTCATTTAGCTTTGTTTCTGGGTTATTTTCTTAGCCAATTTACTTGTGTTTCAGTTATCTTTCATGTCTTAAGCTCTTTTTTAAATTTCGAACACTTTGGTTACTCCTAAGTTAATGAAATTTCAGTCTATAGCCACTTTGTTTCCAGCACTATTTTGTTGTTCTTTTTCCACTATGTTCAGTTCGGTTTCTCTTTAAGTTTCTGCCATTTTTATGTTGCTTGTTCTTGGATTTGGGCTGAGGATGAAAGCCTAGATTGAGCTTTAGTCTGCAAAATCATCTAAGGGGTCCTAGATGGCTCGACTCTATTTTAGCTCATTTTATTGTTCAGTTTTCATGCCCTGTTTTCAACCTAGTTTTTCACCCATTTCTGTTTGGTTTTTGGACTTGCTCACCTAAGTAATTTTTTTGTTTGTTTTTAAGTCTATTTTCAAGATGCGGCTTTATATTGAGAATATCATGCACGTACCTTGAGTTATGCTAACATTTAGGCTGAAAGGTCCATGTTTATTCTCATTTTTCATGATGCATTTTTAACATTGTTTTTGTCCCCATTGTGTTCGATTTTTAAGGGTTGGTTTTGATAGGTTTTTTGTTGCATTTTAAGTCTAATTTAAGTTGATTATGTTTCTTTTAATGTTTCCATGCATCACATGTTATTTTTTCTTTCATTATAGCTCATAGGTTCACTTGGCGGTCCTTTATGTTTTATTTTATTATTTTTCTTTTTTAGGTACTGTGTAGTTAAGTTTTGGTTGTTTCTAACCCTATAAAAATTCATCGGATATTATTCAAGTTTTGTTTATGTCATTTGCCACCATATAGGTTAGGTTACATTTTTTTTAGTTGTTTACATGTTACTGTAGACATCAAATTTGATCAACGCCCGAATCAATTTGGCATAGTCCAATAGGGTCAATAATTTATTAATTTTTTTTATTATCATTCTGAATTTTATGTTGATTATTTATTTATTATTATTATTATTATTTTAGGAGATAATGATGGTAAAAAAAAAAAGAAAGAAAAAAGCAAGGAATCTTGCTGTGAATGGGGCTAGATAGAATCATAGTTGGACTTAATTCTTATAGGATAAGTCTAATGGATTTATGATAATGTAGAATTCTGATCAAAGGAGAACTTAGAATTGATCAAAAACTCTTCTGATCATAGCTTATAAATACCCACATTGATTAGAGGCAAGGGACATAGAAAAAACACACAGAAATAGAAATAAAAAAATCACAAATAGAAAGCAACTAGAAAGCTTTTCGAAGATTTTTGGGTTTAGGGGAAAAAAGGAATTTTTCTGAAAAAATCTAGAAAATTCCTAGATTTTGGCAAAAATTTCTAGTTTTTAGTGAATTTTTCGGAGCTGGTTGAATTTTCTAATGACTTTTTTTATGCCAGTTGAATTTTTCGATAAGGGTTTCCAAAATCCGGTGGAGATTTCGATGAAGTTTGAATTTTTCAGTGACCATCTGAGAAACCAACCTAGATTCTGGCGGTATTTTCTAAAATCTAGTTGATATTCAACTGAAGATTTAATCGGGTTAAAAAGAAGGGAGAGGAAAAAAAAGGGAAGAACAGAAGAGGAAGGTGATATATGAGAAAAAGGGTTGGGAGTTGCCTTTTATATAAGGCCCAAAATGACGTTGTTTTCATCTTAAGAAGACCCAGGATCCGTGTGTTTTTATTCAGGTAATTCGACCCGAGCGCAGCCCATTTTGCCAATTCCCTCCCCAACCTAGCCAAGCTGAGCCAAGTCGTCGAGCCATTTTTTGTGTTTGAAGCTAAGCTGCGCTAAGTTGTTAAATCGAGCCATTTCATTTTTTTTGGTATTTTGTTGGTATTTTGTTGGTATTTTTTTATTTTATTTACGTGTTTGTGTTTTAGTATTTTTGTATAATTAAATTTAGGAAAAAACAAAAAAATAATAAATAATAAATTTTAGGAATAAATATTAATTATCCAATTATGAAATTTATAAAAATTTCAAATGGTAAATTTCTATAAAATTCCTAAGTGAGAAATTTTGTCTAAATTTGTCCCAAATGATAGAATAACTTAGATAAAATTTTAATAACAATAATTTATATTTATTTTCAATAAAAAAATATAAAAAAATAAAATATTTTGGTTGAAAATATTTGATAATTATCCAAGGATAAGAATCTTTGAAATTTCAAATGGTAAATTTTATAAGAAATCTCTAGCTGAGAAATTTCTTTAAATTTGTCCCAAAAGATGAAATAATTTAAATGAAATTTCAATAAAAATAATTGTCATATTAGTTTCTTTCCAAAAAAAAAATAATAATAAAAAGAATTTCTAAATAGGCCCAAATGGTAGAAAATTTAGAAATTCTGAAAAGAAAAATATTTCTAAATTGACCCAAATGGTAGAAAATTTAGAAATAAAAAAATAATAAACAAATTTCTAAATAGGCGCCAAATGGTAGAGAATTTAGAAATTCAAAAGAGAAAATATTTCTAATTTAGCCCAAATGGTAGAATAGTTAGATATATTTTCGATAAACAAAAATCATAATAATGATAAATAAAACTTTTTTCGATTGCAGAGTCTCTTTAAGAAAATAAATAAGATTATTGAATACTCTTGAGATAAAAAAATATTTTAAGGAATTCTCCCAGATTGATGGAAGAATCTTATAAATTATTTCCAGTATTTCAACATAAAAATTTGAAACCATTAGACTCAAGACCTAAAGATAAATTTAAAATAATATGGTACGATCCTTTAGATGGGCATGTGGGGTTGCTATAACCTTGTCCACATGTAACCGAACTTTCGAACCCTATTCTGGTTTATAGACCTGAACCTATTCTTTTAGGGACCCTTAGTCAAGCTTAGGAGCTCCTTAAAAGGATAGATTCCATAGGTGACCGATCACACCTAGATAAAAAATATTGGTGGCAACTCCATTTGTTAAATCTAGCTATAGATTTACAAATCTATATGTTATGACAGTTTGACAACTTTACTGGGGATACTGTAGAGAGTCAAGCCATAAACTTTTAAATTTATCCTATCCTTTGGTCTAATGGTTTTAAATTGTGATGATTTGTGTTATTTGTTTACTAACATTTTTTCCTTTTGTGTTTTGTATTTTATGTTTGGGGCATGAAACCTATATATTCCTTTACACACACTATCACATGCATTTGCATTACATGAGCTCTATACCTAGGCTCCATCCGTCTTAAGAGAGAGTAAAGTACCTATGCTCTCGTGAGATAATTTTCGCAATGGCTAGCAAAATACTCCCACTTAAATTGAATCCTTTTTGTTGGTAGCCTGTGATGGGTGAGGTTTTGAATGCCTTATTAGTTTGTGATGAACTATAATGTAAGGAACAATTTGAAAACTGTTAGTGATCAAACTCACCTAACCCTGTATATAGTGTACACTTAAAATGCTAGCCTTAAGATAGAGCCCTTTCTACCCATTGATAGATGTAACCTAAAACTAGGACACAAGAAGGAACAACTTGTATATTGCTTATCCAACCATTTTGTTTGTTTAACTTTGTGTATCTGTATTATCATATCATGCATAATTTTCATTGTCACATATAACATCATGCATCTGCATTATTTTCATATTAGATTTCATCCATGAAAATGTACATTTCATTCATGCATTAACACTAAACATAAAGTATAGCATTTTTAATAACATAATTGTGGTGTTCAAGGTTCAAGGATGGCTTTAGCAAGCAATAACCCAACTCACCAATACAACACAAGAGCTCGAGCCAAACAAATAGAACAAAAAAATTCCAATCGTCTCAAGAGGATAGAGAAAGCTCAAGAGAAACTTGAAGGGGAATTAAGTAAGATCCTTGATGGTTTAAACAAATTAAACAAGGGAAAGGGTATTGAAAAAGGTACTAGCCAATAAGAACATCCATCATAAAAGGTGACTGACCCTATGTATCCTTTTGGTTTTAGGCCTCATCAAGCCCAGTCTACTCAAGATCCATTACCACAGTAGTTCATATATCTAGTAGGGTATACATACCATGGAATGCCATCAGCGTCAAACTTGAGGCAGTACCAGAGTTATGTAAATCTTGTCTTTACTGAAAAAAACAGTGGAACCAATACTAATCCCTAATTTAGATGATCCAGAAGAGAAAAAAAATTGAAGCCCAAAGAGAAAGAGACTGTAGAAGCCTAAAAAGCTGAACAGAAGATGAACTTGTTAGAGGAAAGGTTACAAGCCGTAGAGGGCATTGGTTTTTATGGTTTAGTGGATACTGTTAGGCTCTATTTAGTCTCGGATGTTGTTATTCCTCCTAAGTTCAAAGTGTCAGAGTTTAAGAAATATGATGGTACAAAGTGTCCAAAAATTGACATTACAATTTATTGTCGGAAGAAGGTAGCTCATGCTCATATGAGAAGTTATTAATGCATGTATTTCAAGATAACGTCACGGGCTCTATTGTTAGGTAGTATATCCAGTTGGATAAGACCTATATTCGCTCTTAGAGTGATATGGCCCATGACTTCATTAATCAATATCGGTATATCATAGACTTAGCCCTAGATCACCTTTTTTTACAAAATATGGAAAAAAAAGCAATTGAATCATTTGAAGAGTATGCCCAGAGGTGGAGGGATATTGCTTCTCAAGTGCAACCCCCTTTGACTGAAAAAAAATCATGGTGTTGTTTGTCAACACTTTAAAATCTCTCTATTATAAAAAGATGATAGGGAATGCCATAAAGAGTTTCGTCGACATGGTCATCTCAGGCAAAATCATTGAGAATGCCATTAAAAATGGTAAGTTGAAAGAAGGAGAAACCAAGAAAGTACCATAGAGGACAGAGACTAAAACTTAAGTCGTGAGTTTTGACAGACAGTTCATGGGTTATCAACCTTATCCGCCACAAAGTTTCTCTCCATACTATCTTGCTATGAACAATACCTTATCCTACCCATACCAATCAGCCCCATTGCCATCTTATCCATTAACATACTAGCCTATTTTCAGCCTTCAAGCTCCCACATACAGCCTTAATATTCAACCTCCTACAAAACCCTAAATTTATCTTGCTAGCTCAGTAAGTGGTTCATGAGAGCAACAAATTACTTGAGAAAAATTAATATTTGATCCAATCCCTATGACTTATATGGAGTTATACCAAGAGCTCTACAATAACAACTTGATTGCCCCCAGCCATGTGAAGTTGTTTAAGCCACCCTATCTCAAGTGATATGATTCTACAGCTTATTATGAGTACCATTATGGAATTGCTGGCCATTTCACAAAGAATTGCATTGTTCTAAAGCATAAGGTGCAATGATTGATCAAAGATGAAATGATAAACTTTGATCAAGAAAGTAACAACACCTAATGTTAGTGGCAATCCATTGCTCAATTATAATGTCAATGCTCTGAGTGAGAATCAAGAACATGTTGATCCAAAAAGGCCTAAAGAGCTGCAATGAATCAGGGAGCCAGACGTTAAGAAAAATCCTTCACTTGATTATATGGGGGAATAAATTTTGGAAAGAAAAAAATATGTTAAGGTTGGTTGGAAGCTGCTTGCCATTTTAGGATTTCTTTTAGAGTAATGTTAGGATTTCTTTTATGCAACAGGATTTCACTTGTTATCATTTTAATAAAAGACAAGTTGATGCATTTCATTACATTTTCTTTTTCATCCAAGTAATTATTCCATGCTTTGCTATTTGTCACGTCTTTTTATTCCCATTTTTAAATTCCAAATAATGAATGTTTAGACAATAACAAAAATAATTTTGAGATTTAATTTTGAGAACTCATTCACATTAATTTGAGGAGATTATTTAAGTAAAAGAAACAAGCTGCTGGCAGATGTGAAATAGATATATCTTAAAGATGTGCATAGATCCATGAGCTTGTTTTTGTTTAATAGATGATATTCAAAGAAAGTATTCACATTTGAGATAAAAAATGGCCATCTTTCTTTTACCATTTGAAAAACCATTCATTATTATCCCTTTGAGCCTATTATGATTTTTTTTTCTAAAAAACCCAACCAAGGATCACCCTCTACACTTGGGGTAATTTCTAAAAAAAAAAAAGAGGCAAAAGTTCGCAAAAGGTCTCAAAGGTAGAAAAGAAAAAAGCAAAAAGAAAGAAAAGCCAAGCAGAAAAAAAAAAAGAAAAATGAATGCCACGCATGATTTAGGGTAAAATAGTGAGAGTTTTTATGTGAATAATAAGATGAAAGAAAGAAAAAATAGTGAAATGAAAGAGAAAGGGGCAAAATGCCAAGTTGTTTTAAATGATGAAAAATGATCTTTTGGTTTTGAAACCTTTAAACACATGTTTTGAGCCTATTTTATCCATTTCTTTTATGATCCCTCATCATAGCCTACATTACAATCTTTAAAAAGTCTATTTAGATCAAATGTGAATGCTCGAATTGAATGATCATTAGGCTAAGGCATGTTTATGATAGGGCAATGGAATGTGTTTTAGAGACTGATGTGTGAAAGATATCACTAATGGATGAAAAAATGAAAAACAAAGAAAAAAAATAAAAATGAGAGAAAAAAAATAAAAAAAGGGAAAAAAAGAAAAAAAAGAGAAAAAATGGGAAAAAAAAGAAAAAGAGAAAAAATGAGGAAAAAAAAAAATGAAGACTCAATTTGAAAACCCGAAAGGCTGATTTAGCTAGAGAAATCTGAGCTAAGAGTTGGATAAATGGTTTATACGGATGAGAGATCAAAGACATCTAAAGATCTCTCAAAATAGGGGCAAAGTTCAATGAGCTCAAAATGATTTTGAAAAGTTAGTGGAATAAGTTTTTGAAAAAATTCTAGATTAGTGTTAAGAATTGTTTGAGTGTTCATTGTTTGGATCTTGTCATATTATTCAATACCATCCCAATTGATATACTTTGAATTTATTCCTTTATTTATTTTTTTATTCCAGACTCACTTTTCATTGATCACTTTTCGTCCAATTCACATTGTGCTCTCTTATTCTAGCATTCTTAGAATAAATCAAGAATGTGTGGTTGCATTATAATTGTCAAAAATTGAAATGATGATGAATGAATGACAATGTGCATAAAAAATTCTTGCATTCTTTTGAAAAGAAATCCAGGATGATAAGGGGCACAAAAAATAAAGAGTGCAAAAACTTGAAAAGAATATTTGATGAATATGGTAATGGATTGGTCAACAAATGAAGAGAGGGCAAAAATCTGAAAAGAAAATGATCAAGAAATGAATATGGTGATGGATTAATCAACATAACTTATGAATTGTGGTTAAATGATGGAAATATGTGGATCTGAGGACATAATTAATTTTGAAATGGCTAATACTGAGAACCCTATAAATTGTGGTGAAAATAATGTGGATCATAGGATAAAATTTATTTTGAAATTGCTAGAGCTGAAAGGTTGTGAGTTATGGTTAAATAATGAAATAATGAGGATCTATAGATGAAATTCATTCTTGAATGGCTAGTGTTTAGAAGCCTGTGAATGGTGATCAAGTGATGAACACAATGTAGATTAATTGATAGAATTTATTTTGAAATTGCTAGTGCTGAAAAGTCTGTGAGTTATGATTAAATGATATGGAGCAATGAACGAAATTTATTTTGAAATTGCTAGTGCTGAAAGACCTATGAATTGCAATCAAGTATCAATTGACGAAACATGTTCTAAATGGTTAGTGCTGAAAATTGAAAAAAAAAAGATAAGGGATGGTGGAGTCTTTAGAACCATATTACCACAATTAATTAGAATTTCATGACATGGACATTCACATTACATGCATTACGTTGCATTGTTGTAAACATTTGAATCATGATTAAGAATATGGCATTATGAGAATCTAGATTATTGCATTTGCATCATTGATCATGACATTCAGTACATATAAAATTTTGAATTTGGTAAAAGTTTGAAAGTCATCTAGAAAATAAATTTTGAATATTTTGATGAAGTCCTAAGTCTTCAAATAAGCACCTTTGAGTTTTAAATGAGAATTTTTAAGACATTTTCTAATGAGAACCTTTGAATATTAAATGAGAATGTTTAAGACATTTTTAAATGAGAATCTTTGAGTCTTAAATGAGAATCTTTAAGATGTTTTTAAATGATAATCTTTAAGACGTTTTCAAATGAGAATCATTGAGTCTTAAATGAGAATCTTTAAGATGTTTTCAAATGAGAATCCTTGAGTCTTAAATGAGAATCTTTGAGTCTTCAAAAGAGAATCTTTGAGTTTCAAATAAGAATCTTTGAGATGTGAAACCCTAAAAGTTTGTCGAATATGAATCTTTAAACTACAATGAAAAGCTTTAAACTTTTGGATGTGACTCTCCAAAATTCAAAAGAAAAGCTTAAAACTTTTTAGGTATGAATCCTAAATTTAGGTAAACCTTTGAATTTGAATGAGAAGCTACAAACATTTGATTGAGAATCTCTAAAATTCGAATGAGAATCTTTAAATGTTAGGTGCGAGTCTTGCAATTTGCAAATGTGAATATTGAAATCTTACAAATCTGAATTCTTGCATATCTGTAATTTTGTGAATCGAATTCTTATGAGACTGAAATTTTGAGAATCAAATTTCAATGAATTCTTGTGAAGCTGAAAGGTTTTTACAAATTTAAACCTTTGAATTTTGAACTCAAATTGTGAATATTTGAGTTTTCATTTCATTAGACTTAATCTATGACTCTTCTAGATGTGATTGTCGAAGAGCCTCTTTTTCTTAAGTTATTGAGCCTCTGTTTTGAGGAACCTTTTATTTTTCAAAGTTGTTGAGCCACTATTTCGCGGAGTCTTTATTTTTCAAAATTGTTGAGCTTTTGTTTAGAAGAGCATTATTTTCCAAAGTTGTTGAGCCTTTGGTTAGAGGAGCGTTATTTTTTTCAAAGTCGTTGAGCCTCTATTTAGAGAAGCTTTGTTTACTTTTTCAAAAAAAAAAAAAGATGCATTTGTTAGGGTAATCATATGTGAGGTGTCTATGTCTTTGCACAATTCTTATTGCATAGGAAAAGCACAAAGAGGGGCAATTGTAGACACCTAATTTGGTCCAAGTCTGGATCAATTGGGCCTAGTCCGATAGGGTCAATAATTTATTGATTTTTTTTATTATCATTTTAAATTTTACATTGATTATTTATTTATTTATTTATTATTATTATTATTATTATTATTATTATTATTATTATTTTATGAGATAATGATGGTGAAAAAAAGAAAGAAAGAAAAAAGCAAAGAATCTTACCGTGAATGGAGTTGGATAGAATCATAATTGAACTTAATTCTTATAGGATAAGTCTAATGGTTTTATGATAATGCAAAATTCTGATCAAGGGAGGACTTAGAATTGATCAAAAACTCTTCTGATCACAGCTTATAAATACCCACATTGATCAAAGGCAAGGAACACAGAAAAAACACACAAAAACATAAATAAAAAAATCACAAGTAGAAAGCAATCAGAAAGTTTTTCGAAGATTTTTGGGTTTAGGGGAAAAAAGGAATTTTTTTGAAAAAATCTAGAAAATTTCCAGTTTTTGGTGAATTTTCCAACATCCGTTGAATTTTTCAGTACTTTTTCGATGTTGGTTGAATTTTCTAGTGAGGGTTTCTAGAATCTAGTGGAGCTTCCAACAAAGTTTGAATTTTTCGATGATCATCCAATGAACCAACCTAGATTTCAATGGCATTTTCCAGAATCTGGTTGATATTCAATAGAAGAAAAGGGCTGGGAGCTACCTTTTATACAAGGCCTAAAATGATGCCATTTTTGCCTTAAGAAGACCTCAGGATCTACGTGTTTTTATTAGGATAATCCGATCGGACCGTAACTTGCTTCGCCAACCCGTGCCCCAATCTAGCCGAGCCGAGCCGAGCCGAGCTCTTGAGCTGAGTCGTCGAGTCATTTTCTATGTCTGAAGTCGAGCCGTGTTGAGTCACATTGAGTCATTCAGCTGAGCCGTTTCATTTTTTTTTGGTATTTTTTATTTTATTTATGTGTTTATGTTTTAGTATTTTTGTATAATTAAATTTAGGAAAAAATAAAAAAATTAAAAAAATAATAAATTTTGGGAATAAATATTAATTATCCATTGATGGAATTTATAGAAATTTCAAATGGTAAATTTCTATAAAATTCTTAGGTGAGAAATTTTGTCTAAATTTGTCCCAAATGATGGAATAATTTAGATAAAATTTCAATAACAATAATTAATATTATTTTCAATCAAAAAAATAAAAAAATAAAAAATTTTGATTGAAAATATTTGATAATTATCCAAGGATGAGAATCTTAGAAATTTCAAATGGTAAATTTTCTAAGAAATCTCTAGGTGAGAAATTTCTTTAAATTTCTCCAAACGGTGTAATAATTTAAATGAAATTTTCATAAAAATAATTGTCATATTATTTTTTTTTCTAAAAAAAGTAAATAAAAAGAATTTCTAAATAGGCCCAAATGATGGAAAATTAGAAATTCCGAAAAAGAAATATTTCTAAATTGACCCAAATGGTGAAAAATTTAGAAATAAAAAAAATAATAAAAAGAATTTCTAAATATGCCCCAAATAGTGAAGAATTTAGAAATTTAAAAAGAGAAAATATTTCGAATTTGGCCTAAATGGTGGAATAGTTAGATATATTTTCGGCAAACAAAAATTAGAATAATGATAAATAAACATTTTTTCGACGACGAAATCTCTTCAAGGAAACAAATGAGATCTTTGAATACTCTTGAGGTGATGAAATATTTTTAAGAATTCTACCAGATCGATGGAACAATCTTATAAATTATTTTCAATATTTTAACATAAATATTTGAAACTATTAGACGCAAGATCTAAGGATAAATTTAAAATAATATGGTACTATCTTTGGATGGGCATGTGGGGGTGCTATAACCTTCTCCACATGTAACCGAACTCCCAAACCCTATTCTAATTTGTAGACCCGAACCTATTCTTTTAGGGACCTTTAGTCAAGCTTAGGAGCTCCTTAAAAGAATAAATTCTTTAGGTGGCCAATCACATCTAGATAAAAAAGATTGGTGGCAACTCTATTTGTTAAATCTAACTATAGATTTACGAATCTATATATTATGACAGTTACCATTTTAGGTGTTTAATGAAATGTCTACTAGAAATTTAATCTTTTCATTTTCTGTTTTAAATTTTTGATTAGGATAAATTTTTAAATCTGGACGCAATAATTAAATGATACATTTTAGGTCATTTTCATGTTTAAATCATGTGAATTTAGGGTCTTGCATGGTGGGGTAATGTCTATGTCCAACGAGGGTTTATTTATAAAATGTTTGACTTTGCATTTTTGTCTTTTTGCTAGGTTTTAGGGACTAATTTTTACTACTGTTCTAGGTTCTGTTCCAGCCCCTAAACTTGCTAAATTTGATCTTTAATTTGTGCCTTTAACTTGACTTTACACTTATGTTTGCATGTGTGCTTGTTTGTTAGTCAAATTAAGCTTCATTTACATGTTTATTTGGTTTTAATTGTTGTTAATTTGCATGATAATTTAGATTTATAATTTCATGTATTTGTGTTTATGCCATAGCCCAAATACCATTTAGTTCATTTAGGATTTTAATTCCATGCCATTTACCTTTGTGTTCATAAATTTAAATGTCATTTATGGTTTAGGTTAATATTTAGGGTAAATTGCAATTTTATTTCTTTTTGTTCAATTTAATTTCATATTGTGCATGATTAATTATTGTATTTTACTTTTATAATTTCTATGCTTTAATTTAAAACCTTTTTAGTTCGGTTTTAGATACTTTCTTTTTTAGCAATTTTTTATTTTAGGTAACTTTCCACTTTCAGTAAGTTTTAGGGTAAATTTAGGATTTTTTTTCATAATTTGTTAGTAATTAGTAAGGGTGAATAGATATCAATTCAAATAGATTTAATCGACCGAAACCGATGAAATATGGTCATTTTGATTCGGTCTAGTTGATTTTCGATTATAGTTGATTTTGGGATCAGTTAAATTGATCAAATCGATTGGTTATCAATTTTCAAAATTGATAACCGAATTAATTGAATTAACCGATCTTATAATAACTAAAGGTAAATATGTATATTTCCCTAAAAAAAACCCTAAACTTAACTCATTTTTTCTAAGTGTGTTTATGAAAAATGCCTTTAATAATCTCTTACAAAAAATTGAATAAGGTTATTCAAGGCATTTCTGACTAAAAGCACCTTGAATAATCCTAAAAAATTTTTATGAGAGGATTATTAAAGGTGTTTTTGGCTAGAAACACTTTGAATAACCTCCATTAAATTTTTTGTAAGGGAAACACCTTCAATAATCTCCTACCATTTTTTTGGATTATTCAAGGTATTTTTTGCCAGAAATGCCATGAATAATCCTTTACAAAAAATTGAATGGGGTTATTCAATGCGTTTCTAGCCAAAAACGCTTTCAATAATCTCCTGCCATTTTTTTTGGGATTATTCAAGATGTTTTTAGTTAAAAATGCCTTAAATAATCCCTTAATAAAAATTTTTGAGGATTTTTTAATGCATCTTTTATAAGAAATGCCTTCAATAACCCCATTAAATTTTTTGTAAAAGATTATTCAATACGTTTCTGGCCAAAAACACATTCAATAATCCCCTCATAAAATTTTTTTAAGATTATTTAAGGTGTTTTTGGCAAAAAATGCCTTGAATAACCCCATTCAATTTTTTGTAAAAGATTATTCAAGGCGTTTCTAGCCAAAAATGCATTGAATAATAAAAAAAATGGCAGGCAACTATTAAATGTATTTTTAGCCAAAAATGCCTTCAATAATTCCCTACAAAAAATTGAATAGAGGTTATTCAAGGTATTTCTAGCTAAAATTTTTTGGAAATTATTCAAAGCGTTTTTAGCCAGAAATGCCTTAAATAACTTTATTTAATTTTTTGTAAGGGATTATTGAAGACGTTTTTCATGCCAAAATACTTTTTAAAACTTATTGTTTAATTTATTTTGATTAAACAAGTTTAGATGAGTATTTATTTGTCTTTTTTCTTGTAAAATATTGTTGAAATTATTAAATTCTTTAGTGATTTAGTTTGAATGATATGTGAATTTAAGTTTTATTGGATTAAATTTGAAACTAAATAATTATTCAAAATAAGCAAAAAAATGATGAAAAATTCAATTATTTAACCGAACTGACTGAATTGAACCGATTTTTGGTCAATTAAGTTAAGACGGTTATTTAAAATTTTGTTGGTTGGTTCGGTTACTTGTAAAATAAAAGTTGATTAATTTGATTATTAATTTTTTCATATCAAGCCAACTGAACTGACTAGCTGTTCACCCCTAGTAATTAGGGTTGAAGTTTCATTTAGTATAATTTTTAGGTTTAATTAGTTGTTCATGTCAATTTAATTTAATTAATTTAGTTTAATTAAACAAAATTTTCCCTCAATCCAAATACAACCTAGATGTCCAATATTAGTAATTTACCAAAGACTAGAATCCAATTCCTAAGGAAATGATAACTCGGAATACTTTCAATTTATATTACTTGTGTAGCTGTACACTTGCAATATTCTTACATGGTCAACATCAAGTTTTTGGTATTGTTGCCGGGGATTGGCACACTTAGTTTAGGGTTAATATTGATATTAGACATACTAAGATGTAGTTTGGGTCACTTTTTCTTGTAGATAATTGTAAAAATGTTTTTAGATTTCTTTTTTTGGATTTTGTGATCTACGAATCTATGGTTGGTCCATGCATAGGAGTAGAAGCCTTGATCTGATCCCCCTAAACCCAGAAATAGAAAGAACACTTTAAAAAATTAAGAGGAAAAGATGAAAGAACCTTGTTACAGCTAAAACCATAGCTGATCCCATTTATAACAGAACCTTATAGGATTATGTTGTGCCCAATGTTGATGGTTTTTAGTAAGTATAAAAAGGCTAGCAATCTAAGCAAACAATTTTGAAATCAAGCCCACCATAATCCAAATGATCTAGACCTTAGTACAATTTGATGGCCTTGCTAGCGAAGACTCGAATGCGTATTTAAGGAACTTTTTAGAAAATACACACATTCAAGCACAATGGTGTCTCTGATGATGCCATTAGACTTAGGTTGTTCCCTTTCTCTCTCCGTGATCAAGCTAAGACCTAGCCCATTTCAATGACCCCTGGATCGATCACTACTTGGGATGATCTTGTCCAAAATTTTTTGCAAAAGTTATTTCCACCTACAAAGACCATAAAGCTATTCAATGACATCACTACTTTCACTCAATATGATTTTGAGGCTCTTTATGAAGCTTGGGATCGATATAAGGAATTGCTTAGGAGTTGTCCTTGTCATGGCTAAGGGTTCAGACCTTCTATAATGGACTCTTAGGACATAATAGGATAGTTATAGACATTGCAACTGGTGGTGCCCCCATGGGTAAGTCTGTGGATGATGCCTAAGAGCTCATCAAGGACATGGTTGCCAACCATTATCGGTGGTCATCTGAAAGACAAAACCTTAAGAAGGCTATCAGAGTATACGAGTTAGATGCTCTAGTGCTATTATTGCTCAAATAGCTAGTTTAGCAAAAAAAGTAGAGGCCTCGGGATCCAGTTCTGTTCCTATTCCTACTCTTGTTTGTAGCCCTATCTAGTCCATATAGAGCCTATTTTTCAGTTGTGATATGTGTGGAGGTGGCCATTCAAAAGATCATTGCCCTATAAGGATAAAGTCTGTCCACTGAATTACTTAGCCTAATAGGCAACAAAACAATCCCTACTCTAACACTTACAATTCGAGCTAGAAGAATCACCTAAATTTTTCATGGGCTAACAATCAAGTTCAGTGCTCTAATTCTAAACCCAGCACCCTCTTGGTTCTTCTCACCTTTTAGTTCTATAGTATCACCCACCACCACCTCCATAAAGAAAGAAAAATTCCTTTAAAGAGATGTTTTTTTCCATCTTTCAAAACCAAAACAACATGCTGCTAAATCAGGCTAACCTTATCCAAGGGCAAGTTGTAACCCTTCAAAGTCAGGCAACTGTCATAAAATACTTAAAGGTGCAATAAAGGTAGATGGCTAGTGCCCTTAATAGTTGCCTTTAGGGTAGCCTTCCAACAACACTGAAATCAATCCATGAAGGGAAGGAAAAGAACATAACAAGGTCATTACCTTTAGAGTTGTAGATAGTTAGCTAATAACATTGTAAACCCTATATCTTCTAGTTCTTTAACCAACCTGTTATTGATAAACGAGAGCTAAGAACGGAAAAACAGTTAAAGGAAAAAGAAAATGATAAGGTGGTTGGTGTAAGTCCTTAGTCAGCTCAAGCAGGTTACCCATTTAGAGCTATAATCAGTAAGCTCAAGTCGTATAGACCTCCCATACCTTTTCCACAAAGATTTCAAAAGTAAAAGAATGAGTAGTAGTTTGCTAAATTCCTAGAGATATAAAGAAATTGCATATTAACATCCCCTTTGTGGATGTGCTAGAGTAGATGCCTAGCTATGCAAAATTTATGAAGAAGATATTTTCAAAAGAGGAGGTGGGAAGATTATGAGACCATTGCACATACTGAGGAGTGTAGTGCTATCATTCAGAGAAGCATTCCTCCTAAGCTTAAGGACCCTAGTAGCTTTACCATACCTTGCACCGTAGGTAATCTTTTATTTCATAGGTCATTTTGTGACTTAGGTGTTCGCATAAAAAATAAATATCTCCTTTTATATTAGTTAAAAAAAAAAGGTTTGTAAAATAAGATAGAATGAAAAAACAAAGAATAATTAATACTTTAAATTATAGAAAATCATAAATTAAATTGATTAAAATATTATTTTTTATTATATATATAGCTTTTATTTACTAATCAATTTTATTAATCAATTTCATTCCACCAACAAAAATGAGTGTTCCAAATTTTGCAAGCTTATGTATAATGCGAATGTTTCGTAACTTGTTTATGATTGACATAATATGATAATATCACAACATAAATTTATATAAAAAATAAATTTCATTAATAATCTAAAGTTTAATGCCTTGAATATATTAAGTATGAAATATTACATCTATTTACATAAGAAAATAAAATTTACCATAATAATAAGATACTAAAAAAAGGAATACTAACGGAATGTAGGTTTGAGAATCTCATTAAAACATTTTTAAAAGATATAAAAATAAAAAACCAAAAAACCTTTTTGAATAATTTTACCATGCATACATATGATGTATGTTGTTGTGAAAACCTACTCCCTTACCAACTAAATGAAAAACATAACCATTGAACCTTTTTCATTCAACAACAATTTCAAGTGGAATCTAATATATATATATATATATGTATGTATGTACATTACAACATACAAGGTTTTTTAATAAGATCTACTTATTTGTAATCTTATGTGTATAACTTATTTTGATGACAATTAAGATAGTTTTGAATATTAAAAAAACAAGAAATTCTTAAAGGTTACATGTAGACTTTATGTAAGATTTTTGAAATTGACAATTCTCAAACTTTTGAGACTTTGATATTTTGGATCTTTCAAAAAGATCTAACTTATCTCTGTTCAACATCCACCTCATTTCCAAAAAAGGATAATGGTCAAAATAAAAAATTAGACAATAAATAAGGATCAAAAGGTTCATGGATTTCATGGTTATTTTTTCAAGAGAAGCGTTTCAATTTTTAAGTATCCATGCTTGATCCAATAAAGACTTTTGATAAGATGTAACATAGGCCAAGGTTCAAGATTTTCAAAGAAAAAGATAAATAAGCCCAAAATAAATGTTTAAGGGTAATTAAAACCAAGGATCATTCTTTCATTTGAAAGATTCACTTTAGGGTATATTCCCTTTCATTTTCTTGTACTTTCCACCCATTCATTTCATTTATTTTTTCCTTTCTTTTCTTTTGTTTCTTTTCTTTTATTCTTTCACATTTTCCTTTTCTTTCTTTTCCTTTACACCTTTTCTTTTTCATTCTTTTACTTCTACTTTTCTTTTTTTTTTTTGAGTGAATCCAAAACTTTCGGGAACTTTTACATTGGGCCTTTATCCCAACATATGGGATTTTATTTGGATATCACTTTTTTTAAAACCCTAAATGCATCCCTTTTTATCTCCCAATGTAGAAGGTGATCTTTAGTTAAGGTTTATTTTTGAAAGAATTTTATTAAGCTCAAAAGGGTAGTAAAGGATAAATTTTCACTTTTATAAAAAAATGATGAAAGACGACCATTTGTCATTTTAAGCATGATCACTTAAATTGAAGAGCAGTTCCCTTTAGGAAAATGAACTTGAAGAAAGGTTTTTCATTGTAGAATGTTTTTTTTTTTTTGGATTATTGGCTTTCTTAACTTTTCTTTTGGTTTTTTCCATTTTGGGCCTTTAGTGTTTTTTTTGTTTCTTCTCCATAATTTTGGATTTGTCAGGTCTTTATTTGAATTTATTCAAATTTCTTAAGTGTATAATGTCATAACCATTTTCTTTGTCCTTTTTCTTTTTTTTCTTCTTTTTTTTGTGCCCTTATAATTCATACATAAATTCACCTTGTCAGTGAAAGTTATTACAAGAAAAAAGAGTTTTGTGGAATGAATGAGAAAAAGGATCATATAGAATAAACCTAGTTAAGGTATCAAAATGGTTCGTATCACTTTACTAAAAAGAGAATGAATGGGTTGATCATAGCTCAAACTATCTTAAGGGCCATGAAGTTTTTTTTCTCTAATCAACATGCCCCTCAGACACATGGGCCAGGCCAATTTTGGGGTAAATAGCTAAAATGTTGGTAAGTCTGAGGTTATTTTATAAGACATAGGGTGACTCTAATTTTGAAATTTTTTAGAGCTACAGCATAATATTGACACATCAAATTATTACATATGAATTCTTAAAAAAATGTCATGTTTGTCTGATCTTCTTGGAATCCAAATTTTCTTCAAATTGGTTGTTTCATTATTCTTTGCCTTGAAAAAGAATATCACCCTTTGATATCATATATTACCAAGCAAAAGCAAGGTTTATGAATTTAAATTTATAGCTTTTGAGGGCTCATGGATGATGAAATGGAGTCAACTAGATGACTTAAAAAATGGATTTAGTTATTTGAAAATTTCCTAATAATGACCACCAACTCTTCCAAAACTTAAAACTTTCTTTTTTCCATTTTTTTTAATCTTTTTTCTTCTTTTTTTTTTCACTTTTTTTCCTTTTTTTTCTTTAAGGCATTTCTCTTTCTATAGCCTTGGTATTTAACTATGTGGGGCTTTATCCAAATCTACCATTTTCCCCCTTTTACCATTTTCTTTTAAAAAAAACCTACAAGTCCAAAATTAAAAAGAAATTGAAAACATCAAATGATAATATAAATCCATGAAACACTTATAATACACAAGATCTATTCATGTAATGCAAACACTCAAACCTGACCTAAAAATTCATGTTTCAAATGGTATTCTTGAGATGAAACTCAAACTTATTTAAACAAAAGTTTCCCACTTGACATTTCAACTTTAACATTATTGACCCTTGACTCCACCACTATCAATAATCAAAACCACTAATTAGTTTTTTAAATTTTACGGGATCTATATCGATCAAAGCTTGAACTGTATCCTTGAAGGCAATACAATCTTTTATAGAATGCTTTTTGACCTTATCATGAAATTCACACTTAGCATTGGGATCATACCACTTCAGGTAGGGAGACTTTTTGGGTCTTGCAGGAACAATAGCAATCATATGATTTTTGACAAGTAAGGTGAAAAGTATAATATAAGACATTAAGAATGAATGATACATTTTGACTCTTTTTCTATTATGGATTTGTGAATGGCTTGGGTTGATCTTTTGTTTTATGAATGTTAGTGACGAAGGAATTGGAACACAAGGATGAGGTAGAGAATTATAGTCCTGAGATGTCGGTTGGGAACAATACGATGATCATTAGGAAATAGTCATTTGTTAACTCTTCTTGTATCATGGTGATGTTTCTCTCATTTCACCTTTCAATAATTCCATTTTAGGCATATTTATTGAAAATACTCCCTTGTCTTTCATTATGAATTTCCACATTAGCACCTATAATTCTTCTCTTTTTATCCTATCCTTAATTCGACCTACACCAAATAACAAATCAGTAAATTCTGAAAATGTATTACCAATCAATTTATCGTAATAAAGAGAAAAAAAGGTTTCCATAAATAGAAAATTCAACTCTTTATTAGTTACAAGTGGTTGAACTTGTGATGCAAACTTTTTCCATCTAGCGGCATATTCTTTGTAGCTTTCATTGGGGCTCTTTCTCATGTTTTGAAGGGCTAATTAATCTGAAATCATCTCCAATATGTGCTGGTACTACTTTAAGAATACTCGAGAAAAATCCCTCAAAGTACAAATTTGACTACTTTCCAAACTATAATACTAATTAGCCACTACTCCAGCCAAACTTTCTTAAAAGGCATGAATAAGTAGCTTTTCATCATTGACATACCTAACTATTTTGTGACAGTATTGAGCCAAATATGTCTGAAGGCATCCAATTCCATTATATTTCTCAAATATCAAAACCTTAAACTTGGGTGGAATAACCACATCTGGAACTAGTTGGGATTCTTTTCCTTCACAAGATTTATCTTTACCTTCAATAGCTTGAGTCCTTTCTTCTAAGAGATTATACCTTCTCTGTTCATTTAGATTCCATGACTACTCTTTTTATGGGTCCTAAGCTAGATTTTTTAGGTTGATCATTCCCTTGAGCAAAAAGTCCATCGATAATCTTCTCCATCTCTCCTATCAAATCAATATTCTCCTAATCTTTAAAAAAAATTGCAAGGATTGTACTCGAAGAAGATCTTTCTTTTTTAGAGCTTACATGAATTGCATTTTATTAAATCAATACATAAATGAATGAATGAATGAATGCACAAATGACAAAGCTTTTTGGTGAAAAGTGTGGAAATTGGAAAAGGGGCAAGAATTAAAGACAAACTATAATTCACATATTCAAGTTTGGAAAGACAACACCATATTAACATAAAGAAACATTTCACCAATAAAAGAAATTCACAAAGCATTTTATTTTTCAAACAACCTATCACTTGTAGACCATCATTAATAAAAAATCACATCCATGTTCATCATCATGTCATCCTTTTTTTATTGTTTCTAAACTTTTAACCCTTATTACCATTGGATCAAACCATTTCACATTTATGAGTGATTGCACCTTGTATTTAAAACCTTCACAATTCTCAATAGAGTGTTCAATAATCCCACCATGGTGTTCACATCTTGCACTTGGGTCAAAATATTTTAGGTACAGAGGCTTCAAAGGCTTTAAAAATATAAGACAATAAGGTGTCTCTCAAACAGATAGGAAAAAAATTTTTCCTATGAAATAGGGATAGGATCTAACTATTTCTTTTTCTTAGGTAATTTTTGGGTAATAGATAATAGTCCACAAATTTGGTGTTGATGCAAAGGTTTGGAGTTGAGAAATTGGTTGAACAGTTGGTTAGGGAATGAAAGGTTGGAAATGTGGATTTTTTGGAGATTGTATGAAGTTTTGGGGCTTGATCTTAGATTCTTGGAAATGAGGTCAAAAATAGACATGAGAAGGATTTGAATGTGGGTTTAGGTTTGATAATATTTGTTAAGGTTGTATGAAACCTAGTAACTTCATCCAAAAACTAAAATTCTAGAGCTCATACACTTGCATGGTCAAATCACTCATCCCTTTGATGATCCTATCCAAACCTTCATTATTGCTCAAACCACTGAATGCTTCAACATACTCAGGAAATGTACTAGGCCCAACAAGAATTGGTTGATCACAACTCTACGAATTCATACTTACTTGAGCTAAAGCTGGTAAGTGCCTTAAAGAAGGCACCAAAATAAATTCCTTAAGTCTATCAATGGTTTCATCAACTCAGCAACCTATTTTGTCATCTCTTGAATGTCATAACGAAACTCCTCTTGATTGCATTCTAACGCATTAATTCAAGCCTTCAATTGATCCTCCATATATTTAGTTTCTTATACCCACTAAAACAAATTTTTTATTTCAAAGGTTTAAACCAAAATGCTTATGCTATTACTTTTGTTGAATGAATGAGACAATTTGTGCTATACAAAATATATCTATGAATGCCTGAATATGATAATGATGCAAAGATATATACAAAAATGGAACAACCAAAAATAGACAAATCACCTTAACGATGAATATAGAATGAAATGATTAAATTCCAAAAAGATGACAAACTCCTATCCTAAATCTCTCTTTCTGCCTTTTTTTTTACCTTTTTTTTCATCTTTTTTTCAAAAAATTTATTTGCATTATTATGACCCTTAAACACAAATTGTATCATACTGCCCTACATATCCTAATTTAGGTAATTTCTATGAAAGATATTGGCATGGCTTTTAACTTATGAATAATTTATACAAAAGGTTGACACCACTGATGGCTCCGAGATAACCTTTTTTTTTTTACTGATGACTAACCTAAAACAAACATCTTTTCTTAAAATATAATGCCCATATAACGTATGCAACAAAATTAAAGACTAAATAAAAATGAATCAATAATCTAAAACAAATAAATAATAGAAATAACATAACAACCACATAATACAACAAAATAATAGAATATATACAATATCCTAACTTTTGATGATTTTTTAAAATGGCGCATGGCTCAACTTTAGGTAGGCTTTCTACAACTCTCAATATACTAGGTTGAGGTTTATTCATCTAAAGGTTCCATGATCAAACCTTACATCATCATCCATTACAGACTAATAAGGCATATCAATCCTCACCCATTATAATTTACAAATGCAAAGAGTTCGATCTGAGTGGAAATGTTTTGCTAGCAAATGCAGAGATTATCACTTCATGAGAACGTAGCTACTTCATTTTCTCCTTAAAAGGAATGAGCCCAGATATAGAGCTCATGCATGTCAGTCAATAGGCAAAAAATGTGCAAAACGATATATTAATCAAAACAACGTACATGAATTACAAATATCAAAATAATAATAATGCAATGTATGTATTTTTTTTTGAAAAATTAAAATGAAGGGAATTAAATTAAATATTAATGAAAATAAATTAAATCCAAAACTTTTGATAGCACATGATTAAAATTTTGACCTAACTCTCAAAATATCTCTAGTAGAGTCGTTAAACTATCATAATGTATCAGTCCGAAGACTCGATCACTAAACGTAACTATTTAAAATCAAGAAAACACACCACCAATATTTTTTTAGGGTGTGATTGGTCACCCGAAAATTTTATCTTTTTAATAAAATAATAAAACATGTTTAAAGTTTATTAGAAAGATAATTTTTGTCTATGAAAACAAGATTAGGTTCGAGAGTCGGTTACGCACAGGGGAAAGATTAGCTTTCCCATGACGCCAATAAATTTAGTACCAGTTAATCATACGCTATTTATAATTTTAGACAAAAATGGTTTTTATATAAAATTTAATTATAATTCTCTTCATAAAAAATAATAAAATCAATTAAAAATCTTTATTTAGGAATATTATGAAAATATTTAAATTAAAAGATTACCTAAAATTCTCCAACATATAGACATAATTGGGAGATAATTCATTTTGTATAAGATTTACCACAATATTTTCTTGAAAATAAAAATAATATTATTGGAAAATGATAATTATTGGTGATGCTCCAGCACTTAGGAAGAGCACCAAAAAATAATATTCTTTCGAATATTATTTTAAATTTATTTTAAATCCATTTTTTAAATAATATTTTTCATAAAAATATATTTATGCAGAAAAAAAGATGATACCATAAATAAACAAGGAACAATAATAACAATTTAAAAATATGAGCCTATGAATTTAAGATCTTAAAATCTCATTTTTATTTTTTATTTTTGTTTAATTTTATAATTTTAAAATTTGAAAATATATTAAAATTCTTAATGAAATAAAATTTCTTAAATACTCCATCATCTATGTTACATTCGAGATTTGATTATTTCGTAAAAGATTTTCATACAAATCCTTAAAAATTTTTGACAATTTTGAGGTTTTGGGTATGTTTAGGGTTGCAAAGTTTGATTTAGGATTTTCACCTAGGGTCTCAAGTTTTACCTAAGGTTTATAGTTTCTCCTAAGGCTTTTGAATTTCACTTAAGGTTTCATTTAGGGTTTTATTCTAAGGTTTCAGATTTTCTCCTAGGGTTTAGATTTTCACTTAAGATTTTCTCCTAGGTTTCGATTTTAGAAATTTACAAACTTCTCTAAAAATCTTCAACATCTAGGCAGACATTCGGAGGAAGCTCCTTTTTTCATAATTCTTCTAAAATGATTTTTTATTATTGTTTACTATTTATTTATTTTTTATATTAAAGATTTTATCATTTTTATTATTTATTTATTTATTTATTATATTATTTTTTATATTTAATAATTCCTCAACATTTAGGTGGCATTATTATTTTTTAAAATATAATTTTTTATTCCTTCCAACATTTAGGTATGGATTATTAAATTTTTATTACTTTTAATTAAATCTTATAATTGTTGTTATTGTTGTTTTGTCTTACATGAATATCAAATACGTAGAAAATAAATTACATTAAACATAAATTAAAACATGAAAGATCGCATAAAATTAACATAAGCATGAAAATTCAACCAACAATGAAGTTAAAAATACATTGGATTGAAATTATAATTAAACTTAATCAACCCAAAAAACAATGTGCATTGACAAGAGTGATACGAAATGTGCATAAAAATATATGTTATTAAGAATAAACAACCTTAAGCCTCATATTCTAAAAATTTTGTTTATTATATATGTATATAAAACTATCCATCCTACTCTATTCCTTGGACCTTCACTTCTTATGTTTCCATGAAGTTTTTATTTTCTTTTTTTCTTTTTTTTTTTTTTTAAAAGCAAGGAACCAGGACACCAGAAATGCAAAGATTTCCTCATCACAGACAACATGCAAATGAAAGCAATCATCAAGCAAAATTTATTCAAGAGAAATGAATCAAAACCATATAAACAAGCACAACCGGCAAGTAAAAAGAGAAGAAACGAGCTTTAAATTGTTTATGACAAATAGCAGATGGAATGAAACCTTAATCAGGAGACCAAACCCACCCCCCCCCCCCCCCAAAAAAAAAAAAAAAAAAAAAAGAAAACCGTAAAGCTTTTGTTGACTAAATTAAAAACATAAAGCCATAAGCTTCTGACAACCAAATCATAAGCAATAAAGGAGAACATGAATGATAGCATAATTCATGTGCATGAAAGCATACTGGAAAAAATAAAAAAAAAATATCTTGGTCTTCTTTCTTCTCCGGCTACCTCTTATTTTCCAAAAAAAAAAAAAATTTCTGCTTTCACGATTCTTCTTTCTGCTCAGTTTTTTCTGGCTGTTTTCATTCCTGCCCGCATGCCCAGTGTTTTGCTTCTTCTTCCCTTTCCACGTCTAGCTTCTCTTTTACTCTTCCTTCGTCTTTTTTTCCTACTTCTCTTCCTTCCCTTCACGGTCACTATAGGGTTTTTTAGCTACTGGTTTTTTCATTCCTCTCCTTTTTTCTCTGGTTTCAGCCTTTTTCGTTTTCTGGTTCCACACCCCCCCCCAAAAAAAAAAATGGCTTCTGCTTTCTCTTGCTCACCTCTCTTTTTGGTTTCCCTTCCCTCAAATTACTACTGCCAGTTTTTGCTACTAAACCTTCTTTTTTTCTACGTTCCTTCCCTACCAGTTTTCATTTTTTAGTTCTGCCCAACTCCTTTCCTTTTCTTTGTGTCTTTTTCCTTTTCCCTTGTCCACGCCCTATTGATTTCTTATCAGTTTTCTTTGCTTCATGTCCCTCCTCCCACTGCCCGCTTCTCACGTTTTCCAGTTTGCTTGTTGCTTCTTTTTTTTTTTTTTTTTCGCTTTCTCGCAATTGGCTTCTCTACCAGTTTGTTACGCCTTTTCTGCCTCTCCTTTCACTGGTTTTTCTCTTCTCTTCCTCTTCCCCGTTCTTTTTTTCCAGTTTTTCTTCCTTATTTCCTCCACCCGAATGCTTTCTTTTCTGTTGGCTTCCTCTCTTCTTTTTTGCCAAAAACTCTCCCTTGGTTTTCCTCTTGCCCGAATGCCACCCTTTTCGTTGCTAACCTCTCTCAAAACCTTTCTTTTTCTCTTCCAGTTTTCCTCTCCACGTCTCCACGTTTCCATGTAGTTTCTTAGCCATCGCCATAACTTTCACGTGGCTTCCTCTTCAGGTAATTTTCTTGAACATTTTTTTTTGTTTTTCTGGTCTTCCCTTCCATGCATGAGCTTTAGGCTAAATGGGAGGAGGACCCCTCTACCATGCTAGGCCACACGGGCCTCTTTTCAAGCAAGTTTTAAGGCTGAATGGGCTTCCCTTCGGCCATGTCTTGGGCCTTCAACAAAAAGCCATGTTTTAGAGCCTTGATCTATGGCCATTGTTAGGCTTTGCTTTGTTTTTGGCTAACTCCTTTTATTTCATTGTGTTTTGTTTAGGCTCTCATTTATTTTGGGCCTCACTTTTTCTCTTTTTTATTTAATTATTGTTATTATTATTTTATTATTATATTTACTATATATTTATATTTATATTTATATTTATATTTTTTTATTATTTTTGTTTAATGGTCAATATTAGGCCATTAATGGGTTTTAAGGATTAATATTTTATGAGGCCCATTATTGGGCCATTTTGGGCTTTCACTCAGGTCTAAACAATAGGCCTTATTATGGGGCCCACATTAGACCTCACATTGAAATATTTGAAAATTGACTATGAAGCAGGCACGGAAATAATGGTCATGACCCAATTGCAGAACTAAACCTAAGTTAAAGTGATAAAATATTCTGGATAAAATTAGCTATCTTCAGGATCAAGATTCTTAATGTGATCCAACGTTTCAGATTGTTTGCTACCAAAGATGTGATTTTTAGAGCTTTTGAATCAAGTGAAAAGACCATTTTACCCTTGATACAAAGTTTTTGGTCTTTGGGTCATTTTTTTGGAAATCAATGCTCTCGTGTTCATTTTTGTGATTTTAAAGTACCAATAATCATGGAACAATATGAAATTAAGATTTGAAAAGTTTCATAAAAATCCGACCTTGAGAAGGTAAAATTATAAAATTACTTCATATAAGGATATGTGAGAGGTGTTGCTTACTTGTGGAACCATAGTTAGGAATTATCTTAGCCTAGGTAAATTCTTGTATTTTAGCACTTGTTCATGATTTTGCTTTAGTTATATCCATTGTTCAATCCATGAGGCATTCATATTGAATGAAGCATTAAAGGTATGTTATGATTCTTGCTCAATCTTGTTTTGCTTAAAGACAAGCAAAAACTTAAGTTTGGAGGTTTGATTGTACTAAAATTTTAGCTTTTTCATGCTCATTTTTAGTGCAATTTAATTCATATTTTGGCTTGTTCCGTAGGATTTTTGGCAAAATTGCTCCTAAATGCACATTAATCTAATGTGTGGGTACAAATGGAGAAAATAAGGAATTTTGGTCAAATTGGATACACTTTGGAGGATTTTTGGTGTAAAATTATGCAATTGGCCTAAACTAGTGTCAATATGCAAAATTGACACTTAGGAAGTTTTCTCGATTTTTCTTGCTCGATTTTTTTAGTATTATTTTAATATTATTATTTTTAATAAAATGTATGATAAAAATGTTCGTAGAATTTTTGGAAATCTTGCAAGAAAAAAAGAAAGAAATGAAAAAAAATACATAGATATGAAGCATGCAAGAATGACGTTGGTGCATGCTGTATGGGAGGAGCACCAAATTTGCAAGGCACACGCTGGTTCAAGAGCACCAATTAGATGGACTGAAATGGAACTTCGGAGAGCTCCTATTGGCTATAAAGTGGACTTTTTGGTGTGGCAAAAATGCATGAAAACAAGCTTTCAAACCAGTGAAGAGTTTTAAAGCCAAACAGCCATGCACTAAGCATAGAAGCAAGGGGGAAATAGGTCTCTAGAAGCTGACCTCATTGGAGATATTTTGGAAGATTTTTTCATTCACCACTTACCTACTTATAAATAGGAGTGCAGCTAGCCATTTTAGAGAGACTTTAGCATAGGATTTTATTTTTCATGTTCTTTAATATCTACACTTTCCTTTACTGTATTTTATATTCTTAGCAACCAAACAGCCCTCAATCTTCATGTTTGCCAATTGATTTTGATTACACTTTTACATTTCCTCAAGTAGTTTTCAGTGTTCTTTACGATTTTGGCAATGAAACTTGCAAATTTTATTGATTTCTAGCTCAAATCTACTGATTTTTCATTGATACTCAAACCTGTTTTTGAATCTGCCAGTTCTAACCAACCTGCGGTTTTTTGATGATATCTCACGCAAATCTTGCTTATTTTTGTTCAATTTTTTTTCATAGTTTCCTAATTCAATTAGCTACAACATATTAAAAATTCAACTTGAAACTCGCACCACAGCATTCCAGATCAAGCTTGGAAATTTTGGCTGTATGCAGTGACAGTGCAGTTCCAGTTTTGATGCAGAAAGTTTGGCATGGAACTGCTCTCTCCTTGGCGATCTGTTTGCCTTCTTTCCACTCTAAATCCTTAGTTTTATTTGTTTACTTGTTGATTATTACGTGATTCAGTTTATTTCTTTACATTTCATTCCTGTTTGGATCATTTTCTTAGATGATGTTTTGATTTTCCAGATTTTGTACTATTTTTGAAATTGAGTTTGTTGAGCTAATTTCTTTATTGATTCATACTATTTTCTTGTTGTTTTAGGTAGTTAACTCATAGATCTAGGTAATTCTAGCTTAGATACAGCTCATTTCCATTTTATGATTGTAGGTTGAATTTTTTCTTTAGCTATATCATGCATTGCCATTGTTCACGTCAATTTTGGTTTACTGTTTTGTTCATTGTTTGATAAATCTTCTAGTCAGCTTTGGTTCTACAATTTAAACTCACATTTAGTCCTTTACTTAGTTCTTCATTTAGTCTACTTAAAGTTTCATTTGTTCAACATTAGGAGTAAAATAAAAAGCAATTTACAGCTTGCGTTCATTGCTGCATTTCTACATTTGTTCATTACTTAACTATTTTTGGTTCGTAATTTCTATTTGATTTACTTTTCTTTACATTCAATTTATTCAATATTTTTTAGATCATGTCTTTATATAGGATGTTAGTGGTTGTTTAGACTCTAGTTCATGTTCAGTAAACTTTGCATTTTTTTTAGCTTTTATTCCTTGACATGTTAGGCATTAAATCTAGTTTTGATAATTCCAGGATGTAAGCGTGAATTTTGTAATTGCATTTCATGCTTGATTTTCAATTGTGCATTTTATTTTAGTTAGTATTTGTTTTTGCATTTTAGGATTAGTTTAAAATTCAATTGTCATGCATTTATTGTTTAGTGAAATTTTCATGCATTTAGATATTGATTGAATTTTGTTTTTAGTTAGTTCAATTTCATGTTGATTCTTTGATCAAACCAACTTTGAAAGGATAGGGTGATAATAAGTACTTAGCCTAGGAATATCTTTAACTAATCTTTATGGGATCAACATCTTGACCTTTTGGTCACTATTATTACTTGTACGGTTTATGCACTTACAAAGTTTTCCCAATCAAGAAGATATTTTTAAAGTTTCAAAGCCTCTATTTAAAGAAGCTTTCCAAATATGAGATAGTTTTAAAGTTTCAAAGCCTCTATTTGGAGGAGCTTTTCATAGTTAAAACTTTTAGTTTCCAAGTTTATGAGGAGCTTTTCAAATAGGAAAATTTTTAAACTTTTAAAAACTTCTTATAGCCCTTCCCCCCCCAAAAAAAAAACCCACCTCAAGCCTTTGTCCCGAACAAAATTGATGTTTTTGTCTTTGCATTGTTTTTTATTCTAAAAAATATATAAAGAAGGGCAACTGTAGATATCTAATTTTGTCTAGGAAAATTCTATCAAGTTGTGAAGCTTTCAAAGCCCAACCCAGTTCAAATCCAACATTTCTTTGACATTGACAACTTTTCAAAATCAAATTTTTGGATCAAATTAATCCGAATGCTCTATGTAGACATTTAATTTTGTTTGAATAATTTTTGGCCTATTGTGATGTTCTTAAAGCCCAACCCAATTTGAATTAAGTCTTTCTTTATTTTTGACAAAAGTGCAAAATTAGATTTTGGACCAAATTGACCCGAATGCCTTGTGGTCAAACATGGTAAAAAAAAGTCAAACTCGATTGAAAAAAGTCAAAATTAGTTGAGCTCAAGCTCATTGATAAAATTCACAACCTAATGGGATTATCAAGGCTTAGAATTAATATTCTTGTGATTTGATGCATTAAAAATCCTGACTATACGTCGGAAAGAGTAAAATTACCAAAATACCCTTCAAGGGTATTTTCATAATTTTGACCTCCTCAAGATCAAAATTTCGTGAAAAACTCCAAATCACATTTTAATATCATTCCATGATTTTGTATGCATTAAAAACCTTGATCGCACCAAAAAAGGTGTAAAATTACCAAAATACCCTTTAATGATATTTTCATAATTTGACCTTCCTAAGGTCAATTTTTCATGAAAGACTCTAGGAAAATGTTTTCATATTATTTCATGATTTTGGTGCATTGAAAACCATGGTCACACCTTAAAAGTGTGAAATTACTAAAATACCCATCTAGGGGGTATTTTCATAATTTGACAATCCCAAGGTCAATTTTCACGAAAACTTTTAAATCATAATTTCATATTATTTTATGATTTTTGGTGCATTAAAATCATAAAAACAAGGATGGAATCATAGGTTTCCAAGAAAATCAAGCAAATTCACAAAATTGCTAATAAGGGTAAAATGGTCTTTTTTTATGGTTACATGCAACATTCAATATCCAATATTTGGCTATGTTCTTTTTGAGCTATTTGATATTCTAAGAACTTAGATCCTATGGTGAAAGGTGGTTGCTTGAAAAATAAATAAGAAGGCTAAAGAAGGCCTTTTTATGGGGAATTAATCCAAAGGTTAGAAAACTATTGCATGGCCTTTATATTCATCATTTAGGGTTGAGATTAGAGATGAGGCAACAGCTAAAATTGGTGTGAACAAGGGACAGGAAAAAATGGGAAAAAAAAGGAAAAAATTGCAAAGCTTTGGGAGGTATAAATTTACCCTATCCTCCATGCATTTTTTTTTAATCATTTTCATGCATTTCCGTATTAGTTCTCCTTGTTGTTTTGGTTTCATGTGATCAAACCATAGCAAAAATCCACCATTAATAGCACTTTAGAGGTTCAGCCAACTTTTGCATGTCATTGGCTGAACCTCCTCTTGGTTTATTTCCATGTTTTACTTGCTTTGGTTAATGTATCTTGATGGGTTTGATGTTATATTGAATGTATTTGCATGCTTTTTGATTGCATTTATGGATTGCATGTTGTGTTTGACTATTATACATGTTTCAATGGTTTCTTCTTTTAGTTGTTTATTACATGTTTGATGAGAATTCTTTCACAATAACATGTCTTCATAAGATAGATTTCTATGTGTTTGATAATGTCTTGGCTAAAATAATGATAGTATGTCTATGGGAAGCCATAATAAACATTTGAACAAGTATTCCCCATTACTTGGTCAAACCTTTCATCATTGTTTGGTGGCTAACAATTGATAATTTCAGATCTGTTTGCTCATGTTCTTAGTTATTTCTCTATGCTTTTTATATGTTTGACACAATCCTCAAGGATTAAAAGTGTTGAGTTGGTAAGTTTTCTAGTGGATTTCAATTTGTTTTGTATGTGTTTGTTTCGAAACCAAATGGTGGAGACATTGTTTGATATGTGTGGCCAATGCAATGAGACTTTAAAATGGCCAAGAAGGTTTTGGCCTAGCTTCAACCATAGCTTGGCCGAATCTTCATGATCCCCCCAAACCCTTGGTTTGATTTCTTTTAACTAGGTTTCACTTGCACAATTAGTTTTTTTATGTGTTTGTGATATTACTCAAGTTATAATTTTCTATGTAGTTTCATTTCATGCATCAAAGGTCTCATTTTTACATTAGCATCATGGTTATTTTGTCACAAGCATTGCCCATGCTAACCCTAAACATCAGCCAAATTCTAGATCCCAAGCAAATCCTAAACCCTTATTTAAACCCTAAACCCTCACTCAAATCTTAAACCCCATGCAAGCCAAAACCATAAACCCTTTCCCAAAACTAAAACACTCACCTAAACCCTAAACACTCTCCCAAACCCTAAACCTTTATCCAAACCCTAAAATCTCACCTAAATCCTAAACATTCACCTAAATTCTAAAACCTATCAAAACCTTAAACCCCCATCCAAACCTTAAATCCTTATGCAAGTTGACACCCTAAACCTCTCATAAACATTAAAACCCCATCCAAATCCTAAATCCTTATGCAAACTGAAATCCTAAACCTTCCCTCAAACCCTAAAACCATATGCAAACCCTAATCCCCAAGCAAGCCAAAAACCTAAAGCTCTCCCAAAACCTAAACGCTCACCCAAAACCTAAACGCTCACCCAAACCCAAAACCATATCTAAACCCCAATCCCTAAGCAAGCCAAAAACCTAAACCTCTCACAAAACCTAAACACTCACCTAAACCTTAAATACTCACCCAAGCCCTAAATTTGAACCTAATGCCTAAATTCCAAACCTTAAACCAAACCCTAAAACTTTCCCAAACCCTAAATCTTAAACCAAACCCTAAACTTGAATCTAATTTCCAAACATTAAACCAAACCCTAAACCTGAATCTAAACCTTAAATGAAACTTTAAACCAAGCTTACCACCTAAACACTAAACTAAATCCCAAACCCTAAATCGATCCCTAAACTCGAAACTAATCTCTAAAACAACCCAAACCCTAAACCAAGTCCTAAACCCTTAAACCCTAAACTAAACCCCAAACCTTAAATCAAACCCTAAACCTTAGAGTAAGTCCCTAAACCCTAAATCCTAAACCAAACCTTAGACCCCATATCTAAACCCTAACCAAACCAAGTCCCCTAACCTAAACCTTAAACCAAGACCCCTAACCCAAACCCTAACCAAACTGAGACTCATAGCCTAAACTCCCAAAGCAAGACCCCTAACCTAAACTTTATCAATTTGAATCCGTAAACCAAACCCCAACCTAAATTGAGACCCTAAATTGTCCATAAACCAACCAAAATCCAAACCAATCCTAAACCAAACCACCCTATCAAACCAAATTAACCCTAAACCCTTAGCACTTAAACCTTAACCAATCCCTAAAACCCTTAAACTACCCCTAAAACCCTAATTCCACCCTTAACCTATTCTCATGCATTTTACATTACACTATTATATATCATTGCATGTACTATTATGTTATCATTTAATTCACACATTTGCATTTCATCATTCATGATCTTAATTACCATGCATTTATTATTATGTTCATACATACCATCCAAATATTTTGTGAATAAAATCCTTAAAAAAATACTTTAAAATAATAAAAAGAAGGTAATATTTCAAGTAAAAATAACCTTTGAGATATGACCTAAATATAGGGGGATTATTAATGGTTGTCATTTAAACATAATATTACTTTGGTTTTGTGGGGCATTTTGAAAACTCTTAAAGTTAGAGTTATTTTTGAAGCTCTACTTAAATATAGGGAAGTGAAAAAAGTGTTTCGAGACATAGGATTTTTCATCTTGATCCAATAATTTTTTTATTTACCTAAAAAATATAATATAATAAAAAATGATTTGTTTTCAAAATTAAAATGATTTGATTTGCTTAAAATAAAGAAATAAGGGAATTAGTTTTCAAACATAAAAAACAGAACCATTTTTACAAAAGCTCATGGATAATATGCAATCAAGTGGTATCGTTTTCAATGGGTGTTGTAGGGATGCTAATTCTTCCCCAATCGTAACCAACTACTAGACCTAACTTTGATTTTCACAAACTAAAATTATTCTTTTAATAAACTTTAAATGTATTTTAAATTTTTTATTAAATTGATAAAATTTTTGGGTGGCTAATCAAACCCTTAAAAAGATTGGTGGTTAGTCATCGATTTTGATATGTTTTGAAAAACCTTTTTGTTTTGTCTTCTCACATCCAATGGTTGAGTTCTTGAACCCACACATTGCAACACCCCATGGTCAAACTTAGTCAAACTTAATCAAACAAAGTCAAATCTAGTCAATATCAAACAAACTTGGTCAAGCTTGGGCCAATCCTTGGAACTCACAACTAAATAGGAGTATAAAGAAATGGGGTTAATAATATTGTGATTTTGATCCACTAAAAGCCATGATTGCACCATTGGGGATAAAATTACCAAAATGCCTTTTAGGGGTTTTTTTTTTATAATTTGACCTTTTTAAGGTCAATTTTTTATTAAAACCTCGAGATCAAGTATTTACATTATTTTATGATTTTTGGTGCATTGAAAATCTTGATTACACCTCGAGAGGATTCGAATTATCAAAATGCCCTTTAGGGGTATTTTCATAATTTTACCTTTTCAAGTTCAATTTTTCACAAAAACCTTTAGATTATATATTGATATTATTTTAATGATTTTTAATGGATTAAAAACCCTAATCGCACATTGAAAAAGTTGAAATTACCAAAAGTCCCTTTTGGGGTATTTTCGTAATTTGACTTTCCCACAATTGGCTTTTCATGAAAAGCTCTAGATAATGATTAAGTATTATTTCATGATTTTTGGTGCATTAAAATCACATAAACAAAGATGGGATCATATGCCTTTAAAAAAATCATGTAAAAGTGTTAAAAATGTTAATAGGGGTAAAATAGTCTTTTCCCATTAGGTCAACTACACTAGGAGCCACATTTTGTATTAAATTCATCCTAAGCCATTGATATTTCAAGGGTTTAAATCTAAGGGTCAAATGTGGTTGCTTAATGAATAAACTTGTAGAAAATGTGGAGCCATTGGATGAACTTTGATCAAAGGGCTAAGGGAACTTTGCTTAGCCTTTATATTCATCTTATAGGGTTGGAAATAAAAGGGGAAGGTAGCCAAACAATGGCGTGAGGGTGGGAAAATTAGGTGAAAAAAAGGAAAAGTTAGGAAAAGCTTTGAAGGTATAATTATCTCCTCATTCACATGCATTCTCATGCAAGCTTTTACATTCATTAGTATTAGTTTTCTTTGATTTTTGTGATTTTTCAAAAGAGAAAAACTCTCCTCATATTTGTTTTCCTCCATATTTCCATGCTTGATCCAATAAATTTAACCAACCCAATCATTGGTATGGTTTAAAGTGAGAAAAATTAAGAAACAATAATGTTTTCCACTATTAAAGTTTTGACCAAGCTCTCCCATGCCATGGCTAAACCCCCTCTTGAGTTATTCATGAATTTTGCTTCCTTGGATCGATGAATGTTGATGTGTTTGTGGTTGTATTGATTGTTAATTTCATGCTAGTTTATTACTTTCATGAGCTACATTGGTTGTTTGGTAAGTATGGATGTTTGTAATACTTTCCTTTATAGTAGTTTCTTAAATGGTCCTTTGATAATAAAATGCCTTCATAAATTAGTTTTCTATGTGTTTGATATATGTCTTAGCTAAATAAATGATGGAGTGTTTATGGAGGGACCATGGGAAGCTATTGGCCTAGCATTACCCATTACTTGGCTGAGACTTCCAATCTTGTTTTTCATGGCTAAAAGTTGATGTTTCATGTATGCTTGATTTTGTTCTTGGTTAGAACTTTATGTTTTCCATGTGTTTTATAAAATTTTTAAAGGATAAAAAATGTTGAATGAGTGATCTTTCTTGATAAGTTTAACCTTGTTTTTATATGTGTGTGTTGGAAATTAAATGGTGGATACAATCACCAAGGTTTGGCCAACACAAGGGGCGGTTAAATGGCCATGCAAGTTTCAGTTTAAGCTCTCCCCACAACTTGGTTGAACCTTGCTTTTCTGTTTGACCCTTGGTTTTTTATTTATTTTTAGTAAGGTTTTTGCATGCATATTTAGTTTATGATTTGTTTGTGAATTTGCTTAAGTTATGGCTTTCACGTTTAGTCCCATTTCATGCATTAAATGTTGCATTTCACATTGATACCATGTTCATTTATTTTGTCACAAGCATTATTCATGCCAAACCCAAACATAAACCCAAATCCGAAACCAAACCCTTAAACCCTAACCTAAACCTTCAAACCTAAGAACCTTAAACTCTAAGCTAAACCATTAAACCCCAAATCAAAACCCTTAAACCCCAAACCAACCTAAAACCTAAAACCTTAACTTAGACCCTCAAACCCTAAACTAACCCTAAACTAATCCCAAACGCTAACTCAAACCCTAAACCAATCCCAAACCCTAAAACTCAAACCCTAAATCAATCCCAAACCCTGAAACTTAAACCTTAAATCAATCCCAAACCTATGTAAACCCTAAAATAACCCAAAACCAATCCCAAACCCTAACTCAAACCCTAAACCAAACCTAAACCAAAACAACCCCTCTATACCCAAAGTAACCCTAAAACCAAACCAACCCAAACTAAATCTCCAAACCCAAACTAAACTAAATGCCTACACAAATTGAGCCAAAACCATGCTAAACTAAACCAAAACCACGCTAAATCTAACCAATCCACAAACCCTAAGCCAACCTTAAACCCATTCTCATGCATTTGCATTTAATTTTTAATAAATTGTTGTGTACATTTAGTTCTTGGAATTGTCATTGCATTCGTGCATTGTATTTTTCATTTTCCTTTCAATTGCCATTCATATATAATATATCTTTATGTTAATGCATATCATTTACATGTTTCATAAATAAAAATCTTCTAAGAAAATGTTTTAAAAATAATAAAATAAGGTAATATTTCAAGGAAAAATAACCCTTAAGATTTAGCCTAAATATAAGAGGATTCTCAATAGTTATCATTTATGAAATATTATCTTGGTTTTGTGTCACATTTCGCAAACTCTTAAAGTTAGAGATATTTTTTAAATTCTCCCTAAATATAGGGGAGTGAATGAGGTGTTTTAAGACTTAGGATTTTTCATCTTGATCCAAAATGATTGCTTTCTTCTTTTTAAGAAATCAAAAATCAAAATGATTTGTTTTAAAAAAAAAATTTAAGAGGACTCAATTGTTGGGGTGAGTAAATAATATTAAGGAATCAATTTGTAAATATTAAAGTTAGGGCAATTTTTACAAAAACTCAAGGATAACATGTAATCAATTGGTATCATTTTTAATGGACATTGTGGGGGTGCTAATCTTTCCCCACTCATAATGACTCTTGAACCCAACTCTATTTTCATAGACCAAAAATATCTTTTTAAAAACTTTAAACTCATTTTAATGTTTTATTAAAAGGATAAACTTTTTAGGTGGCCAATCACACCTTAAAAAAAGATTGGTGGTGACTCTTTGGTTTGATGTTTTCAAAAATTGCTTACTTTTTTATTTTCCTCGTCTAGTGGTCGGGTTTTCGAACCTTCATGTTATGATAGTGACAAAATCTTTTTAATGTTTCCCTTAATTATATTGAATATCATATTTAGACTTTTTCACTCTATGTTGATCCTGAATTGGTAAGTCAAGAATCAACTATTTTTTAATTTTTTAAACAAAGATTTTTTTTTTAATTTTTTAATTATCATGCTTTTGTTATCTTTATATTAAATAAAAAAGGACAATGAAAGTGAAAGAAAGAGTATATAGTTTTTTTTTTCTATTACTATTAAGTTACTATCTTTTTATTTTTAATAGTTGATTTTTTAATTAAAATTTATATTGGTTTATAATTATCTCAATTTTGACAAATTAACCAAGGTATGTTGTAAATTAACTATCATATGTATTTTATGCATATCTTACACATATAAATTTAATAATATCAAATAAATAGATAAAACTAATCCGTATATCGCACGAGTCACAAACTAGTACTATTTATAATAATGATGATATTAAATGGTATAGATCTTATTAGATTCAAATTTCTAAAAATGATAAATATTACAGATTACTTAGATAGTGATACAATTAGTAGTATAAAACTTATTGGAGTAAATTTCATCATTAGTTACTGAATTTATGCTAAAGTCCCATTTAGGTCATTGAATTTTAATTTATCCTAACTAGGTCACTAAAATTTATTAAACATACCAAAATTGGTCATCCTAATAGATTTTATTCAATTTTTGATAGAAAAATGACATAGCTACTATGCTCAGCCATATCAACTAACTAAACCCATATAATTTAATGAAAGGTTATTAAACTTTCACTTAATTTTTAGATAGGTCACTGAACTTTAATTTGTCACTACAAGGCCACTAAAATTTATTTAGTGTACCAAATTTGATTACTTTAATAAATTTCAATCAAAATAAAGTTAGATAAAATCTAAATATTAAACTCAACTCAATAACATCCAAACTTTTTATGTAATAAAATATCCTATCATACCTCACATAAAACCAAAAGAAAAAAAAATTAAGTAAACTTAGAGAAGAACTTTAATGAATATTTGTTTTTCTTGAACTATTTAAATTAAAAAAATAAATATTTAAATAAAAATAAAGTCCTAACAATTTAATTAAAACATTATTCATTAAATATTACTAATTTTATTTATATTAAAAAATATAATTATTTAAATATTTATTAAATATTGCTATTCTATTAATACTAAAAAGTATAATATTTAAATATTTATTAAATATTACTGCTTTTATTTATATCAAAAAGCATAAATATTTAATAAATAAAGCTTTAATTAAATTATAAGCATTTATTTTTTACTTAAATATTTATGTTTGTTAATTTAAATAATGGTAGTAATACTTCAAGAAAAACAAATATTTATTGAAGGTGTATCTGTTCCGCATTTACTTTTTTTTTTTTAATTTTTTGTGAGGTATGAGAGGAATTCTAGTTACATATAAAATTTGGATGTTTGGTTGAGTTCAATATTTAGATTTTATCCAACTTTTATTTTGGACAAAATTAATTCTTGTAACCAAATTTGGTACACTTAAAAACTTTTAGTGACCTTGTAGTGACAATTAAAGTTTAATGGCCTATTTGAAAATTGGGTGAAAGTTTAATGACTTTCCATGAAATTATATGGGTTTAGTTACATAATGTGGCCAATGACGTGCCATCCATGTTATTTTTTGTCATAATTTGAATGGAATCTGTTAGGGCAACCAATTTTGGTATACTTAACAAACTTAAGTGACCCATCTGGGACAAATTAAAATTCAATGACCCAAAAGGAATTTGGATATAAATTTAATAACTATTGATGAAATTTACTCAAACTTATTGGATTGAAAGTTCCAATTAAAATTTATATTGTTATATATATATATAAATATATATATTACTATCATATTTTCTCCATATAAATTTAATTATTATTTTACATTAATGAATGTATTCATATATCTAGTTCATAATTCTGCCATAAAAAATAATTGAAAGCACTATAATGAATGATAAATAACATAGAATAAAAACATGAAGCAAAGCCAAATTTGTAAATATTGTTAGTATATGTTCTACAAGCTAAATCGATTTTGGTGAAAAATATCATCATATCGTAATATTTGATATCTTATAAAGGTCTTGATTATTTTATCATTAAGCTTATATCAATTTGCTGTTGATACTTACATGATAAAGTCCTAAGAGTATAAATAAAGCATTGCAAGAGAATTATAATGAGATTGTAATTATGAGATCTTTATTGCATAAAAGCTATATTTCTAAAAGTTCCTAGTCGATGTTTTATCAATAAAAGGACATTGACAAAAGCTATTGAGACTAGCACATGGTTATGTTCTTGCTCATAAAGCAAGTAACTATTCTCATAGGTTGAAGTTTGGTTAAAATTAAGCTAAACATGTGGGTGCTTGTTATAAGAGCAAGTTCACTAAACATAACCGAAGATGAGAATGCTATATGGTAGTTCACATAAATATTCTCATGTGATGGGTGTATACGTGATCCTCTAAGTTGAGATTACTTATGATCTTATATGATGAGTGCTATACTTTGACTTTACTTTACTCATGGATGTAATCATAAATGCTCTAGTCAGGTATAGTTTAGTATAACATGAAACATATGAATATGCATGTAGTAATCAAGATAAAATTCATCACCTTATGTGATCAAGAAAGTATCTTAAGTAATCTTGGTTAAATTAACTCAAAAAATTTTTGGCCAAAGTGAAGCAAGAGTTTAGAATTGTTATAAAGCTTATTTGTGAGTTAATGTTAATAACATGACTTAATATGGTAGAACAAGATTAAGTAGACACTAAACCATGCTTAATGTTAAACTGAAATGCTTACTGATAAAATGATATTAATTATACATCAAGACCATGCACGGATAGATTGTCAAGCCACATTAACTTTCTTTTGCAATTGTGGGTCATAACAATATAGCTAGCATTGATCATGAGCTATAAACATAAGATTGGCTAATTAGAGAATTAGAGATGAAATCAAAAGGTTTGATTCATTTAAGTCCAAACATAAGGATTACAATGTCGGTGTTTATTACCAATATGCTAAGAAACCTAATGGGTCACACATAATAGGATAATTGTGAAAAATTAAAATTGGGACAATTTAAGTTAGACTTAATTTGGATGGGTTAAACCTAAAGGTGAAGGAATTAACAAGGAACCTAACATCTCTTTATTATAGTAATTGGCAAGCATGAGAACTAATTGGGAATTAAGTTGCTCTATGCTAACCCTAAAGAAGCTGAACCCTCTTCTATATAAGGAACATTAGCCACCTCTTTTTAAAGAGAAAAGAACACACACTTTCATCTCATGTGTTGAGAAAAAACTAGAGACAAAAGTAAAGAGAGGTTTTCATAATATTTATTAGCTAAAGTATCGATTTTGTTCCTCTCATCCCTTTAGAAGGTTCTTTAATAAGTGTTTGTATGGATCACCATTTGAGGCTAGACGTTAGGACAACTCTTGGCTTACTATAAACAAATTTGGTGAGCTCTTGCTTGGTGTTATGAAATTGGCATAAGAGGTAACATGCTTCTAGCTGAAACTACTTCTCATGTTTGCATGATCTTGTTGATTGATCTTAGCTTTAGGGAGTTCAAAATTTTTTAAATTCTGCTACTATTACTTTGGTATTGACATACAATTCCCTTCAAGAGGTATCGAGCCTGGTCAATATAAATTATGCAACTTGGAACCTTGTTTAGTTATTCTTGATATCAAAACTATCTCAATTGCAATTTGTCACTATGATGAAAAGGCTAAAAAATAAGTTTTTCTTTATTGTTTCCATTTGATTCTTTTATAATATCAAAGTATGATATCTTGGAATGATTGGGTATGATCTTTATGATTTATGGACATTCTTTGCATGCACTATGAATTGTTTTGTTTGCAAACTATCCATAATAGGAAAATTTTATAATAGTGTTATTGAGAAAATTCTTTCTCACTCTAGGATTATTGGTTTACTACAAAATTTTAACACATGAAAATATACATATTGATGATTATTTGTTAAATTTTTAGAATTTTTGGAGTTGATTTGGTCATTCAAAAGTTGATGACAAATTCTACCCAAAAATCAACCACTATTAGCATCACATGAATAGTATGCATGAAATGCATAAAAACCCTAATGTGATTATGGTTTTGGGTTCTCTTGATGCATTTGGTATTCTTAATTGCTAAGAGACAGTAAAAACTTGTTCACTAAAGTTTTAATGAAAACTAACTTGGTAATCAACATTAGAAATCTTAGAGAACTTGTTCATCCAGATTTCAAGATTTGCTTTCTTGATCATTAAGTAAGGTGGATTGTTTTTATAAAAGCTTAAGTAATTGTTACTTATGATTAAAGAATCATGACTAGAGGCAAAAGAGACCATGTCAAAGAGTTTAGAACTCTTGAATGATGGCATAAAAAGGGTAGCATGGTAGCCAAACCTAAAACTATCAAGGTTTCCATAAAAGGAACCCTAGCCCCAAACACTTTCTTATTTTGAATAGGATTTAGCCAAACCCTATTGTGGTATTGATTCTTGCTTAATTTGGATTCTTAAATAGTTTAGGACTAAGAAATTAGATTTCATAAGAAAAATCTAAATTGGATTGGAACTTCTAAATTGTCTAGAATTCCTAATTAACAAGAAACCATTTCACTACTATACCTAGTAGGACTAGGAATACCTAATGCATGTATTTTGGCTTGGATTTAATTAATTGGCAACCTTAAATGATTTAGAGTTATCATAATCATATTATATTAAAATCCAAGTTGAATCATAATCCCTTAATTGTGTAAGAAATTATGATTGCAAATTACAATTTCCAAGACATAGGATAGACACATTTTGCTACATTGCTTAAATATGTCTATACCTTGCATTCCATTAAGTCAGATTCATGTTTGATATGTGATATTGATATTAACTTAAATAATGGATGTATAAGATCATGAATTTAAACCAAACATATAGTATATTGATATGTAACGAAGTATACATGTTAATTATGAGATAAATACCATGTATGCTATATTGGTTTATGATTGTACATGTTAGAATTTATGTATACTTCATGTATGATAAATGCTATGATATGTGATATTAATATTAACTCAAATAATAGATGTATAAGATCATGAATTTGAACCAAACATATAGTTTATTGATATGTAACGAAGTCTACATGTTAATTATGAGATAAATACCATGTATGCTATGTTGGTTTATGATTATACATGTTAGACTTTATGTATACTTCATGTATGATAAATGTTGTGTATAATTATAAGAGGCATGATAAGATTACACATGTTTGATATGTGATGAATTTTTATGCATGATATATGAGACCTATCATAAATAAAAAATCCTTCATAAAAATATTAAGTCTTGTTACCTTCCATTAACATAACAAATGAAACTTTTTATTAGTTAGGGCTTGTTGGGCTCCTTTAAGGTGCTCATTATTTGAAATAAGGTTATTTTATGGTTAATGGGTCTTACCTAACCAACATTATATTGTCTGAATGGAAAAACTTGATCGTATAATATTGAAGGCAATAACTGGGCAAATCACATAAAATGTGGTTTTATAAGGAGTTGTGACCCAATTGATCTAAGAGTTATAAGGATGTGATTAATAAGCAAGTTATCTAACTAATTTACTTATTATAGCTTATTGGGCTCACTTAAGGTTATGATAATCTAAATGGGATCGTAACCCTCTATAAAAATATGATTTTTTTCAAATTAATAGTGCGGGCTATTAATTTGATCAAAAATAATAGAGTAACCAATATAGAGATTTATACCTTATCTATATTGGTTTTGAACAATATGACTGGTGCTTATTCATATTTTATAGGTTGCTAGAAAGATAAGTAATAACTTATTAGTTTGTAGCATACTTAATGCTAATAAGCTCATAGGGTCTAACTTCAATGATTAGTACCGTAATCTTAAGCTTGTCTTAAGGCAAAAGAAAATGTTTTATGTTATTGATGAGCCAGTTTTTAAAGAACCAGATGCTAGTGTTGATGAGAAAGTTTGGCCAATTTATGAAGCCCATAAAGACCATGCTAATCAAGTTATATGCATTATGGTAGCTAGCACGATCTCTAAGTTACAAAGGCAACATGAGAACATGGATGCTCCAACAATCATTATGCACCTTAAAAAATTTTTTAACAAACAAAGATGGATTGAAAAGATTAAAACCTCTGAGGAATTGTTTCAAACAATAATATCTAAGAGTACTTCAATTAAAATGCATTGTCTCAAGATGATCAATTGGATTGAGAAAGTTGGACAGTTGAGATTTGTAATGGATCATGAGTTAAGTGTTAACTTAATCTTATCATTTCTTTTTAGTAGCTTTTCACAATTTGTGATGAACTTTAACATGCATTAGATGAAATTATCATTACCACAATTAATGAATATGCTAAACACTATCGAGAAATCCATAAAGAATCAAAAGCCTAAGGCTCTTCTAGTTTCTTCATATAAATCCAAAAAGAAATTAGGTAAGTGGAAGAAAAGTAAGAAGGTTGACAAGAAAGAGGAATCAAATAAGGCTCTCAATCCTACTAGTAACATCAAGAAGGACAAGGGTGTTTTTACCACTATGGTAAAAAAAAGGTCATTGGAATAGGAATTGTAAGATGTACTAAGCAAGCTTGAAGGCTAAGAAGTCTAAAGAGACTTTTACTTTGGGTATGTTTATGATTAAGATCAATCTATCTCTTTTTGACACATCGTTATGGGTATTAGATATTGAATGTGGTTTTCACTTTTGTAATGACATACAAGGGTTAAAGAAGAATGGATCCTAAAAAAAGAAAAGAAAGGTTTTCGTGTGGGTTAGAGATAGAGCAAGTGTTGATGCATATGCTGTTGGGACTTATTATTTGCCTTTACCTTCTAGTTTAATTTTATAACTCAAGGATTGTTATTATGTTCTAGTCAAAATAAAGAACATCATTTCAATTTCTTATTTAACTATGCATGATGGTTTTTCATTTAAGGTTAAGGGCAATAGTTGCTCTTTTTATTTAAATGATACTTTTATGGCATGGGAATGTATAATAATGGTTTATATGTTCTTAGATTAAACAATGATATTCTCAACATAAATGTTAAGAAACCTAAATTAGATCAACCAAATCAATCTTACTTTTGGCATTGTAGGCTTGGTCATACGAATGAAAAAAGAGTCACTAAGTTTCATAGACAAGGATACTTTGATCCTTTTAATTATGAATCTTATGGAACTTGTGAATCATGCTTATTTGGAAGATGACTAAATCACCTTTTAGTGGAAAAAGAGAAAGATCCAATGTAGTTCTGAGATTAGTACATTCAGATGTATGTGGTCCAATGAATATAAATGCTAGAGAAGGATATTCCTATTTCATTATGTTTACCAATGATCATACAAGATATGGTTATGTGTATCTAATGAAACACAAGTCTAAATCCTTTAAAAAGTTCAAAAACTTTAGAAAAGAGGTTGAAAACCAAACTAGCAAGAGTATTTTGGCACTTAAATATGATAAAGGTGGAGAATACTTGAGTCTTGAGTTTCAAGGTTATTTAAATGAGAATGGGATTTTTTCACAATTACTACTAGAAATTTGTTTAACATCGACAAAATTTTACCGATGGAAAAATTTTGTCGATAATTACCAATAGACTGCTAATGGCTTACTAATGGATCATAACTATAAAATTACCATGGAAACACTGACAAAATATCAATGAAATTCCAACAAAATATCGATAGAATTTATTGACAAAAAAAAATCGTCAGTATTCTGTACGTGAATATAAGGCCAAATATTGGAAAATTAGTGTGGGAAATATAAACGAAATAATCCTTTAGTAATCCTCGATAATCCATTGGTATAAGCTTTACCGATGAATTGCCAACAGATTATTTCATCGGTAAATGGTTTTTGTAAAAAAATTAGAATAAATTATGTGATATAAAATAAATAAATTAATTAATTAATAAATTTTGGTTACCAATGAATTTTCATTAGTAATCATCGATAAATACAATAAAAATAAAATCCCTAAATCCTAAAGCCCCAAACCCCTGTCATTCTCCCATCTCCTCCCCTCATTGTCATCACATGTTGCCACAACCCCTATTTCATTGATTCATTCTCTTTCTTTCGTCAGTTCATTCTCTCTCTTTTGTTGGTTCATTCTTTCTAACGCCTTAGCTTCCTTGTCTCTTCTTCAACTGCCATCATTCTTTGTTTTCGTCATACCGTTGGTAGGTACTAACTTTGTTTTGTTTTTTCACCAATTTTTCTTTTGGTTAAACTAGAAAAAACATTGAAATATTCTAGTATTGTGGTTCCTAGGACATTGCAAAATTTTGGTTCCTGGAACTTTGATTAAATTGGCATAAGTATTATGAACAGACAATAAAACTATGAAAATATTAAGGTGGTTCCTAGAGCTTTAAAAGTTAATTAACAAAAACTCATTTTTCTTGAAATTTTTAGCTTTTTACCTTTTGATTCTTCTGTTTATGGTTTAAATGTTTTTATGGATTTTTTACAAATTTGATTGTAACTTGATTCATTTATTAAACTTTAACTCATAGATTTTTGCGTGGATATTATTAAAACAACTTAGGTTATGAATCATTCATTCTACTAAGTTATAAACTTCTAAATGTTTAGTATTGAATAGGCTACAATATTCTTGGCATGGTCTTGTCCTTTTGGACCATTTTTTACTTTTCCCTAGACTCTAAAATATGTAATAATGTCAAACAAGATAAAGATCAACAAGTAAGTTTATATGCTTTTGCTTTAAAAATCAAAGAACTCTAAGTGCATGATGAAATATAAATATATGAAGATAAATGTTGAAAGTTATACAATTAGTAATAAAGGAAGTATACTATTGTCAAGTGGGCTGGACAAGCAAAGAATTTTATAACAAAAACTAATTAAAAGCCAAAAGATTAAAACTCATTCCTAAAGAATTTTAGCAGATGCCTAGACTTTGCCATAAAGACTCAGATCAGTCTACCATCCAAATCTTGCACCAAACAAAATTTTAAAGTAGTTCACCACCCCTTCAAACCAAACCAATTAGTTTAGCTAACTTTCTAAAAAAATAAGTAATATGTAGGTACTATAAAAATTATCAAAGATTAAAAGCATATATGAAAGAATGATGGTTCATGCTTGTGTATAATAATGGTGTATGATGATGGTGTATGATGGTGATGTGTCAAATAGCTGATGGTACATGCTTGTGTATAATAATGTATGTGTGAGTCAAATAGTTGATGGTACATGCTTGTGTATAATGATGTATGTGTGAGTCAAATAGTTGATGGTGTGTGATTGTCAAATGGCTTATGATGCGTGCTTGTTTTGATGATACATGCATGCATGTCAATTGGATAATGGTCCATGCTTTTGTCAATAGCTAATCGTGCGTGCTTGTATCTAATGATGATTGCATGCATGTCAAATGACTAATGGGTGTGCTTGCATCAACTAGCTAATGGTGCATGTTTGTATCTAATGATGATGCATGAATATCAAATGGTTATGTGAGATGGCTAGTGGTATCTAATGATGTGTGCATATATGTCAAATGGCTATGTGAGATGGCTAGTGTTTAGGATTAGGTTTGGTTATTGCAAGGTTGAAAGCTTACTCTTAACATCCCTTTTTATATATTTATACAGGTGAAACAAATACTTTTCTCTTTGATTTCCTCTCTCAAATTCATATGTTTAGGAATACCATGCATTCTTTCATTTTTTTTCTTTTTAATGAATATGCTATTTTCATTCCTTTTCATGATAGTTACTTTTATTATTTTCTATTCCATTGACTTTAAAAGTAAAATAACCTCTGTAGAAGTACTATAGAAGCAATCTCCTACAACACCTTGAATTGCACTGAAAAGCCCAATATTTAAGGTATTTTTCAATCATTGAAATCAAAAATATAGTTTTTTTGTGCCGAACATTGGACTTGTTGTGATGGTGTTGTTTCATAGTATGCATGATGAATTTTTTTAAGACTTAGGCTGCCATTGATGGATTATTTGTTAAAGTAAACCAATAATACCCCATGTTATCCTTTAGGTAATTTTGTAAATTATACCAATAATTACTTTATAGGACTTTATGATGATCAATTAGGGTTGAAAAATGGACAAAGATTGCTTTTGGATGTATTATCATTTAAATGTAAATGGATACATTAGTCAAAACTTTTGTGATGGTGTGGAGGAATTTATTAGCTATGTTTTTTCTCAACCATATTTTGTAAGTAATGGGAAGATTAGGTGTCCTTATGCCCAATGTGATAACAACAAGCTTTTAAAAATGAATGGTATGCATAAGCACCTTTATTACAAAAGGTTTACTCTTGGTCATATGAGTTAAGTCTCACATGGGGTTTTAGAAGTAGGATAGCCATTAATAAGTAGAGATACCTTTGAACAATTAGTAAAGTAAAAACAAAAAATTTAGATACTAGAATGGTTATGGATGTTGTTTGTCTTGATTTTAGGTGGCTGTTTCTCATGTTAGTGAGGCAAGAGTCGATGAGGAAGATCCGAATGGAGACGCGGTAAGCTTCTATTCTTTGTTGAATGATGTAGATGAATCGTTGTGGTCAAGCTATACGAAACACACAATCCTCTCTGCTATGTCATAACTTTTAAATTGTAAATCAGAGTTTAACACAAGTGAGTCATATTTTGATCGTCTAATGAGTATAATGAAGGATATGTTACTAGTGGATGATAATTACCAAAAAACTTCTATAAAATGAAAAAAAAAATGACAAAACTTGGACTTGGTTATAAAAAAATTCATGTATGTGAAAATAATTACATGTTGTTTTATAATAAAGGAGTAAATTTGACATATTGTTCATTATGTGGTCATTCTCGATATTTAAGGAATAAATCTACTGATGAGATGAAAAAACAAATTCCTTATAAAATCTTGCATTATGTGCCATTGATACCAAGACTTTAAAGACTTTATATGTTAACTAAAATTGCTAAATATATGACATGGCATGCCTATAACCAAAATCATGATGGTGTGCTTTGGCATCCTGTTGATGGTGAAACTTGGGAACATTTCAATTGTAAGCCATGAATCATTTACACTTGAACTTTGAAATTAAGACTAGGTTTATGTAGGATGGTTTTTGTCTATTTGGTCCAAGTGTGAAACCATACTTTTGTTGGCCAATAATGCTAATGATAGTTGTGTATGAAGCGAAAATATATCTTATTGAATATGCTCATTCCATGAAAGAGCAGTTTGGGTCAAAATATAGATATTTTCTTAAGACCATTAATAGATGAGTTAAAAATATTATGGTTGAAAGGTATTGTGACATATAATGCCTATAAAAAATTAAAGTTTTCATTTGAGGGTAACTCTTTTATGGATAATTAATGATTTTTCTACATATGGTATGTTGTTTGGATGGAGCACTCATAGAAACTTATCATGTCCTTATTGCCTAGGATAAGTTTTTTTTATTGGCTCATGGTAAGAAGCCTTACTTGTTCGATTGTCATCATCAGTTTTGGCCTTTTGATCATCCTTCTAGAAGGCAAAGAGATAAATTTCAAAAAAGAGTTGAGTGTGAATCCCCTATTATTCCATTATCAGGTGAAAAAATTTTGGCTTGCTTAATTGGCTTTCCTGATATCACATTTGGCATGAAATATAGTGATTAGAAGTTAAATGGTTTTGGTGAAAGTCATAATTGAGTGAAGAAAAGTATATTTTGGGATTTGCCATATTGGCATACCAATCTTATTCAACACAAGTTTGATGTGATGCATATTGAACGTAATGTCTTTGTCAATGTCTTTAATACAATGATGGATGTTAAGGGTAAAACCGAAGACAACATAATGGCCAGACTGGATTTGAAGGTGTATTGCAAGCGACCCAAGTTGGAATTGGTTAAAATGATTGGGAAAATTTTTATGCCAGTAGACACTAAATTTTGTCTAGAATATTTTTTAACATGGGTGACCTAAGCCCATTTACAACCCATAAAGAGCCCACAAGTTGGTCCATTTAGAGACCCAATTATAAGCCTAAATAAAGCCCATTTGAAGCCCATAAGAAAACCCACTTTAAGAACCCATAAAATGCATCAATAATCGACCTATAATAAATAAATAAATAAGAGACTCGTATAGTTGCTGTCAAACTCTTTCACATGAGATTTATATGAAGGCTACATTTTCACGTGGATGCATGAGGGGTAAGGAATAAATGAAGCAAGCCCTAAAGTCCACTCTGGTCAAATCCAGTCAAACTTGGTCAATAGAGTTAAAATTGCACAAGACTTAGTCAAAATGGATAGAACTTGGGACAATTCTCAAAATTCACAACTTAGTTGGAATCAATGTGGTTTAAAATTAAAATTGGTGATTTTTACAGCACTAAAAATTTTTATTGCACTTGGAAAAATATAAATTATCAAAATACCCTTTAAGGGTATTTTCATAATTTGACCTTCCTAAAATCAAATTTTCATAAAAACTTTTAGATAATAGCATAATATTTTTTATTGATTTTTGATGCATTGAACACCTAAATCACACTTCGAAAGGAATGAAATTATCAAAATACCCTTTAAAGGTATTTTTGTAATTTAACCTTCTCGAGGTCATTTTTTGTGAAACTTTTTAGATTATAATTTTATAATATTTGATGTTTTTTGGTACATTTGAAATCACAGTAGTACCCAAAAATATGTGAAATCACCAAAATACCTTTTAGGGGTATTTTCGTAATTTGACCTTTTTAAGCTTGAATTTTCATGAAAATTTCTAGATCTTAATTTTATAATATTTCATGATTTTTGTTCTTTTAAAATCTCAAAAATAAGTATAGGGACATTGATTTCTAAGAAAATTATTTAAATACTAAAAATTTTGTACTAAGGGTAAAATGATATTTTTATTTAGTTTAGAAGGTATAAAAATCTAACATTTATGGTAAATAATAGGGACCAGTAGATCTCATATTGAATCTTGATCCAATAGCTAAAGATTGCTCCTTGAAAAAAAAAAGGTGGATCTTTGGCCCTTGGATGAGATTTGATCCAAAGACCCATATTCAATCTTTCAAAGATATTTTAGTGACTTTCATCTTTACAAGGAAGGGATGGGCTCTTGAAAGAAAAAAAAAAGCTAAGAGGAAAAGGCTAAAAAGGAAAAGGAGGGAGTTTTAGCAGCGTAGAGATTTCTTTTCTAGATAGAAGAATGAGGGAAGGAACCACGAAGAACCAAAAGAAAAAATGTAAAGAGGAATGAATCAAGGGAAACCACCAACAAGAACAGAAAGGAAGATTAAGGAAGAGTCATAAGCAAAAAAAGGTAGTATTTTTATTAACCTTGAATATTCCTATTTACCACATTTTTTAGCATAAAATCATAGTCAAGTTTTCTAGTATAAAGTCATATACCTATCATGCACGTTTAAAAAGGATTTAAGCTGTCATTTTTTTGTATAGTCCTGCCCTTTGTATGCCTATGATACCAATTGGAAGATAATGGAAGTAAGCTCCTTTATTTTCTTCTTGAAACCAAAATTTCCATAAAAACATCCCATTTCCTTTTAATGTTTCTATTACAAAAAATAGAATTAAATGGAAAAACTTGTTTTGTTTTATTCCTTTCATGTTCGGGTTTTACCTAGTAACAAAAAAAAAAAGTTTTTAGATTTAAAAAATGGTTTTCTTCCTTTCATGTTTGGTTTGCATAGGTTACTGTTAAAAAAAAGTGGCTTTCTTCCTTTCATGATCGATTTGCACTTATTAGAGTAAAAAAAAAAAAGATTGTTTTCTTCCTTTCGTTTTTGGTTTGCAACCAATAAAGCCAAAAAAAAAAAAGTTTCTAGATTTAAAAGATGGTTTTCTTCCTTTCATGTTCGATTTGCACCTATTAGTGTCAAAAAGAAGGTGGCTTTTTTCATTTCATGATTGGTTTGCACTTGTTAAAGTAAACAAGAAGATGGCTTTCTTTTTTTCATGTTCGGTTTACACCTGTTAGTGTAAAAACAAAGGTGGCTTTCTTCCTTTCATGATTGGTTTACACCTGTTAGAGTAAAAAAAAAAATGGTTTTCTTTATTTCATGTTCGATTTGCACCTGTTAGCGTAAAAAAAAAAGGTCGCTTTCTTTCTTTCATGATTGGTTTGTACTTATTAGAGTAAAAAAAAAGGATGGCTTTCCTCCTTTCATGTTCAGTTTACACCTAGTAATGCTAAAAATAAAATAATTTCTAGATTTAAAATATGGTTTTCTTTCTCCCTTTCATGTTTGGTTTGCGTCGATTAGTGTAAAAAAAAGAATGTGGCTTTCTTCCTTTCACGATCTATTTGCACTTGTTAGAGTAAAAAAGAAGATGGCTTTCTTCCTTTCACATTTGGTTTGCACCTGTTAATGTTAAAAATGGTTTCTAGGCTTTAAAATCTTGGCATTTCTTCCTTCCATGACAAATTGAAAACCCTGCTCATCTTAGGCACGTCCTTACTTAAACAAAAAAAAAAAGGCTTACATCTGTTACAGCTCCAACAATTTAAAAAAAAAAAAGATAAAAAAGGGAAAAATCGTGTCAAGGATCAATTTTGTGTGAAAAATGATGGTGTAAAATTGGAAAGGTTTTAGGTGTCGTAACGGTTTTGTGTCCGTCCGACAAATTTAGGAAAAAAAAAAGAGTGAGTCGCCACCAATCTTTTTTAGCTAGGTGAACTTGGCCACCTATTAAAACATATCCTTTTAACAAAATCTTAAAATTAATTAAATTTTATTAAAAGAATAATTTTAGGGTCTGCAAAATAGTCTGGATTCGGAAGTTGGTTACGCATGAGGAAAGATTAGCACACCCACAGCGCCCGTTTAAAATGGTACCGATTAACTATATGTTATCCATTAATTTTGATAAAAACAGTCTTATTTTCGGTGTTTGAAAAATAATTTTCTTTATTTTTCATTTATTGGCAATTGATTTTTTAATTTTATTCTATTTTTTATTGTTTCATTTTTTATTCAAGAAAAATAAATCAGAATCTTTTCATTAAAATAATTCTTAAAACGTTCTAATACATTGGCAACATTAGAAGAACTTTTTTTACCTATAGATTTCTTAAGTATCACTTCTCGGAATACCTTCGAATCTCATCCTTGGAGATTCGAATTTATTTTTTGTAAAAATGCATGTTGTGCATGCAATGCAAAAAAAAAAAAATGCTATGTTAATGCATACATTTTATTGCTTCTTTTAAAAATTTTATTAATTTTCATTATTACTATTTTATTGAAGAAAAAAGAAATTTTTATCATATTGAAGATTTTTATAAATGTTCCAATACACTGGTAATATTTATGAAAAATCTTCTCACTTAGAGATTTCGTAAAGTATCACTACTCGAAATACTTTTAGAATCCCATCCTCGGATAAAATTTTTTTTTCCTTATTTTTTATCACTTTATTTTTAATTTATTAGATAATTTTATTTTTTTATTAATAAAAAAGGAAAAATTGTTATTGTATTAAAAACTTTTTATAAATACTCCAATACATTGGTATTATTTTTAAAAAAATCTTCTCATCTAGAGATTTCATAAGCATAAGTACTCGGAGTACATTTGAATCTCATCGTTAAATAAAAATTTTCCTTTTTTATTTTTTTAATTTTTTTTACAATTGTTATTATTTTCAAGTTTATTATTTTATTTAAAAAATAAAAATTATCAAAAATTTTAATTATGTATTTCATTATTTATTTTTATTTATTTCAACAAAAACTTATTCTAACAGATATAAGCATTTTAATATGTATGAATATTAATAATAAATTTTAAAATAACAAAAAAATTCCAAAATTTCCAAAAAAATTTTTTTTTACCTAAATCGCACTGATCAACGCCCGGTCAATGCGAATTCGGTCGGTTCGATGGTTCATTTCGGTGGTTCAGTTCGGTTTGGTCTGGTTCGGCATCGGTCTGGTTTGGTCCAACTAGACCGGTCATGAGTCAAATGAAGAAGCGGGTAACGGGTCGAGTGCACGAACTTCGGGTAGAGTCACTGGTTAACGCGTAGATCCTCAAGGATTAAAAGGACGTCGTTTTGTTTTTTATTGAAACGGCATCGTTTTGTTTCTTGCAATTTCTATGCCTAATTTTTTTCAGATCATTTTTTCCTCTCCTCTAAAAAAAAAAACTCTCTCTCCCTTTCAGACCTTCTCTCTCTACCTCTCTCCTTAGCTGGTTGCCATCCGTCGTGCCGACTGCCATTGGTGGTTATTGGTCGTCATGCCAGTCATCAAAAAATTCGAAAACTCACCCATAAACTCCTTTTAACCCCTTAAACACATATCCGACCTTCATTTCTTCGAAAAGGTCCCAAATTCCCTATATCTGCTTTCTAACTTTTGGACAAACCCTTTTTTTTATGGTATTCTGACTTGCTTTTTTTTTAAACTAATTTTGACTTTTTTTTGCAAAGGTTCTCGATGCTGGGTTCCCCACTCCAAGGGACTGTGGTTTTTTGTTTCTTTGTTTTTTTTTTTGGTTTTTCTTTTTGATAGGATTTTTTTTCTTTGCAAAGTTTCCTTTCTTTTTCTCTGGATCCCGTTGGTGTTTTTTGTAGCTCTATTTATAGAGTAAAAAGAAGATCAAAATCTTAGAAATTTTAAAATTTTGATTGCCTACAATTAGGTTAGCCACCAATTGTCAGAATGACTCTCGGTGGCTGTCAGAGCCCCTAGTAGTGTGACTACCAGTGACAAAAAAAAACTACCAGAAAAAGGAAAAAAAAATAAAAGAAAGAAAAATAAATAAATGAATAAAATCGTATCTACATCTACCCTTCTTTGCCTATTTCTGAAAATCAAGAATAAGGCAAAGACAAACAAACAACTATTTTATCCGAAAAGAAGAAAACGCTAGTCTAATCAGAGATTTAATTTTTTATTTAATTTTTTTTTTTAAATTTAAAAAGGCTCCTCTAAGCATAGGCTCAACGACTTTTAAAAATTTAAAAGGGCTCCTCAAAGGATTTATGAATTTTGACAATGAATGATCCTCTAAGCAGAGGTTCAACAACTTTAAAGAATCATCTTGGAAAAAGCTCTTTTAAGCAGAAACTAAACAACTTTAAAAATTCATTTTGGAAAAAGCTCTTCTAAGCAAAGGCTCCATAACTTTAAAAATTCATCTTGGAAAAAGCTCATTTAAGCAGAGACTTCACAACTTTAAAAATTCATCTTGAAAAAAGCTCTTCTAAGCAAAGGCTCCACAACTTTAAAAAAAATCATCGTTTTGAAACTAATTTTTCATCTTTAAACAAGTAACCCCTTTTCTTTTAGAAATCTCTCATTTGATCATTATCTTCACCCAAAGATCAAAATTTTATTCTTACCAAGAAATGAAAAATCCTTGTCTTTTTTATAACTATTCATGGATGCGTGTACTAAGAGCTCTAGATGCAATGCATGTGATGCAATTTTATTTCCAATTGTGTAAAAAGATTCTTGAAATTTCTCGCCTTTTTACCTTTTTTTTTTTCAAAATTCTTAGCAATCGCCATATGACCAATCTGCTCTTAACATCTGACTATTGTATTCTTTCTTAAGAATATATTTTTTTCAAAAATCTGTACCATTTATATCTTGCCATGCTTTTCTCGTCCTTTTTCATCTACCTTTGTCAACTTTTTTTAAAAAGTAATGCTAAGATCTTTCATATTTTTTTTTTGCGTCATTTTAAAGTTAAGACAAACAAAATGCAATCACACATTTCTCTCATTCATCTGTAAGGTGAACAAAGATGTCAAATGAGGTAAAAGAAAGGATAGATGTTATTTCCAATGAAAAGATAGACTGATAATAAGTACATGGCAACAAAAATGTTTGAGTCGAAACAAAGGTGCCCAAATAATGATCACAAGATAATCATGAACAAAATATTCTCATATTCTTTTTCTAAAACTAGATCAGGTGACTTCCTTGATTCTTCAGAGTTCATCAAACTATACTTGCCCCCTATATTGCAAGGTCATCTCTTGATGATGCTTTCCTTTCACATCCAAGCTACCTTTTTAGATTTTTAGCTTAGATAAGTCCCCATTTTTCATTTTTTTTTACTTTTTGTTCTTTTTTTTTCAAGCAAAATATTTCTTTACAACATCTAAATTTATTGGAGTAGATAAATCACCTCCATCCATCTTTGCCAAAATCAATGCCCCATCGAAAAAGGCTTTTTTCACCACGTATAGGCCCTCCTAATTTGGTGTCCATTTTTCTTGATTGTCATGTTGATTTGGAAAGATCCTTTTCAGCACCAAGTCTCATTCCCTAAAGTGATGATGGTGAATTTTCTTATCATATGCTCTTATCATCCTTTTTTATATATAATTAACCATAACATAGTGCTATGAGTCTTTTCTTTTCAATGAGGTTCAACTACTCATAGCGATTTTGAACCCATTCTGCTTCCTTTAACTCTACCTCCAGTAGGACTCTCAGCGAGGGAATTTCCACTTCAACTAGTAGCACAGCTTTCATTCAATATACCAAAGAGAAAGGGTGGCCCTAGTAGATGTTTAGACTGATGTTCTATAAGCATGCAAAGCAAAAGGCAAATTCTCATGCCAATCTTTGTAAGTATCAGTCATTTTCTCCAAAATTCTTTTGATATTCTTGTTTTAGCCTCCATTGCCCCATTCATTTTTAGACGATATGGTGCTGAATTATGATGATGGATCTTCAATTGAGTGCACACTTCACTCATCATTTTGTTGTTCAAATTTTTGGCATTATTAGAAATAATTGTCTCTGGAAGCCTATATCAACGTATTATCTCTTTTTTATGAACTTACATACCACAGATCGGGTCACACTAGCATATGATGCAGTTTCTACCCATTTCATGAAGTAATCAATCATCACGAAGATAAATCTATACTCATTCGAAGCTTTTGGAGTAATGGGATCGATGACATCCATGTCCCAAATAGAGAATGGCCATAGAGGTGCCAAAACATACAAAACTATTGAAGGGGCATAAATCTTGTTAGCATAAACCTGGCACTTATGACATCTTCTAGCATAATCAATACAGTCACTTTTCATTGTCAACCAATAATAGCCAGCCCTCATAATTTGTCTAGCCATCATATGATAATTTGCATATGCCCCACAAACTCCATCATGCACTTCTTCAATAATCCTCTTTGCTTTAGCTACACTCATACACTTTAAGAGCATTTGATCTCTACTCCATTTATAAAGAACATCTCCATCAAGGAAAAAACTCATAGCCAACCTTCTAATAGTCTTTCTATCATTTTTTGTTGTATGTTTTGGGTATTGCTGATTTTTGATGTATTGCATAAGGTCATAATGCCATGGTTTCCCATCAACCTCTTCTTCGACACAGGAGCAATGTGGTGGTTCATCTTTCATATCCAGCTTGATAGGTTGGATCTCAATATTTGCATCTATTTTAATCATTGCAACTAGAGTTGCCAATGCATTAGCAATTTGCTTTTTTTCTCTAGGTAAATGCTCAAATTGAACTTCTTCAAATTGCTTGACCAACTCAAAGATGTATTTATGATACTGGATCAATTTAGAATCTCTCGTTTCCCATTCTCATTGTAATTGATAGATGACTAGAGTTGAATTTCTAAACACATCCAGCACTCTGATCTTCTCTTCAATTGCTATTTGTAGACCCATAACACAGGCTTCGTATTCAGCCATATTATTTGTGCAATTGAAATTCAACATGGCCATGATGGGATAATAATGTTCACTCGGAGATATTAAAATTGCCCTAATACCATAACCCAAAGCATTAGTAGTTTCATCAAAATACATCTTCTAAGACTTCCCAACAGGTTCATTTTCTTCAATGGCCATCATATCTTCATAAGGAAAATCCAGTTTCATTGGCTCATAATCTTTGGTTGTATAATCAGCAAGAAACCCGACTATTGCACTTCTTTTAATAGCCTTTTGAGTCATATAAATAATATTATATTCTAAAAGCATAACTTGCCACCACACTATTCTCTCCATCAATGAAAGCTTCTTAAAGATATATTTAATAAGATCCAACTTTGCTATAAGCTAAGTGGTATGATACTGCATGTATTGTTGGAGCCTTCGAGTGTCAAGCCAATGCACAACACATCTTCTCTAATGGTGAATACTTAGACTCATAATCAGTGAATTTCTTGCTCAAGTAGTAAATTACTCGTTCTTTCCTGTTAGTTTCATCTCTTTGCCCCAGTACACATCCCATTGAATTTTCATGCACTATTAAGTATAAAATCAAAGGTTTTTTCAGGATTGGTAGTACCAACACATATGGATTTGACAAGTATTCTTTGACCTTATCAAAAGCTTCTTGGCATTCATCATTCCATTCTCCTGGATCATGTTTTCTAATAAGCTTGAAAATGGGATCACACTTATAGGTGAGTTGAGATATGAAGTGGGCAATATAATTCAATCTTCCCATAAAGCCTCATACCTTTTTCGAGGTAGGAGGAAGGGATAAGTTCTAAATAGTCTGTATCTTATCTGGATCAACTTTGATTCCACTTTCACTTATCACAAAGCCCAATAATTTTCTTGATTTAGCACTAAATGTACACTTGGCAGGATTCAACTTCAGCTAAAATCTTCTCAACCTATCAAACAACTTTCTGAGATTGACTACATGATCTTCTCCTTCATGAGATTTTACAATCATATCATCCACATATACTTTTATCTCTTTATGTATCATGTCATGAAAGAGAATCACCATTGCTCTTTGATAAGTGGCATTAGCATTTTTCAACCTGAAAGGCATGACCTTATAACAAAACATCCCTCACATGGTCATAATGTTATTTTTTTCATATCATTTCGAGCCATCTTAATTTGATTATAGCCTAAAAAGCCATCCATAAAGGAAAATGTGGAGTGCCTAGCAGTATTATTCACTAGAGTATTGATATGGGGTAAAGAAAAGTATCGATATGTAGTATTATCCTTGCATTATGGTTTTAAAGGCAAATTATGCTCTACAATACCAGTGCTAAGTCTAGCCATATCCTGGTAAGACCATGCAAACACGTCTACATATTCTCGGATCAATTCTTCTAGCTTCTACCTTTTTATTGGTAAAAGGGATGTACCAACTTTGACCTCTCTTTTGTTTTCATCGTCTCCCAAATTCACTAATTCAATAATTTCTTGGTGGGATTCAATTGGCTTATCTTCATGTTCTATTAATTTTAACAAATTAAGAGGCAGTGTGTAATTATCTGAATCTTTCTCATTATCAAGTTTGTCAATATGAATTAAGTTTTCAAAATCAAATATGAGATTATTACCATGATTATCTTTGTGTTCATTATTTGAGACCTTACAAAGGGTAAGATAAAAAGAATGTTGGCACATAAAAATGGAATGGCTAGAAATTGATGAAAAGAGAAAATGGAAAGCAAAATGGAAATGAAAATAATTGAAAAAATATGGATGCATCTTCTAAGTATTTTATTAAAACGACAAACATAAAGACACCACAAAAGATCACCTAATGCTCATAAAAAGCAAATAGGGATTTAAAGTTCTACAATACATTACTTTTTAAAAGTTTTAAAGATAATAAGCAGCTTTATAACTCTCAAGTTATTTAGCTCAAAATCTGAAGAACAATGGTGCATGAACAGCTCTTCATCTTAACTCTTTTTTTTTTCGTCATCCACCATTTGTATGGCTAGCTCTAAAAACTATTCCATGAATCTTACATTTAGGGCTCCAAGCAAATCTGGGTAAATATATCCTCCCAAACGAAAAGAATCATAAAGGTATGCAATGACCATAGGCTTTGACTTCGGCTCATATCCCTCAAGATTAGCCATTCTTTTATCTTTTTTCTCATTCACTATTTTCATTCTGTCCCCTCTTGTTGGCTTATATCATAAGCTAAATCCGTCTTTCTTGCATATACTACTGATGGCTCTATAATCCTTGTAGGTTCTTTCCTAGTCTAGTTCCAAGTTACCATCCCATTCCAATAAACTGTTTAACGACCATTTTAGTAGTCGTGAATAGGTGTGGCAAATATAATTTAATCTTTCAGCCATATATGTTATGTTAGTAATCTCAAAAGATCTACATAAGCACTTCATGGCTTTATCTACTACTTTTACATAAGAAGTATTTACCAATTGGGTGACCAGTAAATCTTCTTCTTCTATCACACATGTCAATTTTCCATCAATAATGAATTTGACTTTTTGATGCAATAAGGATAGAACAACACCTACCATATGAATCCATCACCTACCCAACAAGTAACTGTATGAGGGAGAGATATTTATAACTTGAAATTTCATGTTAAAAGTGCATAGGCCAATTTGTAATGGCATTTTTATATCTCTTAGTACCTCTATTTGGGTTTCATCAAAGGCTCAAACTATCATATGACTAGGCTTCATATAAGATCCATCAATAGGGAGTTTTACCAGAGTAGTTGTAGGCATAACATTGATGGATGAGCCATTATCAATCAAAACCTTAGTCATTATATGACTCTTGCATTTTACAGTAATGTGGAGACCCTTGGTACTTTTTCGACCTTCAGGAAGAATCTCTTCATCACTGAAAGAGATATAGTCTGAAATCGTTAGATTGCTAACAAGCTATTCCACATATTCAACAGAGACATTGTGGGACACATATACTTGATTAAGCACCTTCAGTAAAGCATTACGGTATGACTCTGAACTAAGCAACAATGACAATAGTGAAATTCTAGCTGGCATCTTGTTCAACTATTCTACCACGCTATACTCACTATATTTTATTAGTTTTAAAAATTCACAAGCTTCACTTTCAGAGATCGACTTTTGACATTTTTTATCTAAGACTACAATAGGATTATTCTGACTTTCATCTTCTTTTCCCACTTTTGTTTTCTCTTTTTTAGCTTTCTCTAAAGCTTTTGGAGTATAACACCTCCCACTTTGAATTATACCTTTTACACTTGTTGTGTTTGTAGTATCTGGATTAACTACAACATACAATCATACTTCTATGGTATTGCTTTATCATTCTAGTATGAAAAAGGGCCAGAAACTTTGATTGTCACTATTAGTTAGGAGATAGGCCTTTTTAGCCTCGATGTTGACTTTTTATCATAATAAATTGTTATTGGTCTACACATAAACTTATTCTTTAAATCAATGGTAGACATTTTAGCTTTCATCAACTCTTTTCTTTTTTCGTGAACTCTATCCGACCTATATCCATCAACTTCTACACATTTTGATGGAATTAGAGACAACTCTCGATAGAATATCGCAAAGCTCCTTTGTGATAATTACAGCTCTCGACTAAGTTAATTGCTTCAAAGCAATTCTGAGATTCTATTGACTTTAACATATTAGCCTTGACTAAGGTTTCAACACCTTAGCCATCAAAGTTTTGACCTTTTCTATCCCTCTTTTCATGTAGCTTATTTGCCCATCAATCAAAGTATTTATTGATGGCCTAGTACGACTCGATAAAGAGTTTCCATTAACATTTGGGGTTTCTTGTTCGCTGGTTTCAAAATTTATCACTTTTTCATTGATTAATCTCTGCACTTTGCATTTCAAGGTAGTACAATTTTCAGTAGAATAGTATGAATTTCCATAATGATAATCACAATGTGCATTGGGATCATACCATTTAAGAAACAAAGATTTCAAAGGTTCCATAATAACAGGGGCAAATAAATGTTTCTCAACAAGTCAGGGGTACAAATCCATGTATGTCATGGGTATGGGATCGAAAGTGATTTTTTCTTAGGTAGTTCTTTGAACTCTTAAACTACTACTAGGATTATGCATCCATTTTGGTCTAGTGAGTACAATAGTATAATTGTAGGTGGGTGTCCAAAAGAATGGTTGAAAATGGGATGGATAAGCTGGATTTAGTAGTGACAGGTATGGCTGATATGAATGAGAAATGGATGTAATATTGTTTATAAGAGGGTAATGGGTTTGATACATTGGTGCGAGATATGGCATGAAGCCTCTAAACTGTTACCCTACATAGTTCACCATTTGGGCTTCATTTTTTTTCTTTTTGGGTACAGCACCTCTCTTTACACCATTTGTTTCTCTTACATCGAGTTTGCCATTTTTTATGGTGTTTTTAATAATGTAACCTGATATCACTATATCTGTAAAATTCTTGGTTGTATTGCCTATCAGTCTCTCATAGTATAGTGCTTTTAGGGAATTTATAAACAAAACAATTATTTTTTTCTAAGTGAGAGGAGGTTGTACCTATGCGGCCATATCTCTCTATCTCTGTGATATTCTTTGAAGCTCTAAGTTGCTTTCTTTTCCATACTCTATAAAGATAGATGATTTGGAGCAAGATCCATGACATGTTGATATTGGGGAAGGAATGCCCTTGTGAGCTCTTGCCAAGAATGAATACGAGTCCTGTTTAGTTGAATATACCATTTGGCTGTAAATCTCGTAAGGTTATCTTAAAATACATGTATTAACAACTTTTCATCGTGAGCATACACCACCATCTTATGACAATAAATGATGACATGAGCATTAGGCATTTCGTGCCATCATATTTTCAAATTTTGAGACCTTAAATTTAGGTGGAATGACCACATTTGGGACTAAACAAATCTTAATTGCATCTATGAAGCCATAAAAATTCATTTCTTCTATGGCCTTAAGTGTTTCTACCAATAACTTCATCTTCTTTTAGGCACTGATATCTTTCACTTTCTCAGTTATCTTTATCCCTAGGTTTTCTCTCTCATTGGGATCATCCAAGTCAGAAACTAAGATTGGCTCAGGTGGTTTTTCCTTCATAATAGGATTAGAAAATTTTTGAAACTATCTTGGAATAGGTGTTGATGTCATTCCTAGATAAGGATTGGAATATCCTCTGGGAGTAGGAATTTAAATCCTAATTCCTTAAGAAGGTTAGGTTGGTCGTGGCTCAAACCCTCGAGGTTATATAGGATTCGCTATGTCTAACGATTGCTTTCAAAAACTAGGATTTCCTTCCACTACTTTTTTTTATCTAGATTCTTGAGCATGTCCATTATCCTATTAAGATCCTCTTTTAGTTCTTCTTGAGCTTTTTCAATGCTTTCAAATCAATTCACCTATTCTTGTTCCATGATTCTTGTTTGAGCTCTCGTGTTGTGTAAATGACAAGTAGGTTGAGTCAAAATTTTTGATGGGCAAGCTATTCTTGAACCTTTATTACCACAAAAATTTTCACAAAATCAAAATGCCATGTGTTGAAAATTTTATTTTATTTTTTGAAAAAAAACAAAAACGGTGTACATGATGCGTGAACGCAAGTGGAAGATATTTGCTCTTGGATAAATTTCAACACTAGAAATTTTCATTAATTCCATACAACTTTGTTACATGAGATTATCATCCTAGAATTATATTCATAAAAGCATTTAACTTGCTCATAATGATCCTTGGCTTAATCTAGAAAGTTTACTAGACGTTGTCCATATTCCCCTATGGGAATGACTTCTCATTTCAAAGTTTCACCTTTTCAACCATCTTCTATGCCTTCTTCATTACCTTGTAAACTTGATTAGTTGATGCTCTATGTACTGTTGCCTCTCTATGCTTTTTGCTTTCCATCTCATGTGAGTATCTCTTTTCGAATCATATATGAAGATCTAATTTTTTTCCTTCTATGCCACTCATCTATTATTACTGAAATATAGTTTTTTATAGTCTTGTAGTTACAGCTCCAACCTTTGGATCATCCGGTGAAAGTGATTTTTTCATTTAGTACTTTAAGGTGCTTTTTTTCTCTTTTTGCGAGCATGGCTTTCAAACTTTCCTTTTCTTTTAGGCATTCTACCAATCTTGCTGAAGTTGTAGAGTATAACCCCTACCAATTTTGGCATTCTTAAGAAATTTTGATGGCCTCTTCTTGTTTTTCTTTAGCTTTACCCTTTCATTGGTTCATTTCCTCTCGAAGCTCATCCATTTCATGTTGTCGACTGAGGTAAAACTTGGTGACTTTTTTGGTTTTGAATTGAACTCATAATCTCTTATTTTCTTGGTGCAGATCTTTCAAATCATTGTTAGCCATATCCCATTCTTTAATGACTTTCTCCAATTTGCTTCTTTGTATCTCTACTTCATATTTCAACTGTCTCACTTTCTCATGAAGTCTCAAGTTTTCTCTTCTTATTTTTCTTTTTTAGCTTCTAATTCTTTCTTAACAAGCTTAACTTCTAATAATTACACTTCTATTGAAAGGTTAATTGATTGATATAAGCCATTATCAGGAGGAAGTACAATGTCTCTGAGTTGCCTCACTTTCCAAATTTGATAATCAAGGGTGACTTTGTCGATGAGAGGCCCTAATCTCATTCTTCGTATTTTTTTTCTATGTTTGGATCAATTGTTCTGAGGTTCTTACTGTATTTGGTTCCCCGTAAATGAATTCTACCTAGACCAAGCCATGAGTGGCAAGAACAAACTACTTTGTACCAAATTGCCTAAACACCATCAATGGAGCGTAACTCACAACACCTCATAGCCGTAACAGTGATATCCACAGCTCGTTTCCTCTACAATACAACAAAGGCACATGAGGCATCCAAGGTGCCATCCTTTTAATTTCATCCTTGGTAAACCTTCGCAAGTAAATGACTCACTCTTTCTTAGTCTTCAATATTGGCCATCAATTTTTGTAAAACCCTTTAATTGGTGCTTTTTTTCATAGATATGACTTTGAGAATGCACTTTTTCCACACTTGAAATGACTTCTAACCCACACATATAATAAAGGTGTGCACCCTATGAACCGTCATTTTCCATTTCATCAGTAGAAATTCAATGACTTGATAGTTTCAACTAGGAATGCTGGTGTGGGATTAATTGCTTGGGTTTCAATTTGCTCAAAAAAGTCTACCATAATTATCTCAATATAACCTAAAGTCTTTGAAAAGATTACCATACCATACAATGCTAGAGCAAACATAGCCATGCCTTAGTCATCATTCAGATGCTCCCGAATGAAGTTTTGGAAAAAGTCCCAATGAATATCGAGATGTTCACTTTTAGGCTTCATGAAGGAATCAATGGTTTCCACTTTGACCCCCATAAGCTTGGCTAACTTTTTGCAATAACCTGATTTTGGCTTTCGAGTAAACACTTTATTCGGACATTGTAACTCTATCCCAAGCAAAATCAAATACTCTTCAATAGTCAACACCAAATATTCTTAATTAAAAGTGAAGTATCTATAAGATGGATCCCAAAACTGTATAGCTACCCTAATCAACTATTCATCCATCACTACCGAAATGAGGGATGCAATCTGCTTGTACTTTTTTGTAAAAGCTTTCTTTTTTTTCTTCATTTAACTGACCCTAGATAGTGGCTAAGTCTTCTAAATCATTCTATGTGAGATCCAAATGCATCTTCTTGGGTAACTTAGATATATAACCGATAGGAAAACAATCTTCACTCTTTTGTTGGGCTTCTTTTAACCAAACATGCACTTCATTATATAGCTCACATGGGATACTAAATGAGGATGAGCAAATCTATAGTTCTATGGGATCCATGAAGACTTCTTGGGAGAAAGATGTCTTAAAGCAAATATCTTGATGTAGAATTGTATAATATGACTAATGTAAGAGGAAAAAAATAAAATAAAATTTAGTTAGTATGAGGATGTGGTTTGAAGAAAAAAAAGGTCTTTTTTTTGTTTTAAGATTTTTTTTTGTTTTGTTTTGTTTTGTTTTGTATTCTTACACGTTTCAGACATGGGAATTTTCTAAAAAAAATGGTGGGTGAAGCTTTACTTAAGGTTGGCTTCTTATGGCTTATTATATGCTTGGTTTAGATTGACACGTGTCTAAAGGTTCCCAAAATGTTCCTTATTATTGTCCATGCTGGACTAGTAAGGTACCTCGATCTTCACCCATTATAGGCTACAAACAGAAAGAGTTCAATTTGAGTGAAAGTATTTCGCTAGCCATTATAGAGGTTATCACCTCACGAGAGCATAGGTACTCTACTTCCTCCTATAAGGGATAGAGCACGGGTATAAAGCTCATACATAAGATGCATCGTGTCATTATGTGTGTAAATATATCCTAATTTATTAAGAGTAATACATATAGAAAAATAAAGCATAAGAGGCATAGTAAAAGAAACGTGAGTGAATTTTTTCTTTTAGTTTTTGATTTGTTTTTTCTTTTACTTTTTTTTATTCAAAGTGAAAAATAAAAATCTAAGAAACCGGTTATGACTATTTAATCAAAATCTGAGGATAATATATAGTTAATTTTGGCCTGACTCTAAAAAACAAATGGCATCCCCAGTGGAGTCGCCAAGCTTTCGTAACAGTTTTGTGTCCACCCAACAAATTTGGCTAGGTACAATTGGCCACCTATTAAAATAATTTCTTTTAACAAAATCTTAAAATTAATTAAAATTTATTGAAAGAATAATTTTAGCGTCTGTGAAATAGTCTAGGTTCGGGAGTCAGTTACGCAAGGAGTAGGATTAGCACCCCTGCAGCACCTATTTAAAACGGTACCGATTAACTATGTGTTATCCACTAATTTTGATAAAAATAGTCTTAGTTTTGGTGTTTGAAAAATAATTTTCTCGATTTTTCATTTATTGGAAATTGATTTTTCAATTTTATTTTATTTTTTATTGTTTCATTTTTTATTTGAGAAAAATAAATCAAAATCTTTCTATTGAAATAATTCTTAAAATGTTCCAATACATTGGTAACATTAGAATAACTTTTTCTTACATAGAGATTTCTTAGGCATCGCTTCTCGAAATATCTTAGAACTCATCCTCAGATATTCGAATTTATTTTTTGTAAAAAATCATGTTGTGCATGCAATGCAAAAAAAAAATGCTAATATATTAATGCACACATTTTATTACTTATTTTAGAAATTTTATTGATTTTTATTATTACTATTTCATTGAAGAAAAAAGAAAATTTTATCATATTAAAGATTTTTATAAATATTCCAATACATTGGTAATATTTAAGAAAAATCTTCTCACCTAAGGATTTCGTAAAGTATCACTACTTGAAATATTTTTACAATTCCATCCTCAGATAAAATTTTCTTTTTCCTTATTTTTTATCGCTTTATTTTTAATTTATTAGTTAATTTTATTTTTTATTAATAAAAAAGAAAAATTTTTTATTGTGTTGAAAACTTTTTATAAATACTCCAATATACTGATAGTATTTTTAAAAAAATCTTCTTACCTAGAGATTTCGTCGGCATCAATACTCGGAGTACCTTTGAATCTCATTGTTGGATAAAAATTTTCTCTTTTATTTATTTTATTTATTTTTTTTGCATTTGTTATTATTTTTAAGTTTGTTATTTTATTAAAAAAAAAACAAAAATTATCAAAAATTTTAATTATGTATTTCATTATTTATTTTTATTTATTTCAACAAAAACTTATTCTAACATATATAAACATTTTAGTATGCATGAATATTAATGATAAAATTTAAAATAACAAAAAAAATCCTAAAAAATTTTTTTTTATCTAAACCAGACCGATCGATGGTTCGGTCAACACGGGTTCGATCGGTTTGACAATTTAATTCGGTCTAATTTGGTTCAACGTCGATTTGGTTCGGTCCAGTTGGATCGGTCAGGAGTCAAATGACGAAGCGGGTCATAGGTCGGGTGCGCAGACCTTAGGTTAGGTCACGAGTTGACGCATTGATCCTCAAGGGCTAAAACGATGTCATTTTGGTTTTTATTGAAACGGCATCATTTTGGTCCTTGCAGTTTCTATAAAAGCCCAATTTTTTTTCAAATCATTTCTTCCTCTTCTTTAAAAAAAAACTCTCTCTCTCCCTCATACCTTCTCTCTCTACCTCTTTTCTCAATTGGTCGTCGTTTGTCATGCCAACCACCGTTAGTGGTTATTAGCCACCATGTTGGTAGTTGAAAAATGCAAAACTCACCCATAAACTTTTTTCAACCCCTGAAACATAAATTTGACCTTCTTTTCATCGAAAAGGGTCCTAAATTCCCTAGACTACCTTCTAACTTTCGGCCAAACCCATTTTTTTATGGTATTCTGACTTGCTTTTTTTTTTAAACTGATTTTGATTTTTTTTTTGTAGGGGTTCTTGGTGCTGGGTTCCCCACTCCAGGGGACTGTGGGTTTTTGTTTTTTTGGTTTTTCTTTTTGATTGGATGCTTTTTTTGTAAGGTCTCCTTTCTTTTTCTCTGGATCTCGTTGGTGTTTTTTGTAGCTCATTTATAGAGCAAAAGAAAGATCAAAATCCCAAAATATCTAAGATTTTGATTGCCTACGATTAGGGTGGCTATCGACTGTCAAAATGACTATCGGTAGCTATCAAAGTAGCTGGTAGTGTGATTGCTAGCAGTCGACAAAAAGGCTACCAAAAAAAGGAAGAAAAAAAAGAAAAAAAGAAAAATAAATAAATAAATAAAATGGTGTCTATATTAGGTTTGGCTCTTTGCTTCATTTTGTATTGCTTTATCTTGTTTTTCATTGCTTCCTTTTGTACCTGGCCTGTTAGAATGTCACCTCTATCATGCATGATGTTTCTGTCCTACATGAATTTTTTGTTGACAACTATAATAATGCTTTCGATCATATTTGCTAGTTTTTTTCAAGTGTATGGTTTATCATATGCTTATGGGTATGGCTTATGGGTATTATCGGATTGAAACCTTTTTCTTCTTTTTGTTATAATAATAATAAGTAATATATTTTTTTGGGTGCATATTTTGCTTTATTGTTTTGTATTACATGATTTTAAAAGTAAATGAAATTTCTAATGGTGGGACTCCAAAAAATCCTTGCAGCGATTCTTAAGAATTTCCTAGGTAAAAAATTTTGTTTAAAAATTACCAAAGTATTGAAATATTTAGAAGTTTCTTTTCAATACGAAAAACCTCCAATATTTTCTTTAATTTGAGAAGTCTTTTAGATAAAAATATGTTTTTTTAAATAAATTTACGGATAACAATATTATTACATGCTTTGTTTTATATTTAAGCAAATGAAAAATCTCTAAGGATGAGATTCAAAAAAAATCTGAGTAGTGATTTTTTTGGAATCTCTAGGTAAGAAAATTTATTTAAAATGCTACCAATATATTAGAGCATTTAGATTAATTATCAATAAAGATTTCTCGTTTGTTTTCAAATGGTATAGAAATGATTTTTTTCAAAAAATATTATTTGATTTTAAATTATAAATATAATACTTTACAGTTTTTTAATATAAATATTGGAAATAAATATAAATCACCGAGGATTGGATTTTTGAGAATTCCAAGTAGCAATTCTCAAAGTTTTCTTAGGTGAGATGGTTCCTCTTAATATTGTCAGAGTATTAAAATTTTTTAGGAATTTTTCAATATGTAAGGTTCTTATTTATTTTTCAAGTTAATAATAAAAATATGTTTTTAAAGAAAATTAAGGAAATTAAATTTTAAATACCAAAATTAAGACCATTTTAGTCATAATTAAAGGATAGTACAGAATTAATTGGTACCATTTTAAACACGCATCATGGGGGTGCCAATCCTTCCCCACACGTAACTGACTCCTGAACTCAAACTGTTTCGTAAACCTAAAAATTATCTTTTTGATAAAATTTTTATTAAGAAGGTAAGTTTTAATAGGTGACCAATCATACCTAGCCAAAAGAAGATTTGCGACAACTCCTTTTTGTTTTCAAATTCGTCTAGTGGCCTTCAAAACCATTACAACAATGCCTAAAGCTTCTTACACTTTAAGCAAAGAGCAAAAAAGAGATGTTTATGCATGGATTAAACAATTAAGGTTTCTTGATGGTTTTGCATCTAACATGGCTCAATGTGTAAACATGGCTAATTGCAAGTTTTATGTGATGAAAAGTCATGATTGTCATGTTTTCATGCAACAATTGCTACTAATTGCCTTCCGTGATTTAGTGCCTTAACTCTATTTGGGATGCAATTACTGAGCTATCTCATTTTTCAAAGATTTGTGTTCTATTGAAATACATATAGATTATATGGAAGTGTTGGGAAAACATTGTGGAAACAATTTGCAAATTAGAAAAGATTTTTCCTCCAAGTTTCTTTAATTTTATGGAGCATTTGTTGATTCACTTGCCTAATGAGGCAAAAATTGGTGGACTTGTTCATTATCCACATATGTATCTATTTGAGAGGTAATATAATTTAATTGTTAGACATCAAAATTGATTAATATAATTTTCCTTCAATAAGATTTATGTTATGCTATGATGATGACTAGTGTAGACATCTAATTTTCGCAAAAAATACCTTTAATAATCCTTCATAACAATTCATTAAGGGGATTATTGAAGGTGTTTTTCGCTAAAAACACCTTTAATAATCTCCTAAACAAAATTTGGAAGGGATTATTAAAGGCATTTTTGGTAAAAAAAACCTTCAATAATCCCTTTAAAAATTTGGAAAGGATTGTTGAAGGTATTTTCGGTCAAAAATGCCTTTAATAATCTCTCATAAAAATTTAGTGAGGGAATTATTGAAGGCATTTTTGGCCAGAAATGCCTTGATTAACCCCATTGAATTTTTTGTAAGGGATTATTCAAGGTATTTCTAGCAAAAAATGCCTTCAATAATCCTAAAAAAAGTGGCAAGCTTATGAATTTTCTTTACCTCCACTTCCCACCAACTCTACATACTTAATCTCCACCTCCCACCAACTCTCTCCACCTCTCACTGACTCTACAAACTTAAACCCATCGGCACCCATTTTGTTTTAAAGCTAAATTAAAGTTGAAGCTCAAAACTCTTATCATTTCTCAAAGGTATTTTCATTTTTTACACTTCAATTTTGTGTCATCGAGCATACCTTTTTTTTATATTTTTGGCTGTATTGGATGAATCTAAGTTCAGTTTTTGTCACCTCAAAAAGTAGATGAGGCTTGAAAATGTTATTAAAGGTACTGTTTTTGTTAATGGAATCACTTCAATAGGAAAAATAGATGAAACTTCATCTGTTCTACTGTGGATCGATGGCCTCTTGATAAATGTAAATATGGAACATGTAGTTGGGGAAGAGCTTCTCTTCATAATCTAGTAAGTAGCTCATCCTTAAGCTTCTCGAATAAAAACATCATAGAAAAAAAATCCTTTTTTCTGAAATTTAAAGCCCACTTCGCTTTTACAAGAATTTCTTAAATAACAATCTAGTTGATTAGGAAATGAATTGTGTGACTCTGGCATTGGAACAAGAGTTGTAGCAGATCAATATGCATCTGATGTGAACAATCTTTAAAACATTGTTTAGAAAATACATAGAAGATATGAGGTTCAGTCATTAGTAATAGCACAAAGAGGATTCTTTGACGCAAACTTTGAGCACCATGTTTGTAGACATTCAATCATAGATATTAATGTTCTTGTTTTTTTGGATTTGGTACAATGATGTTAGTTCTTGACTTATTTTAAATTTGTAGATTATAAAACAATTTGGTTGTTGTTTTGTTTTAAATGTTGTTAAATATTTTTACTTTTTTGTGTATTTTTACTTTATATGAAATTATATCATATTATGATTATAAATAAATTAATATTAATAATTGAAAATATAATTCAAAAAAAATTTTCTTGATGCCTTAAAATTTATATCAATGCATTTTACTATTGAAATATTTCAGGCTATACTGACAATCATCATGAACTGTCAGTATAGGTAAGAAAAATTAAAACATACGAGTCTATACTACGAGCGTTAACTATCAGTATAGGAAAGAAAAATTAAAACACATAAGTCTATACTGACAGGTGTTAATCGTTGATAAAAGTTATAATGGTGGAACACACAACAAATGTTATACCAACAGATATACATTTTCTGATGGTCTTGAACTGTAGGTATATCTCTGTAATCTATTTCAACACCTTAAAAACAGTCAGTATAGGTCTATACCGAAAAGGGATATATTGACAATTAAAAATTCATCAAAATACACCTTTTGATCGTCAATATAGGGTTTATGGTGCTATACTAATGGATTTTGAGGTTTTATTGATGCTTTTTTTAGTGTCACTATATGTCAAATTTCTTGTACTATGATAAGGTATTTAGGAAATTTTATTTCATTAAAAATTTTCATATAATTCTGCAATCTAAAATAATAAAATTAAATAAAGAATAAAAAAATAAGATTTTAAATATAAAAAGTTACACCTAAACTCTACCTAGAGCTTGAAGAGTCCAAGTAGTCTTTTATATTTAAGAACCCGATCTTAAATTTACATTTCATCATTACTTATGATACATTTGCATATATCCCATTGTAAATTAATGTTTGCACTCGTTATGCATATATATAAGTTAATTATTGATGTTTATTGTTAATTATAGCATTTTTCATTTTTACTACATAAAACAAATTTCAAAAAATTGGTTTCAAATAAAATAAAATTAAAATAGCATTCCAACAAATATAATTTTTAGTACTTTGCTAGATGTCGGAGAGTCACCAACAATTATTATTTGCAAAGAATATTATTTTTACTTTTAAAGGAATTTTGTGGTGAATCTCATATAAAAAGGATTATTTTTGGATTTTACCTAAATGCTGGAGAATTATAATATATTTCTTTAATTGAAAGATCTTCACAATATTCTTAAATAAAGATTTTTAATTGATTTTCTTTCTTAAAAAAAGGGAATTATTATTAATCTTAAATAACAACCAAGTTTGTCCAAAATTATAGATAGCGCATTGATTGTACTAAAATTTTAGCCTTTTCATGCTCATTTTTAGTGTAATTTAATTTATATTTTGGCTTGCTCCTTAGGATTTTTGGCAAAAGTGCTCCTAAATGCACATTTTTCTCATGTGTAGGTAAAATTGGAGAAAATGAGGAATTTTGCTCAAATTAGATATATTTTGGAGGATTTTTTGTGCAAATTGTGAAAATGGTCTAAAACTAGTTTCATTAAGTTAGATTGATTTTTAGGGAGTTTTCTTGAACCTTTCTTCCATGAATTCTTTTAGCATTATTTCCAGCATTTTTCTAATGATTTTATTGTTAAATTTGCTCATGGAATACTTGAATTTTTTTTTGTAGCAAAAAAATGAAAACATACATGCATGCAAGAGGCTTGGAAAAGAAAAGATGGTGCATTAGTGGCATGGAATGCAACCTTCATTTGTATGAGAATTGGGCATCACATTTTGGCATTCAAAGGAAGACTTCAAAAGGTGATGACATGGCACTTTAGTCAGCTCCTATTAGGTATAAAGAAGACTTCTTGGCATGGCAAAAATGCATGAAGAGAAGCTTGCAAACTAGTGAAGAGTTCTAAAGCCAAATAGTAATGCACCAAGTGTAGAAGTAAGGAGGAAACAAGTCTATAAAAGCTCACCTCATTTTAGATATTTTAAAGAGACTTTTTGGGGCTTCATTCACTACTCACATGACTATAAATAGGAGTGGAGCCAACCATTTTAGGGAGACTTTAGCTTAGGATTTTATTTTTCTTGTTATTTAATATATGCACTTTCCTTTACTGCATTTTACTTTTTTAGCAACCAAATAGCCCTTTATCATGTTTTAATATTGATTTTTATTACACTTTTACATTTTCTTAAGTATTTTTTAGTGCTTTATACAATTTTGACAATGAAACTTGAAATTTTTATTGATTTCTAGCTCAAATCTATTGATTTTTTGTTAGTACTCAAAATTGTTTTTGAATTTGCCAGTTCTAACCTACTTGCAATTCTTTTATGATATCTTATTCAAATCTTACTTGTTCTTGCTCATTTTTTTCATAGTTTTCTCATTCAATTAGCTACAACATCTTAAAAATTCATTTTCAAACTCTTACTATAGCGTTCTAGATCAAGCTTGGAAGATTCGTCTAGATATAGGTGACAAGTGCAGGTCAGATGTGATCAAGCAAGTTTGGCATGGAACTACTCTTTCTTTGGTGAGTTGTTTACTTCTTTTCACTCTAAATCCTTAGTTTTACTTGTTTACTTGTTGATTTTTGCTTAGTTTGGTTTATTTCTTTACATTCAATTGTTGTTTGGATCATTTTCTTAGATGATGTTTTGAGTTTTTAGATTTTGCACTATTTTTTAATCTGAGTTTGTTGAGTTGATTTCTTTATCAATTCATGCTTTTTCTTGTTGATTTAAGTAGTTAACTCATAAATCTAGATTGTTTTAGCTTAGAGGAAGTTTATTTATAGTATATAACTAAAGATTGATTTTTTTTTTTGCTATTTCATGCAATTTCTAGTACATATCAACTGATGTTTTAGTTTCTTTGTACTGTTTATGTATTTTTCTGCATATTTTCTTTTGCCATTTTATTTTTCATTTAGTCCTTTACTTTTCCATATAAATTTTAGATTAAGTGTAGATTCAATTATGCCATGTAGGAGCCCAAATCGTAAAGTGTAAAAGTTAGTTTTCAACTTCTTTGTTTTTCTTTGTCGTTGCTATTTTGAACCTTTAAAGTTGTATTTCCTCTTATCCTTTGTTTGGTTTTTGCTTTTTAAGTCAACATTTCATCTAGTTTGCTTAGTGTTTGGATAATGTTTAGGTTGTTTTTAAGAGGTTTTGTATATTTAGAGTAGCTTACATTTGTAACAACTGACTTTCTTTTTATGGGTCGTGCATAGGCGTTAAATTCAATTGTGAGCAATAGGCTAGGCTCCTTCATTTTACATCAACTTTGTAAATTCATTTCATGTTTGGCTTTCAATTATGCATCTTCTTGTAGCTATCATTTGTCTTTGCATTTTAGGTTTAGTTATAATTTTTCATTTGCATTTTATTTGTTATTTTCCATGTTTAGATTTTTTTATTTTTATTTAGTTACTTGAATTTTTTTAGTAGAATTTTAATGTTTGTATATTAGTTTTTTTTTTTACTTGTTAATTTTGTTTAGTTAATTTTTCATGCTTTTTTTTATTGAACCAACTTTAGTAAAAGTAGGGTGATATTCGATAATTAGCTTATGAAGTTCTACCTAATCCATGTGGGATTGACATTTTGATTGAAAGGTCTCTTTTACTACTTGTTCAGCCTATATACTTGCAGATTTTTTGTATCACGATACCAATTTTATGGGCATTATGGGAGTGCTACTTCTTCCTCACACATAACCAGCTCTCAAACTCAATCTTGCTTTCATGTACCAAAATTATCTTTTTAATAAACTTTAAACCCATTTTCTTATTTTATTAAAAAGATATAATTTTTGGTGGCCAATCACACCCTAAAAAAGATTGGTGGTGACTCTTCATTTTCTTCCATTTTAATGTCTAGCAATCAAGTCTCTATACCGATACGTTATGACGGTTAGGTTTTTTCATCATCTCAAGAAAAAATACGCCAATTGAGCATTTGCTTGAACTTCTATATGTGGGCATATATTATCAAGAAGATATCCATTTTTTCTCATTCTATTTTGACCCAAATTTATCAATAAGATTGAATCGAGTTCTATGTAATGATAATTAGGGAGTCATGGAATCTAAAAGACATTTTTCAATTTTCATTCATCCTGGCCAAGCATTGGATCCATAAGATAAGTCTCAATGGCAATCAACAAATGAATGCTAAGGCCTACATATATGTTTTATCCATTACAACAAATTGGTCATTAATGGCACATAGAATAATGTCACTAAATATTTGTTTTTCGTTACCCTATGTATTCCACGACAAAAAATTAAACATCACAACGTTTGTCATGTTTGCATCATCACTAAAGGTCTAATATGATGATAGCAAAATATTGTCACCTATTGTGAATCTACAATGATTATAAAAAATAAAACATCACCCTATGTTTTTTTTTTTTTTTGTGATGTTAATTTTCATCAGCTATTTATCAAAAAAAAGTCATTGAAGGCTATATTCATCACAAAAAAATGAGAAAATCTAATATATTAGTGACGAAAGGTAAATTGTCATAGTATTAGTGACAAAATTATCATCACTAATGATTATAAAATAATATCTACTGTGACAATAAAATCAAGTGTCACCTTATGCATTAATTTTTGTGGCGTTAGTTTTCGTCAGCTATTTATAAAGAAAAACATTATTAAAGGCTATAATCATCACAAAATAAATGATAAAATCTGATATATTAGTGACAATAGGTAAGTCACCACAATATTGGTGACACAATTATCGTCATGAATGATTATAAGATAATGTCAAACGTGACAATAAAATCAAACATTACCTTATGCTTTTTTTTATATGATGTTAATTTTCGTCAACTATTTATAAAGAAAAACGTCATTGATGCTTATAATTGTCACAAAATAAATGATAAAATTTGATATATTAATGATGAAAGGTAAATCGTCATATATTGGTAAAATAATTATCGTCACAAATGGTTATAAGATAACATCAAACGTGACAATAAAATCAAGCATCACATTATGCTTTTTTTTTTTTTTTTTGTGATGTTAGCTTTCATTAGCTATTTATGAAAAAATGTCATTGAAGGCTATAATCATCACAAAATAAATGATTAAATCTGATATATTAGTGATGAAAGATAAATCATCACAAAATTGGGGACATAATTAACATTATTAAATCCTATATATAAAAACATTTTTGTGGAATAATCTAATGTAATGTTCTTGCAAATCCACCAAATATTTAAATTGGTTTTTAAATGTACTATATTCTTTAAAGTCTATCCTAAAATCATATAGAAATAATATTGTTTAAAAAACAAAAAGTCATAACTATGAAATAGGTAGTCATCAAAATCCTGTCTTCAAGCTTTTAATCCAAATCTTGTGTCGAAGGTGATTGTATTGATGGTTAGTTTGTGTTACTTGAAGTTGCAATAAATAAATAATAGCAAATATAAAAAAAAACCACAACACACATAATAAGATTAAAACTAATATAAAACACAAACTAATCTATTTTATGCATATGAAATTTTTAAATGAGGCCCTACCTTATATTAAAGAATAGGTCTTGTCAAGAAATTAACAAGTAAACTTCTCAATCTACAATGCTGATACTAATCATAAGAAATAGACAAAAGATGTGTAGTTTATGTTTAAACAAGTAATCACCATTACCTTAAGCCTATTTTTAAATCAATTCGGATAAATCATTGAAAAATTACAATTGCACTTGCTTTCAAGAAGCCTATGTCATTATCATGCCTTGATATATCTTGCATCACAAGAATGACTTTTTATCATCCAAATCAAGACAGGAAGGCATAAGTTATAATAGTAACTTAAACTAAGATATAAACATGCAAACAAATAAAGCAAAAACAAATAGACACAGCACAAGCAATCACATCAAATCAAGAATCATAAGAACTGGGCAAGGGCCCTTTGATAGAGAAAAATAGATTTTTCATCGAAAAATTTTCTTATGTCTTTATGAATGGTTGCCATGGGAGACCTTTCCCTCTCATTTACATGTCCTATGAGCAAAAGCAAGAACTCTCCTCATTTCAACTTGATCAGTAGAATGGTCTTTCTTTTTCAGTAAAACTAAATTAGTGAGACATAGTATAGCATTAAAAAGACAAATAGTATTTAGAGATCAGTTTCTTCTACACATATCAACAGGAAAACTTCATTGAGAAAATAATACATTTCCTATTTATTTTCAGTGGGTTTAAGATGTAGGATATAGACATAGTAGGAAATAAACATAAGCATTATAAATAAGAACAAGGCATTGAAAAAAATATCCCAGCTACTATTTTCAAGTACCTAAGATTTTTATCCACTTGGTTGTCTTGTACCAGCTCTGCAACTTCAATAATGGCATTACATGCTTCAAAATCCTAGGGAATAATAGCAAAAACATTATGCATATATACATAAAATGGAATGGACATGAAAGAGATAATTACTAGAAATCATGTGAAAAAGTCATGGGGAACCTTTCTTTGGCTACATAGTTTTATATAAAACCTCTACGAATGGACATATGAAAGAGATCATTACTAGAAATCATGTGAAAAAGTCATGGGGAACCTTTCTTTGGCTACATAGTTTTGTATAAAACCTTTACTCAACTTTAGGGATTATTTAAAGATGATGTTCTCACATACAGTTAACCTACGTGTTTCTAGTCCTCATGAAACCTTTTCTGTTTTAGTGCAAAACTAGGTTTCCATCACCTATAGTTTTGGAAAGACCTATAAGATGGAAATGGTGAAAGGATTTTTGCAAATCTAAACATCTAATTACAATGGCTATTACAAATTATTTTCCTTTAAGTAAAATCCTTTCAAGAGGCTTTTGACTAGCAGATCGGAGATGATTTTGATGGAATATTAAGTCAGTAGTTGAGAAAACCATTAGCTTCCTAGAAGCCCATAGTGTTAATCTTGTAAAATGGTAGGAAGTCACCAATCCCCGTTACTTGTATGAAAGTAAAAAAAGCATAGAAGAGAATTGGCAACTTATATATTCATCATTAAAAGAACCATAATTGAAGAGTAAAGAAGTAAAGTTGGGTGTTTTTTCTTCTATTCCTTTAAAACCCAAAAGGCTATAAAAGAACATTTTTGCTACCATTCAAATATACTATTGGTGGAGCTAAACACTTGACAACTAAACTTCTTTAAAGACTAAGATGGAAATGTTTTAAGAATGGCATGATGAATTTACAAACTACACAAGCTGAAATAGATTTCAAGGTTATGCAACCATAATGATGCAGTAAAATAGGTCAATAGTATTAGCATTAGTATAAAGAGTGATTAACAAAAAATGGCAGCAAAAAAAAAAAAAAGAAATGAAACTAACTAAACTATAAATTTATACCAAAATATTAGTGAATTTTGCTAAGTAATAAATTGGCACAACCAAAGAAGGGAAAAAATACCATTTGATTGGCTGAGGAATCCAACATTATTAAGATTAAAGCATCCGGGCATACACCACCTTGTTCAAGAACTCCTCGAGTTGATAACACATTCATCAAAACCTATATCACATTAAGTACTCAAAGATTACATTCAATATTGATATTTATATTCCTCAAAATATTTGGTTAAATGTAGGCAAATTGTGGCGATGAAACGACACCCTAATTGTTTTGTTTTGACACAATGTGAGATGCTTTATGCTATATTACACAATGACATCCAATGTCACTTTTCAATCCCTCTTCCCATTTTCCATCAATAAGAACTGTCACTCATTAATTCAAGTCATCTTTCTATAAAAGCACAAATCTAAATACACTTTTTTAGAAGTATTTATAGAATAACAGGGATGGCACAGCAACCTTTCAAGACTCTAAATGCTAAAGCAACTTCCGCATCTGTGGAAGGACTTTTAATCTTCATTGGCTCTAAACTGAACATATGATCCAAGCTTTCCACTATGTCATCCTCATTTTCTGTCAACGAATGCTCAAATGACATTGGAACCACTACACCCAAAAGACTCAAATTTCACACACAAGTTTAAAAAAAAGAAAAAAAACACATTGATTTTTCTTAAATGGTATTTACAAATTATGAACCTTGGAGGTCAAGGATGGATTAGGTCTGGGAATAGAGAAGATGGAGAACTCAGATTGGGCTATGGATCAAAGGGATTTAAGAAGGAAATGGAGGCCACAGACATGGAGGAAAGAGAACTCTATGCAGGCATCATAAAAATCGATGCGGAAAGTGAGTGTGACTTCTTTAAAGATTCATTACCTTTTGAAAGAGTTAACTAGGTCTCCACCCACACTCATTACAACAATTGAGCTGCTTCTGATTCCAGGTTCCTTAGTGATGATGGTGATAGAGATAGAGATTTGTTGGAATCTATTTGCCTGCTCCATATTACTCCTAAAACAAAATATTAACTAAATTTTGCTTCACTCAACGTGTAAAAGAGATGAAGACAAACCTGGGTGCACTTCTAGTCAATCAGCGACAGCTGAATTTGCTACTGGTCAACAATGTCTTGAGGAAAGTGGAAAAAAGTGGCCTGTCAACGACAAGAGACGTAAAAGAAAGTTTGAAGGAAGGACGTGTTTGGCAAAAAGACAATCCACGAGATTGTTAGCATGATTTTAGAAGGAGTGTGAAAAACCTAATAAAAAATCTAAAATGGTGTAGTTTAGAAGTTTAGGAGAAACTTGATTTAAAATTAATTTTTATATAAAAGTTATAATTTTTATATTAATTTTTATACATTATAAAATTATGAACTTGTTTATTGACAAAATTTAATCCCAATAACATCAATGTCTAAATAGGGATATTATTGGATAAGATATGGATAAGTAGAGTATCATCCATTCTTAAAGGTAGTGGCTCCAAAAATATTTTGAAAATATTTTAATACATATATATAAGTAAAAATAATTTTTTACTGTAAAAATTTTCCTTTAACAAAAACTTTAAATTAGAAATTTTTAAATTTTTAAAATTTCTTTTAAAATTAATAGCAATATGTGTACTTTAAAATTTTTATTATATCTAATATTTAATTCATTTTCTTTAATTATAAAGTTTTCATATATGAATATATAAATAAATTATGCTCAATAAAAAAATTATATTCTTAAATAGGTATAATAATAGGAATATATAAGCTATGTTAAATCGTCACTTATAAATTACACATTAATTTGAACTTATTAATGATGGATAAATAACGTCACCTAGAATCCAAAATGTTACAAAAAAAATTTTCATTAAATTAATTTGGCAGTAAAAGTTTGTCACATTCATGTTAACATCATATAACACCAAACATTGATGTGATGAAATTGTGATGTCATTAATAGTTAACTAAAGTGTTTCATTTGTAACAAAAATTTATTAGAAAAAATTCATCATAGATAAAATTTTAAATTGGTGACAAAATTATAATGTCACCTAAAATAAAAAATGTCATAAAACATTTTGCACCAAATAAAATTGTTGTAAAAGTTTGTGACATTTATATTATCATTATATAACATCAAACATTAATGTGATGAAATTATAATATCATTAATAATTAATTAAAGTGTTCAATTTGTGACAAAAATTAATAACGTTACCTAAAACCTATCAAAAAAGATTTGTCACAAATAAAAATTTAAATTGGTGACAAAATTATAAGGTCACATAAGATAAAAAAAATGTCATAAAAAATTTTTCATCAAATAAATTTGGCAGTAAAAATTTATGACATTTATGTTGTTGTCATATAACACCATAAATTGACATGACGAAATTGCAATGTCATTAATAGTTAACTAAAGTATTCAATCTGTAACAAAAATTAATAATATCACCTAAAACCTATCAGAAAACATTCATCATAGATAAAATTTTAAATTAGTGACACATTTATAACATTCCTTAAAATAAAAAAAAGTCATAAAAAAATTTTTCACCGAATAAAATCGACAATAAAAGTTTGTGACATTTATGTTATCATCATATAATACCATAAAATAAAAGGTGACAAAATTGTAGTGTCATTAATAGTTAACTAAAGTGTTACATTTATGACAAAAATTGATAATGTCACCTCTAAACTGCTAGAAAAATTCATCATAGATAAAATTTTAAATTAATAACAAATTTTAAACATCACCTAAAATAAAAAAAATCACAAAAAAAAATTTCACCAAATAAATTTAGAGGTAAAAGTTTGTGACATTTATATTATCGTCATATAACAACATACATTGATGTGACGAAATTGCAATGTCATTAATAGTTAATTAAAGTGTTCGATTTGTGGTAAAAATTAATAATATCACCTAAAATCTATCAAAAAATTTTGTCACAGATAAAATTTTAAATTGATGATAAAATTATAACATTGCCTAAAATAAAAATCACAAATATTTCCCACCAAATAAATTTGACAGCAAGATTTTGGTGAGGTTATCATATGACGATTTTATATATTATCATATAAAATATCAAAACAATATAAAAAGGTGACGAAATATATTTTTTGTCACCTTTTACATACTTTGCATGACAAAATACAATACGTCACTTAGAAAAGTGTCACAAATTGCCAAATTTGTTGTAGTGATTGAATTGCAAAAAGATAAATCCTTATATTAAGTAATTTGTCAACTCTATAATGTATGTTGCAAGTAGTTGACAATTTTTCTAATTTGTAATTGACAATTATAGGATATTTTATGACTTCATGAAAAGAGAATTTGTGAATATAAGTGATGCGAAATTGGAGAAAGCACATGATGTAAGATTTTTGCAATGGTTAAGACAATTTGTAAGTTTAGAGCATAAAACCATAAATGAATATAAATTATATTTTCATATAAATTTAAACTGTGATCAATTTTAATGTTTTACGATTAGATAGGTTGAAGAGTAAAATGGCAAAATTCATCATCTAGTTGAGATAGCTTATGGCCCTGGACGCTTGGTTAGGTGTTTCAAAGGTAACTTTGTGAATGGTTTTAAGTTTCATACAACTAAATATGGCCAAACTCAAAAGACTATAAATTATGGGTAATGTGTAAGTAAGTTGTTACAATGATTATGAGCATGACTTTTGTAGTATCTTGGAAGAGATCATTGAGTTAGAGTACTTTGGAGAAAGGAATAAGGTTATACTTCTTAAATATCATTGGTTTGACATGGAAAATAGGGTAAGGTAGATCCTCATCATGGTCTTGTTGAAATTAAACACAATTCAATGTTTGCTAGCAATGAATCATTTGCCTCAGTTGAACAAGTACAACAAGTTTCTTATACATGCTATCCTTCTAGCAGAAGAGATTGAAATGATTGGTGGGCAATGTTTAAAACAAATGCTAGGAGTACATATCAGCTAAGTAATATTGATGGAAATGAAAAACAAACAATTGATTTAAATGAAGACGTATACCAAGAAGTTAAAGTTTTTATTCCACAAAATGTTACTATATCAGTAGAACTTAATAATCCTACAATTTTTGTTGCTAGTGATTATGAAGAGATAGATTTATTACAATTGATTCGAAAAAAAGAAGAAAATGATGATGGTGATGAAGATGATGATAATGATGATGATGATGATGATGATGAAACATATAAATTTGCTTATTTTAGTAGTGATTGATGTATTTAGTATGACTTTTAATACTAATATATAATGTTTATTCGATGTAGTCGATATATATATATAACGTTAAAATAATACTTGATTTGGCCTATTTTACTTATAATATTTTATATGCTTATTTTTATATTTTTTGCTCATTTCATCTAATGTTGTAATACTAACATAATATTATATATGTTTGTTTTTTCTTTATGCTTTTGGAATACTTATGGAATGATTTTGTTTTATACGACGATTATAATGGATTGTTGAGGAAAGAACTTTGTTCATTGAGGTGGATATGCAGTAGGATTGATAAGAGCTAATACACATATCAGGTTATCTACAACATCGATAATAAATGATATACCTTTTGAGTCAATTTAGCACCAATGATGGATGATCCACCAACGAAGCATGATGTCAATCCATCATTCATTGGTGAACCACCTATTGGAGAAGAAGAAGAAGAAGACAACAAGGTAAAAGACTAGAGGGCAAACAAAATTCTAACCGACTCATATAAGTCCAGATAAACAGGTGTAGATTACTCAACTAAGAGATAGGTATAACATATACATTTTACTATTATTTTTTTCTTATTGTTATTTTTTTTAAACAATTCGTGCAGTTTAACTAATTTTAATAAAGTTTTAAAATTTATTAAAAAGATAATTTTACAGTCTGTGAAACAATTTGGGTTCAAGAGTCGGTTACGCGTGGGGAATGATTAGCATCCCCATAACGCCCGTTAAAAATAATACCAATTAACATCGTGTTATCCTTTGATTTTGATAAAAATTGTCCAATTTTCGGTGTTTGAAAAATAATTTTTTTGATTTTTTTATTATTAGAAAAAAAATTTATTCTTGAGAAAAATAAATTAAAACTTTTTTATTCAAATAATTCTTAAAATGTTCCAGTACGTTGGTAACATTAGAAGAACTTTTTCTCACCTAGAGATTTCTTAGGCATCGTTTCTCGAAATACCTTATAATCTCATTTTCGGAGGCTCAAATTTACTTTTCGTAAAAAAAAATCATGCATGCAATGCAAAATGTTACCATGTTGATGCACACATTTTATTTTCCTTTGTTAGAAATTTTATTAATTATTTTATTAATATTTATTTTTAATTAAAATTTTCCAGAAAAAGGAATTTAATTATATTAAAGATTTTCTATAAATATTCCAATATATTGGTAATATTTTACAAAAAATCTTCTCACCTAGGAATTTCTTAAAGCATTTCTACTCGAAATACTTTTAGAATCCTATCATTGGATAAAATTTCTTTTCTTCTCATTTTTATTACTTATATTTTTAATTTATTAATCAATTTTTATTTATTACTTTAAAAAAGAAAAATTTTATTGTATTAAAATTTTTTTTATAAATACTCCAATACACTGGTAGTATTTAAAAAAATCTTCTCACCTAGAGATTTCGTAGGCATCACTACTCGGAATACATTTGAATTTCATCGTCAGATAAAAATTTCCTTTTCCTACATTTTTTATTAATTTAGTATTATTATTAAATTTATTTTTATTTTATTTTATTTTTAAAGTTTATTTTAAAAATTAACAAAATTATAAAAAAAAATTAACCACATATTTCATCATTTAATCTAACAAATATAAATATTTTGATATGCATAAATATTAATAAAATAATATATAAAAAATAAGAAAAATTCAAAAAAATTGTTTTTACCTGAATCGAACCTGTCAACGTGTGGTTCGGTCCAACGGTTCGGTCTAGCGTCAGCGATCCAGTCACGTTCAGCGGTCCAGTTCTGGTCCGGGTCGGGTTCAGCAGTTCGATTCCGGTTCAGTCGGTCCGATCAGAGGCTAATGAAAGGTAACAGGTCGCGGGTCGGGTGTGTGGACCTCGAGTCGGGTTACGGGTTGACGCACGGATCTTGGGTGCTTAAAACGATGTCGTTTTGGGCGTTTATTGAAATGGTGTCGTTTTAGCTATTGGTCTTCTATATAAAAGTTAAGTTTTTTTTTTCATTCATTTTTCCTTTCCAAAAAAAAAATCCTCTTCTTTTTTTTTTCTACCAAACACAGGTGGCCTACCGACCGTGCCTCCACCATCACCATTGCCATTTGCAGTTCACCGACCACCGTCGTCGGTGGTCGAAAAATTTTTAAAACACATCAAAATGTTCCCGTCGATTCCTTGAACCCAAATTTGATCTCCGTTTTACTAAAAGGAAACCCAAACGGCGTAGATTTGTTCTTGAGCTTTCGGTTAAACTTTTTTTTTTGTATTTTGACTTTTTCTCTTTTTTTTTTGTGAAACTGGCTTTATTTTTTTTTTTTTGTGCAAGAAGCTTCTTGGCACTAGATTCCTCTCTACGGGAGGATTGTTGAATTTTTTTTGGGTTTTTTTTTTTTTGCAGAATCTCTCATCTGTTTTTTTCTTGTTTTGTTGTCCGACCATGAGCTCTATTTATAAAGCTCTGGCAGTGCCCTGTGCCTAAGGGAATGGCACAGGGCTAGGCATTGGGATGCAAGCGCGAGCCCCATGCCTCTTTTATTTATTTTTGGCAACATCTAACAATGGTAGGGTTACGCAGCGGGATGGGTGGTAAGACATGGTGGTCAAAGGGGTGGATGGTAGGACATGGTGGCAGTGGTGCTGAGGAAGGCACCACTGCCACCCCCATTTTTTATGTTCTGTTTGTTTGTTTGTTTGTTTGTTTTCGATATTTTATATTTTTTTGATATTTTGTATTTTGTATTTATATTTTTTTTGTATTTTGTATTTAATAATATATATATATTTTTACCGGACAAATTTGATGTCCACACAAATTATTTTTTTTAAAAAAAATCTCTTAAAATATTCTTTTATTTTATGGATATTGTTTTTTGGTTACCAAATAAAGTCTTAATACTTTAATATTTAAATATTTTATTAATTAATTTTATTTAATTTGTTTCAAATATAAAAAATTTAAATTTTAAAATATAATTTAATTTAAATATATTTTATTATTTAATTAATTTTACAATTAATCAAATTAAATTCAATCAATTAGATTTTTAAATTAATAAATTTATTTTGATTAATAAAAATAAAATCATATAATTCGTTTAATTCATTGAAAATTATGCAAATTAACCTGATGAACACCTATCTTTAAAAGCACAAATGGATTAACTGGTTTTGGTTTCTCTTGGTGTAAATCTGAAAGTAAATTAAAAACTTCTATTTCTTTTCAATTTAAGGGGCCATAGCACGTAGGCCTTTTGGTCGAACAAATGACCAAAAGCTTTTAGTTCTAGTAAAAGGCACAACGCCCACAAATGGATAACTAGCCTAACCCAAAGTACGCGAAGGGAATCGTAAAATTTGATCTAAAAAGAGTGAGGTATAGTGGTGCAACAAACAAAATTTTTGGGACGATTACAGAAGAACCAGCATATAATAAAATAAGATTTATAAAATTTTTATTTTTTAAGTGTAATTGGAAAAGAGAGTGGATTATTGTTTTGTATAATCACGTTAGATTTGCTCGTAAGTCAGGCGATTCGTTTAAATTTAAAAGTTCATTTAAAATTTTAAAAAAATTAGACATAAATATTAATTATGTTAAATAAAATTAAATAAATAATAAAACTTGATAAAAAAATAAGGCAAAACTTAAGTTTTACTATTTAAGGTCTAATCCCAACGCTGCTCGTAAATTAAAAAAATATTTTTATAACAATAGAGTAAGACTTATTTGCTTTATTTTTTATATTTGATAAGACTCATTTATTTTATTACTTGTAACAAGATAAAGTTAATTTCTTCTTTATAGAAAACAATGATATAATTTTAAATTGCAATTAATAAAATTCAATTAGAATGAAATTCAAATAATTCATAAATTCAATTAAAATTAATTAAATTAATAATTTATAAAAAAATAAAAAAATCTTTTTTTTAATTTTAAGTACTTGTACTTTTATGTATAATTAGATTTTATTATTATATATATATATATATAAATAGGCTTAAACAAAAAATCAGGTTGGATCAAATCTGAGATTACTCTGAGATTACTTAAAATATTAAAATATTTTGCTAGGCCTAGTCTGACCCATCAACAAGTTTAAACAATATATCTAAAGCTGAATTTTAAACTTTACAAAGTTAAATAGTTATTATACGTTTATTAATAATTAATTAATTTTTCATTAATATATTTAGTTGAAAACATGTCAACTCTTACACTTAATCTTTTTGGTAGAGTTTAAAAACTCCATTACGATGTATAAGATTTTCATTGGCAAAATTTTTCAAATTTCAATACTCAAAGTCTCATCATAAAAGATGCTAATAATTATTCGAACAAATTCAATTATAATTGTTACTTCCTTTGTCCCATTTTAAGCATCCACTTTTTTTTTTTTTGGAATATCCCAACATGATTTTTTTTCATTTTTTAAATATCTTCTACTCTTACTTTTTTATATTTAAATTTAACCTGTCAAATTTTTTTTTTCTTTTTGACAATAAAAGCATGATACATCAAATATTATAAAAAATTTAAATTTATAATATAAAATATATAAAAATTTTAAATTTATAATATTAAATATACAAAAATCAAAATTTCTTCTTTAATATGCATGAAAATCAAAGAATGACACTTAAAATAGAAACTGAGTATTATTTTAATTAAAATTTTTCTTCCCAATTTAAAATGGGATTGGAAGTTTAAATTGGTCATAATTTATACAAGAAAAAAATTTGTATGAAATAGTTATGTCACGTCAATAAATATTTTTTTCATTAAAATTCCGTTAAATAATCACATTATTAGAAAAAAAATCAATCATTTATTACACATCGCATATGATAAATAAATATTGAATATTTATTTCTATAAATAATTTATTTTTCTAATAATTTAATTATGTGATATAATTTGAATGAAAAAATATATATATTGATGTGGTATAATTATTTCATATAAGTTTTTTCTTTGCATGCAATGTGACAACTCTATTCAAAATTTGATCATTACCTTAAATAACTCGCCATAGAAGCTTTTCATTCCATCAAATATAGATTTTACCTATTGCGGCAAAAAGGCATAGTAGAGATTCTTCATCCAAACTGTAACCACCGTATCACAAATTCATATTTGTTTCCTTTGCAAGTTCCTTTCCATTCCAACCACCTTCCTCAAAGCCATGCATGTTAAACCATAAAAGGAAATATTTTTTTTTCTGACACAAAAAGAGATATACAGCATCTATTTTGTTTTGGAAAGATATTGATATATTTCTTATATAGCAATTTAATAAAATCGTTGCTCAAAATGGCTTGAAGCAAGGCAGTGAAGCAGGAGCTGAAATGGTAGAGAATCTAATGCAAATTGGCAAATATAAGTAGGATTTTCTAAATAATTTGACATAATTTCTCAATTTAATTACTCCTCTAATTATGTAAAAATGAAAAAAAAAACTCTTCTTTTTTACTTGTGAGGCTATAAAGTTACCCTGTTTTTGTTTCTATGAACGTAATGAATTTTGTACGAGAATGACCAAATCACGAGTCATGCTACTTGTCCTATCAAATTTGTTTTAAATATTTGTAATCTCTCATGTAATAAATAATTATTGAATAAATTCAAAAGTAGAATCTATCAATTCATGAATATGTCAATTAATTTATAAACGAGATATTACAATCAAATTAATAATTAAAAAATACAAATGTCTAAAATAAAAATGACGGGCGAATAATATTTTTCTAAATTATACCCTTTTATGTTAGGCATTATATTAATAACATAGGGTCGTGATAGTCAAGGATGAATATGAACAGGTGTGAATGAATATATGGAGCCGCAACTTTATTTGAAACCTGACAACTAATTTGTCGGAAATGAAGAAGTAAACATAATTTTCAGACATATATCTTTTTTTTAAAAAAATAAGACATATATAAAATATAGCTTGAAACATAGCTACCAGAGAAAAAGTTATTTTTTCATACATTTCACACCAATCTCGTAAAGCTATTGTTTTTCCTTCCTTTTTTAAGCCATCTGTTGCTAGTTATAAAAGTAACGGAAGTAGCAGCACACTGTTGATTGTTGTGTAGGACATTGAAAATGGAGGGCTGCAGAATGCAGATGTTAGCTTTGTTTTCATTTATACTTATTACACTTCCACCAATATATGGTTGGGGAACTGATGGCCATTCCATAGTTTGTCGAATTGCTCAGGTTTTAATGCATCTGTCTTTCAACCTTTCGTGTGATATATGCTGTTATATCGATGTGTTTTTTTTTAATTATTTTTGGGTTTGCTACCGTTGGTGACTAAAATTCATTATTCTGATAGTCTCGCTTGAGTGAAGCAACAGCAGATGCTGTGAAGCAACTGTTGCCTAAATCGGCAGAAGATGATCTTGGGAGTGTGTGTTCATGGGCAGATCAAATTAAGTTCCGTTACCGCTGGTCATCTCCTCTTCATTTCCTTAATACCCCTGATACTTGCACTTACCAATACAAAAGTAAGTTTTGACTCCCTCTTCTTTTGTTTCTTCTATTTGACACTTGTTTATACTAGGTAAAGAGAGAAAGGCATGATTGAGATTTTACTCTTTGTTTAATTTTGTAATCAGAACTTAAATCCCTCAATGTTAGCATAATCTTGAGGATTAAAATGATATGATGACAGGTCCAGTTTTAATCCAAAACAGTTACTTTTATCTTCAGGGGACTGCAAAGATGAAGATGGAGAAATTGGGAGGTGTGTTGCTGGGGCAATTAACAATTACACCTCACAGCTTCTTAGCTACAATTCTGCTGCAAGTGAAGCAGAATGTATATTCCCACACAGTACCTGTTTTTCTATCCTTTTCTCTTGTTTTCTTTCTTTAACTTGCCCATTTTTCCCATTTTGCCGATCTAATTCTGTTTTTATGTGATGAAATGAACAACTATCAGATAACCTTACAGAAGCACTTCTATTCCTTTCTCATTTTATGGGAGACATCCATCAGGTATGATCTCATTCCAGAAAAGAGTCCCACCGTTTTTACATATTATTTCATTGTAAAAAGTTGTTAATACCAATTTGAGAATTTCAATTTCACTTTAATAAAATATTGTTGTCTATTGCAGCCTTTACATGTGGGTTTTGCATCAGACAAGGGAGGCAACACAATTGATGTCCACTGGTATACAAGAAAGGAAGTTCTTCACCATGTAAGCCCAAATTTAACTTGTTCATAGCCCTTTTGGAACATGATATGTGTTGTGCATTAATGTCAAAGAATACAGGTTTGGGATAGCAATATAATTGAAACCGCAGAAGAAAGGTTCTATGATTCAAATGTAGATGCCATGGTTGATGCTATTCAACAAAATATTACGGTATCTTTTCCAAGCCAGTTTTTCACAAACTGATATAGAGCTAGTCTATAGCATTATATTCTATTATTAATTCATCGATTCTGATTTTGGATTCCTATTTTCCTTTTTCTTTAACGATTGAGAAACAGACTAAATGGGCAGATCAAGTCAAAAGATGGGAGACTTGCAGTCTCAATAAGACAACATGCCCTGACATGTATGTTTCTTAACAGTGGTTTGGTAGGATGTATAATATATGAACAGTAATACTCATTAATTTGAAAAAGTAAAAGAAACACCAACGATATCAAGCTTTACTTCTTGTGTTTGTTATTGGTAGATATGCGTCTGAAGGCATCAAAGCGGCCTGTGATTGGGCATATAAAGGCGTCACAGAAGGATCACTACTTGAAGGTAAGCTTAAAATTTATGAGATTAGACATATTGGATGTTTATTAATTCTCGTTAAAGGAAAATTAACAATGTATAAGCTGCTTGTAGACGACTATTTTCTCTCCAGATTTCCAATTGTTAGCTGGAGGTTAGCTCAGGGGGGAGTTCGATTGGCAGCCACTCTCAACCGTATTTTTGGATGAAAAGTGCCTAATCCTATTTTAATGTGGTGAATTCATCAATCTGCTTGAAGCTTTAAACAGAGAGTTGCTCTGATGTATTATCGAGCATCTAATTTATTCTGTGCATTGCTTGCAAATGTAGAAATCTATGTTCTATATCATAATAATTACTCTTAGTTCTATGCAAATAAATGGAACTAGTTATATTAATTGAAATGTAGATCTCAAATTTCTCTAGCTCTAACATAAAAAAATTTTAGCATATACTTTCATTTGAGTATGCAATTATTTTGAGAGCATATCATCTATAATTACTATAGTGCAATTAATCAATTATAATTAAGTATTGTGTAGAATTTATAAAAAAAAAAATTAAAATACATATTTTTAAGTGTTTAACTCTTATATAATTTTTTGTTATAATTGGATAATTGTAATATTGCAAGTAAAAAGAACTACAGTTGAAATATCCCCAATTATACATATACTAATGCAACCTTTATTTCCGTAACAAATAAAACATTTGACAAATAATTCATGAATAGATTCGGTTTTTATTTATTTATATTCGTTTATTAAGCTTAACAAACGATTATAAATAATATTTAGATTTTCGTTAATTAAACAAACATACCATGAAAATAATAAAATTAATTCATATTCAATTCGTTTATGATGTAAAAGTTTAAAAGAAGATAATGTTTGATGAAGAATTTATAAATAAACTCGATTTCTGTTTATTTATATTTTTTTTAATTAAACTTAACAAACAACCATGAATAATATTTTAAAATTCATTAATTAAAGGAATAGATCACAAACATAGCAAAATTTGTTCATATTTCTTCTCTACCGGTACCTGAAAGGTAAAATGAAGTCTCCTTACTGCATTTAACATAACAAAGAAAAAGTTTGAGCATCCATATGTTAAGCTAAATTTCTGTAATGTGTATAATTTACATCACAGTTGTATCAAATCAACTTTTTATCTGGCATAGAGACGTAAAATAATTTGAACTCGTTAATGTAGCATACCCTTGATCATTGTGGTTTCTTCACTAAAAGAACAGGACACTTAGCGTTATGAACACAGTAATTGCTCTCGCTCCATATAAAACCCTGCAGGGTTGAAAGGCATGGATATCAGTATCCAAATGTCTAATAAGCAAGAAATATAGAGAAGGAAAGTGACCTTTTCATTTTCCCAAAACCATGATCAACTAAAATCAGCAAATTGATAATTGAGTTTTTTAGCGATGTTACAGATAGGCACTCTTGGATCCCCTACTTCAGTAATTATCTCTACAGTCACCTGTAAACGTACAAATACAGATTCAACAGACGTGGTAAAAGAAATGCTGCAAGACCCTGTAATACCTTAATGGTGCTTGAAATTGAAGGTCTTGCTCTTTGCAACTGTCTGTAACATATAATATAGCGTTGGAGAATGATTGGCTTATACATTTTCTCTGTTTACGGCCTTTTAGCGTACATTGTCCAGTCACCTTTAGCTTTCTCACGAGGGCCATTGTAAGCTTTGTTGTTGCTCCTGGATATATAGTGCATGATTACAAAATCAATCAATCAATATTGAACCAATTTTGGCTGACTCAGTGATTCTTCAGCTGAAGTATCATACACGTGCTTAATGCTTTATTCTTTTGCTACTCATGGAGTGTTATAATGTTAGGGCCTGAAGGATATATACAATCATATCATAATAAACCCACAATAAATAAATAGTAAATTTATAAGCAAAAAAAAATCAATAATATAAAAAAATAAAATACATTAAGATTTATATGAAAAATCTTTCAGTGTAAAAAAAAATCATGAATCACTAGCAAAATTTTTATTATCAAATAATAGATATACAAAGTTTTCCTTTAACTAAAACTAGAATTAAATAATAATTAGAAAGATAATTGAAGAAATTTAATCAAATAGGTGACTCAACAAATACACTATAAATTTATTCTTATAGAGTTTTAATCCTGATCTCCACCATTTAGAATATTAAACAATGAATCATGAACGTACTAATAAAATTTTAACTCAATTGAACCACAAATTGACCTTCATTTAATCACTTGATCAACCGACAACTTTGCCCTCATCTTTATTTTCTCTCACGCCTTAGGTAACCTTCTTGTTTTTTTTTTTTTTAACTTCTCTAGCAGCTTTTTCTTTTTTTGAACACATTTAAATAGTCTAACATCATTTAAAATATAGTTAAATATAAAAATGATCCTTGTACTATAGACATCTTATTTTGTCTAGAATAATCTAACAATGTTCAAATATAATTATGATTTAGGCTCATTTTTTGCACGTGGACCAATATCATTATTTTTTGAGCCTATTATATGACTCATTTTAAAAGCCCAATGTGTGGCCTATAATGTGGCTTGTTTAATGACTCATCTTATAGCCCAAAACAAAACTCAATAAAAGCCCAAGATGACCCAAAACAAAACCTAAGTGATGAAACCTAAGGAAAAAAAAAGCCAAAAATCAAAACAACACCCAAACTTAGTCCAAGCATAAAAAGGCCCAAAAATTAATCAATATGAAAAAAATTAACTATTCAGATATTATTGATGTTGTTTTACATGAGGTATTTTGTCATAAAAAGGGCACGTGAACCATAAAAAAAAAAGGAAAAAAAGGTTTGGCGAAAAGAAAAAAGGTTGAAATAGTTATGAAAACAAAAAGAAAAGAGAAGAAATGGAAGGTCGAAACCCCAAACAAAGAAAGGAAGAAGCAAGTTAGCTCAAAACCAAAATAAAATCTAAGAAAAGCCTAGCTGATTACATGAAAAAAAAAAAAAACAATAAAACCTACATGAAAGGAACAAATAGACACACTTAGCTTGAAACAAGCTGAGGGTTTGTGGCAGTGGGAACCTACAACAAAAAAGCAAAGGTTAGTGGTTTGGTAACAAGATTGTGGGAGGGAGAGAAAGAAAAAAAATAGTAAAACTAAGTGATGACGATTTTAGGGCATTATACAAGAGAGCTAAAACCATAGAAGAAAAAGGAAAAATCATGAAAGCTTTAAGAAAGAAGGAAAACAAACAAAAAAGAAAAAAAAAAGAGATTTTAGGGAAACAAAAGTAAAGCCAAAAAAAAAATTAAAGCTTTGAAAAAAAAAAGAGAGGAATAAAGTTCGAGGGGAGAGTTTTTTAGGAAAAACCAAACATAGGAAGCAAGAAAAGGCCAGAAACAAGAACAGAAGCACTTTTAAAGAAAAGCTATAAATAGTGATGTGAAATGAAGGGCACACAAAAAGAAAGACCCAACGAAGGAGAAAAGTGGAAGCTTTGCCAAAAAAGGAGTAGCTTGCTGCAACTTGATAAAGGTAGAACCTTTACTTTTCTTAATTAATTTATTTGTATACAAAGCTACCATATTTCCACAAAAGATCTAAGGTATACAGTTGTGACTATGTCTTTCCGCATATGCTTCACTATCATCCTTATGAAAGAATAAAACGAGTTGAAAGATAAAAGCTTCTAAAATGAAATAAAAGAAGCTATGAAAACCAATAAAGGAACACATAAAAAACAAGAAAAAAAAAGGTTGGTTGCCTTGGCTCGTACCTACCCTTGAATATATCAAGAGCTTTATACTCTATTTTTAGGACAACACCGATCTTACATTAAAAAAAAAATTAAAAGGGACTTTTAAAGACCATAACCGTAAAAAGACATTAAAGATCAATTATAATAGTAAAGATGATACATTTGATCCCAAGAACAATGAAATGATTGCTAAATAAAGGTGCAAAAATGTATCTCTTGTTTACCATTTTCACGAGTAATGGTTTCATGTTTATTTTTCTTCTTTTTTTTCTTTTCATGCATGAAGTTTCTATATGGAAGCATGGAGTTCTATTCTTTTCAATTTTTATAATTTTTTTTTGTTATACTGAGCCATCATAGATATGAATGAGGTTTCTTTAGTTTCCTATATGAGGTCTATGGGTAAGAGCCTAAAGCCTTATCATTGTTGGAGACTATTGTTTTATTCATTCGTTAAAGCTCAAAGCTTTACATGTTCTTTGGTTTGCTACATGGGATTTGTTTGTAGGGGAAAGGAAAAGTTTGAAGGTTTAGGCATTTACTATTTTTAGCTATAGTATATCTATTTGAAAAAAAAAAAAAAAGCCGCAAGGACAAAAATGCCATTTTCCTACCTTGTTCTATTTTTCAAGGGGCCAAATTATTTTGTTTTCTTCCTATTGGCAGTCACAGTTTGAGCCCTTCTATGGAGTTCCATTCCTCATCTAGTTAGCTACTTGCCTTGCTTTAGTTTTATGCTTTTACTCTCTCTCCTATGACTTATTTTAGATTTAAATTTAGAGAATGTTTTATACTTGATTTTGTGCAACACTTTGTTTACTTTACTAACTGTTTGTTTAAATTATTTACTACCAGTTTTTGGTTTAGTTTTTTTGAGGCATTTCTTTTACTATCAGCATATTATTTCAATTGTTCAATAAGGCAGCTACATGTAGTTAATACCTTTAGGCTTAGTCCTGCTTGTCGAGAGTCCCATTTTTTTTATATCCATTGGTACTTACTTATGTGTTGTTTTGGGTTGATATAATTCCTATATATCCAATTTCAAAATAGTATTTCAGAAACTAAATTCATTAATTTTTATTCTCATCTTTTATTTAAATTTATGCACTTTAATCTACTTTGCAATTCACTTACATGCACTTTACATTTTCCAACAATTCAACTTATCATGCATTTTTTATTTCTATGCTAGTTTGTTTACTTGCAATCTAATATTCAAGATTAATTACTTTGTTATGCTTTCTTACCTTTATGCTGTTTACATTTCCTTAAAATTTAATTCAATGCTCTTTACTTATCATGCTTTTGAAATTTAGTAAATTTAATTTTTCATTGATATTTAGTTTCTGAAATTTTACTATTATGATTTCCTTTCAACAAATAATAAATAATAATAGAAATAGTAAACTAATAATAAGAGTGAAAATCTTCGAGGATGTGATTTTAAAGAAGCCCGAGTAATGATTCCTTAAAATCTCTATATGAAAATATTTTTTCCAAAAATACTACCAAAATAATACAGTATTTAGGGAAATATTCAACACAAAAGATTTTTTATTCATTTATTTTCTATATATATATAACTTAATGATGATAAAAGGAAAATTTAAATGATGAATATTACTTGTGATGATTAATTAATATAACGATACTTGAATATTATTTGTAATAATTAACTATTTTGCTTTTCAAAAGAAAAATAATATATAATAAAAAAACCAAAAAAATTGAAATAAAATAAAAATAAGAAGGGATGAAACAAAATAAAAATATCCGAGGATAGGATTCAAAAGAAGTTTAAGTAGAGATTCTTAAAAAATCTTTTTAAAATGCTATTAAAGTATTGGGGTATCAAGAAGAAATTTTTAATAAAAAGATTTTCCATGCTTTATTCCCTTAAGAAAATAAAATAAAATATTAATAAAAAATGATAATGAAACAATTAGGTAATTAAAATAAAAATAAAATAAGTAATGAAAAAGATATAACATAGGGAAAGAAGTAAGATGATTAAAAAAAAAAAAAACAAACAAGCAAACAAAATTTCGCAAGCATATCACACTTTATTATCTGCATTTCATAATCTTGAAAGTAATGCAAATTTTCGATAATAAGTTCTCGAGAAATCTGAGTATTGATTCTCAAAAAATTCTTAGGTAGGAAAATTTTTTAAAAAGTATTGCCAACGTAATGGGGTTTTTACAATAATTTTCAATACAAAAAATTTTTGCTACTAAAAATGAACTTTTATATAATGCAATGGTGTTACAAATTAATCCATGTGCATTATATTTCATCCATACACACCAATTCTAAAAATAAACGAAATCTCTAAGAATGAGATCTTAAAAAAGTTTGAGCAGCAATTCTTTAGGAATCTTTAGAGGAGAAAATTTATCTAAAATGCTACCAATGTACTGAAATATTTAGAATAATCTTTGATTAAATTTTTTTGTTTATTTATAAATAAAACAAGAAAATAATTTTTATAAATGAAAATTATTATTTAGTTTAAATTTTGGTCACCTAATCTCATTTTTTTTTATTTTGAAAATAAATATGAACTGCCGATGATGGGATTATTGGAAAGTTCAAGTAGTGATTTTTAAGAAATCTTTAGGTGAGAAAATTCCTCATAATATTACTAGAGTATTGAAATATTTTTAGGAAATTTTCAATATATGAGGTTCTTATTTATTTTTCACAAACAACTAAAACTAAAACGATTTTTTTAATACAATAATAGAAATTATGAAAATTATTTTAAATATCAAAAGTAATACCATTTTTGTCAATATTAAGCATAATACATTGGTAATTGGTTTTTTTTTTTAAAACAGACGCTATTGGGGTACTTATCCTTTCTCACATATAACCTTATTCTCGAACCCGATTTGTTTTTTGTAAACCAAAAATTATCCTTTTAAATAAAGTTTTAATTAATTTTAAGATTTTATTAAAAAAGGTAAATTATAATAGGTGGCCAATCACACCTAGTCGTAAATCTTTTTTTATGTTTTTAAATTCATCTAGTGGTCCCTAAAACCCTTATAATAGCTTGGCAACTCCACTATTTTTAAGAGTTAGACCAAAATTAATTATATGTTATCCTTAATTTTGATTTAATAGTCTTAATTAGTATTTAATTTTAATTTTTTTATTGTGATTCTTTTAACAATATTAATAAAAAATAAACAAAAACACACACACACACACACTTGCATCTTGTTTTAATAATGCCATTATTCATTATTTGCTTATTTATTTTATGTTGTATATTTGTTGTTTTTAAATTGTGAAGCACTTATAATAGGAATTATGATACTCTATTCCCTCATACACACAATGGCACATTTATATTATGCATGAGCTCTATACCTGGGCTCTAATCCTTTTAAGAAGAAGTAAACTACCTATGCTCTCGTGAGGTGACAACATCCGCAATGGCAAGTGAAATACTCCTACTAAAATTGAACATTTTTTGTTTATAGCCTATAATGAGTAAGGATCAGGATGTCTTACTAGTCTTGAGTAGATACCAGTGAAGAACAATTTATGAGCCTTTTAGACACGATTAAATCCAAACCAAGCATATAGTAAGCCATAAAGGCCAACCCTAGGTAAAACCATGCCCATCATTTGTAAGCTGTCCCCAAAATTAAGGCAAGCAAGGGAACACTTGTGTTATAATTCTTTTTCTAAAGAAAATCACAAAATGTATGTATTCGTATTCTTCTTAATTTAAAAAAAGGAATATAAAATCTTTATTTCATCGATTTTATTTTTTCTAAAAATAAAATCTTTACTTTTTATCTCTTTTATTTTTGAAGCTTTTCTTATTTCATTATCTCTAAAGGCATTTGTTTACTATTTATTACTTCCTTTTATTCCTTTTTTTCAAATTTCATAGCATAACTTCATATACAAACTTATTGTCTTTTCTCCTTTTGTGTTTATTTTGCATAAATTATATTGGTATACTATAGTAATATAGTGACGTATTTGCTCCAAGACATCTTTCAACGAAGTTTCTTTTCATGGATCTTATAGTGTTACAAATTTTTTCATCATCCATAAGCAATCCATGTGAGTCATATAATGAGGTGCATGAATGGTCTAAGAAAACCCTATGAAAAAAAGGGGATTGCCTACCCGTCAATTATGTGTCAAGGTTGCCTAAAAAAGTATATTTGAATCTTATGCAAAATAATTTAAAAGATTTATCCATCATATGGGATCAGATAAGTGAAGCAAGAAAAGAGAAGTTTTGTGAAAAATATAGGCAAATTATATTTCTTATCCTAGTGGTGATTGAGGAGCAATTGATTAGAGCAATTGTCTAGTTTTGGGATCCATTATATAGATGTTTCACATTTAATGAAGAGGTTTTAACATCAACCATCATAAAATATTCAATTTTAATGGGATTAGAACTTCAGTACTACCAAAAATCCAAAATCAATATACTATAAGAAAATAACCTAACTGATGAGGATAAAGGTAAAGGTTGTGGATGCTTTAACAGGGAATAAAGGCAAAGGTCCCAGTATACCTTGGCATTTCCTCCGAGATTCCATTTTAGGACATTTGAAAGATGATCAAGGTATGTAATGCTTACCTTGGCATTTGATGGCATAGTGATCTTTCCAAAAACTCTAGGATACATCAAACTAGTAATGGTTAATCTGTTTAAGCAAATTAAAAGTCAAGTGATTAATCTTATACAGGCAATCCTAGCCAAGACTATCACATCCTTGAATTTTTATCATTGAAATAAGAGATGTTTCATGGGGTGTGCAAAATTGTTATTTATGTGGATAAAAAGCCATTTCATATGTCAAAAAAATGTTTTTTTAATGCTTTATCTATGAAATTTAGCCTCGATCAAAGAGTTTTGCAAGAATCAGTGGCCAACATTAAAATCTAAGAATGGGTAACGTTCTTTTGAAGACTTACCAATGATCAAATCAAAAGGATAGCACCATAGATGCTTCATGTGCCTATGTTATATCAAGGTGGAGATAAGCTATGGATACTACTTTTGGGGCTGTAAAAGGTATTGAGTTATTCTCTACTATTGGTGTTAAGGTAATTCAATGCGAAGTAGTTTGTCCATGCAACATATGGGGTCACTTAAAATAGAATTTGCTTCACAAAATTAGGTTTGCCCAAAACAATTGAATAGTTAATTCAAGTATGGAAAAAGATTTGGAGGTTAAGTTAGGACCTCTCCTTAATAAAGTCATGCCTAATTACTTAATTTGAAGGTCGAAACACTCTAGAGATATTATGCTTCTTTTATATGATTTTTCTTTTCAACAAGTCAATCTTTGGGCAAAATAACCATTTTCAAAGGTCAAGGGCGTCAAGCAGACACTTGAAGCGAAAAAAGAGAAGATGAAAAAAGAAAACTTGAGACTTTAAGAAGAGGTAAAACAATTAAGGAACGAAGCAAAAGCTTGAAAAAGTAGACTAAAAAAGGTAATACAAGAGTGAGATGTGGCCAAAGGTGATATAAAAGATTGGCATAAGGAAAACAAGTAGATCCGAGTCCAATTGAAAAAAGAGAGGAGTGCCAGACCTTGTGGTGGAGAACTTAGGGAGATAATTAAGCTCCAAGAAGAAATGCAACTTTGGAAGGACTAAGTGAAGAAAAATGATAAAAAAGTTGTCATTATTTCTAAAGAACAAAAAAATTGAAAGGGTGTATTCGATAGTTCAGCAAGGTTAATAAAGTGCCAAAATAAAAATGCGAGGTTCAAGGCATAAATAAAGGATGAAAGATGAAACCACTATGAAATGCAAAAGGAGAAAGATTCACTTTGCTAGCCAATTCAAGAGTTGAAATAGAAATTGGAAGACTATAAAGACCATATCTCCACGGTCATAAAAGAACGAAAAAAAATGGAAGAAGACTAGAGTTACACTTGTGACTTGGAAGTAGATGCTCGCATGAAGTGGAAGGCAAAAAGTTTGGGAAAGCAATAATATACTGAGCATCTGGATAGCCAAATTTGCAAGGTAGTACGAAAGGTAAAGGAAATCATCAAAAAGGTAAAGGATTTGATATAAGAAATCAACCCGACTAGGTGGGTTATAGGCAATTTTTGTTAGACTTTTTGGTTGAAGCTAAAAATCATTATGAGTAAGTTAAATGTTTCTATAGTTACAATTCTAAAATGATAAGCTTCATGCAATGAAAAGTTATTCAAAATCAATGAAAAGTTTTACTGTTTGAAATTTTTCATGGATTAAATACCTCTTAATGTATTCATATATACATAATGCATGTCATTATCCTTTTTAACACTTATATCATTAAAATGGTGATTTTTTAAAATTAAAATGAAAAGCTTTTCTTCCACAAAAATAATACAACATCCTAATTTTACAAATTATAGTAATAAAGGTTCAAGGATAACTCATTTAAAAATCCAACTCAATCCATCTCATGCACATACATAACACAGGCATAGGCTAGAAGTATAAAAAATGAACAATCAGCTAGGATTAAAGAAGGTCAAAAAGACCCAAAAAAAAAAATAGAGAAAGGATGATAAGGATGCAAGAAAATATGGGTAGGTAGATGGCAAAGTTAAAACAATTGTTGTTGGGAAAGTCGAAAGGCAAAGGAATTACCAATACGCCTAAACCACATAAAAAGATTAATGCTAAAGAGCCCGTGTACCCATCAGGATTTACCCCATCACATGTGCAAGCCTCTCGTAGGGTATATCAACAGCCAATAAGAGAACAGCCATATACCTATAAGGGCCTATTAGCTAGTCAACCACCAATCCATATGTATATCAATCAAAGGTCTAGTCCTATTGACCTTATTCTGGTTTTCAATTTCGGACAATCCTAATGAATAAGAGAAATTAAGAAGTGTGCCAAAGCTTGCTAAAATACAAATATGCAGAACAAATATGAACTTCTCGAGAAGCAATTGAGGGTAGTGGAAAGGAACGATATTTATGGGAGTATTAACACCAATGAACTCAACTTGGTACTAGACTTTTTAATTTCAACAAAATTCAAAGTCTCTAGCTTTGAAAAATATGATGGGACCAAGTGCCCTTCTGCTTACATCACTATGTTTTATTTTAAAATGATAGGGCACACCCATAACGACAAGCTTCTGATTCATTATTTTCAAGACAACCTAACATGATCAATAACTAAGTGGTACATACAGTTATATTGAAGTCAAATCCACTCATGGAAAGATCTTGCATGGGCTTTTTTACCCATTATAAACATGTGGTTGACATGGCCCTCGATAGGTTGTCACTCAAAAATATAGAGAAAAAGCTTATTGAAGCATTCAAGGAATATGCTCATTCATGAAAGGATACAGCAACTCAAGTATATCCACCACTAACTGAGAAACAGACGATGGTGCTATTTGTCAGTTCACTAAAGGTGCCCTATTATAAGAATTGGTGAGAAATACAACCAAAAACTTTACCGATATAATGATTTTTTAAAGAGATGATTAAAAATGCCATAAAAAATGGCAAAATTGAGGGATAAGATGCATCTATTGCCAAGAAGACAATAGTTTCAAAAAAAAAAAAGAAAGAGAAACTCATACAATGACTTATGGAAGCACACCATATAGACCATTCACACCATATCAGCTTTATCTAACTTACCCACCCTATTACCCTTCCATAAATCAAGTGTTACAAGGACCCTACCCCTATCAACCACCTTACCGACCACCATATTAATTGAGCTTTTATCCCTAATTGCCTAATTACACTTTTGCTTTAGCAACTCAATCTTTTATCCCACAAGCCAACCAAGCACATAACCAAGGGAGTTTTGCAGTAATCTAAAAAATATCCACTTTAATCCAATCCCGATGTCCTATATCGACCTATACACATAATTTTTGAATGCCTATCCTATCACTCTTATTTGCCTAGAGCTTTTGAAGCTACCATACCCTAAATGGTATGACCTCTAACACTCAGTGTGACTATCATTTTGGAAATATAGGACATTCTACTGAAAATTGTAGAACCTTTAAAAATAAAGTACAAGTTTTGATAATAACATAAATATTAAATTTTGATATTAAGAATAAACAAAGTGTTTGTAGGAACCCATTACCAAATAGTGCTAGGGAAAGGGTAAATGTTGTGGGTAATGGAAAAAGTGTAAAGACTAAAAGATTGATAAACGAGGTAAAAACTCCCTTCAAGCGAGTATATGATTGTTTGGTGAAGATAAATATGATTCAAGCAGTATCTTGGAATGTTTATAAAGATCATTTTACTTAAATTTACAAGCATCATAGAGAAGTGGTTAGACATTCCATTCAAGAATATGAAGCCTTTTGTCGTTTACTGTAAAATTTGATGGATGCATATGTGATAAAATTCTATGTTGAGTCTGATGAAAATGTGAATGTGATAGTAGGAAAGCCCTCTAGCAGGTCTTTTATCCTTAAGCCCTTAATTATTTTTTTTTTATGAAAAGCTAAAGCTTGTAGTGATATAATCTCTCTTTCTTCCTAAGGTATTGGTGGCAATTCCTTCCCTTATCAAAACAATAAGGTAATCTTTTGGAAATACGACTACGATATTGTGGTTCAAGGACCCAATACCAATACTATTTTGAATAGCTTAGAAATGCTGCAAACATAACAAGTGTAGAAGGGATGACTAGAAATGGTCGATATTACACTCCGAAAATATTCGGAAAGCTAGAAAAAGTAAGGGTAAAATGGGAAAAAATAAAGAAAAAGGGAAAATCAGCTTAGCTAATGGTAAGCCCAAAAGTGCAAATCAAAATCCTAATATTAGAAAAAAGAAGCCTATTAGTTTCTTAAGATTATCAAACACAGTGAATATAGCATCATTATCTAGTTAAAAGATTCATGTTGCATCTTTTTACTATTGATGTTGCTAAACTTTTAGTCGTACTGTAATTTTTTGTTAAGAGTATTGAATCAAGCTTATGTAGAACATAATATTTCAATAGAGAATATGGACCATATAGGTGGAAATATAGTAGCTACAAACTTCATATCCTTCAATAATGATGAAATACCACCGAGGGATAGGGTAATGTGAAAGCACTTCATATTACCGTCAAGTATAAAACTTACACAGTGGCAAAGGTACTTATTGATAATGGGTCATCAATTAATGTCATGCCTATGACTACACTGACAAAATTACCTATTGATCCATCTCAGATGAAGAACAACCACATGGTGGTAAAGGTTTTTTATGGATTTCAAAGAGAAATGCAAAGGGACATTGAGATTCTATTACAAATAATCCCATATGATTTTAATATGGAATTTTAAATGATGAATATTTCTCCGTCTTATAGTTGCTTGCTATGTAGGTTTTAGATTCATACAGTAGGTGATGTACCATCATCCCTATATCAAAAGGTTAAATTCATTATTAAAGGAAAACATGTTTGTCTAAATGGAGAATAAGATTTGCTAGTGACCAAAACCTTGACCACTCCCTATGTTAAAGCTATGGAGAGGCACTAGAATGCTCATTCAAAGCTTTTGAAATCATCAATGCTACATATGTGGGAGAAGGTAAGAAAATACTAGTCCCACATTTATCAAAGATCACAAGAATGGTTGTTAAGTAAACAATTGGAAAAAGGTGGCAACTAGTAAATAGTTTCGACAAAAACTTATAAGGGATGAAACGGGCACCCGTTGCTGCGGAACACAAGGAAAAGTTTGGTCTAGGTTATAAGCCTATTATTGCTAACAAAAAAAAATTGTTGCTAGAAAAAAGAATAAAGAGAATGGCTGCTCTAAGGGGTAAAAGCCAAATGGGACTAAAATAGAGTTCCCTTATCTCTAGGATACATTTTGCTCTATCAAATATGTTCAGCCTGGATTGATGGAGATAAAGAATAAGAACACAACAGAAAGCTTAGAGGTGGCTTTTTCCAAGATACAAATAGAAAGAATGAAGGAAAAAGAGGAAAAGAAAATGGATGAAGATATTTTTGTTTATCCTTTCATCTGTAAATTCTAAAGCATAGTATAGGATACAATTTGTTTTGTTTTTATTATTCTTGAACATAGTTAATGTAATAAATGGGATCCCTAATTGCCTCTACCTAAGGGCATGTAGAAAGTTTATATGGGCTTATTTTTCATCATCATTAATAAATTGACAAATGCGATGCATTTTTTACTCCACATTTTGTCCATTTCTATTAGTTTTTACATTTCTTAGCATAAATTACCTTTGCATATTTCTTCCACCAATATGTCCACCTATACTTTTGCAATATTACCTATTTTTAGGACACTAAATAATGAACATTATGAATGGTTCTAATAATAACTCTAGGTTCAATTTTAAAAATTTCATCTACATTGAAACTTGACAATGCTAAAAATTCAAATGACTACATTTTACCTCATAATCTGTTAAGATAAATGGAGCAAGAAAAAAGATTGATAGAACCACATCAGAAAGCTACAAACATGATTAATTTAGAGGATAAAAAAAATAAAAAAGAAATCATGATTGGCACATTGCTTCTACCAATCAAAAAAGAAAAGTTGAAAAATCTATTTTGGGAGTCTACGGATGTGTTTGCATGGTGGTATAAGGACATCCCAAGTCTTAATACTGATATTGTCATGCATAGACTACCTTTAAGGCTAAAATGTAAGCCTGTACAATAAAAATAAAGGTGAATAAAACCTGGGATGTTATTAAAAATAAAAAAAAAAGAAGTTAATAAAATGTTAACTTTTTAAAAGCAGCTAAGTACCTCGAATGGGTAGCCAATACAGTCTCAATCCCTAAAAAAGATATAAAAGTGAGGGTCAATATAGATCACCAAGATCTAAGTAGAGCTAACCTGAAAGATAATTTTTTGCTACCTTATATTGACACTCCTATAGAGATAATATTACCAAGCACTCTATATTCTTGTTCATGGATGGTTTTTCAAGCTATAACCAAATCAAGATGGCTTGAAAAGATATGGAGAAAACCACATTCATGACGATGTAGGGGACATTATATTATAGGGTTATGCCTTTTGGATTAAAAAATGTTGATACTACATTTCAAAGAATGATGTGACTTTCTTCTATGACATAATACACAAAGAATTAGAGGTGTATGTCGATGATATGATAGCAAAATCTCATGAAGAAAAGGATCATGTTGCTAACTTTATAAAACTTTTTAAGAGGTTATGAAAGTATCATCTTAAGCTAAATTCTATAAAATGTACATTTAGGGTTAAGTCCAAAAAATTGTTAGGATTCATAATCAATAAAAGGGGAATTGAAGTTAACCCAAGCAAAATCCATGCCACTAGAAGCTTGTTCCTACTACACACACAAAAAAGGCAAATGGGTTTCTAGGGAGGCTATCATTTATTATTTGAGTAAGAAATTTACTAAGTACGAAACTAAGTACTCTCAATTGGAAAGAAATGTGCGGCGCATTGGTGTGGATTGTGCATAGGCTCAAACAATACATGCTCTATCATACGATTTGGCTTATGTCAAAATTAGACCCAATCAAATACATCTTCGAGAAATCATCTTTGTCAAAAAGGATAGCAAGATGATAAGTGATGCTCTCCAAATATGACATTATATATATGGCCTAAAAAGCCATTAAAAGAAGTGCGATAGCTGACTTTCTCACATATCGTGCTATCGATGAGTATAAGCCCATGAGGTTTGAGCTATTAGATGAAAACTTGATAGTAGTATTACAAGTCAAAAAAGAAAAATCTAGAAATGAAACATGAAAAATGTTCTTTGAAGGGGCATCCAACTTTACGGTGCATGGTGTTAGAGCAAAGCTGATATCCCAAGCCAAAGATTATTATCCTTGCACTGCCATGTTACGATTTAATTGTACCAATAATATGGCAAAATATAAGGCCTGTGTCATAGGTCTGTTAATAGCCATTGAAAAAAATTGGAAAGCTAGAGGTGTATGGGGATTCAGCCTTAGTAATTTATCAACTATGAGGTGAATGAGAGACAAGAGATTAAAAGTTGGTATCGTACTAAAAGTATATAACGAAGTTGATCAAGCAATTTGAGGAGGTCCAATTTTAGCACATCCTTAAAGAGGAAAATCAAATTGTTGATGCTCTGACTACAGGCTACAATGTTCAAGTTGAAAGTAAATGCAAAGGTTTAACCCATTAGAATGTAAACCCGAAAATTTTCATTGCATTGCTTGAGCATTGAGGAAAAAGTTAATGGGCAACCATGATATTATGATATCATGTTGTACATTAAATACCAAAAATACCTTAAGCATGCTTCTAAGAATGGCAAGAGAATAATAAGAAGATTAGCGAAGGGATTCATTCTTGAATGAAAATTTTTGTATAAAAGAAATTGGGATTAGATTCTTTTAAGATGTGTAAATGTTGCTGAAGCTAAGAAAATTTTTCAAAAAATGTGTAAAGGAATATGCGAAGTACACTTAAATGGATATATGATGCTAGATAAGTCATAAGGGCAAGATATTATTGGTAAATATTGAAAAGTGAATGTATTAATGATGCTCGAAAATGCCATAAGTGTCAAATTTATTTAAGATAAAATTCACTCTTTTTTAGTTTCGTTACATGTCTTGGCTCTTCCTTGGTCATTATCGATGTGGGAAATGACTATGATTGGACCTATTACCCCAAAGGTTTTGAATAGGCATCACTTTATGTTTGTAACAATTGATTACTTTATGAAATGGGTAATAGCTTCTTATGTCAATGTCACTAGAGCTATGACATATAAGTTCATTAACAGAGAAATAATCTACCGGTATGGACTCTCAAAAAGAATTATCTTTAATAATGCCAACAATTTGAACAATAAAATGATGTAAGAAGTCTATACATAGCTTAAGAGAGAACACCACAATTCAATGTAATACTACCCCAAGTTGAATGGTATAGTGAAAGCAGCTAACAAGAATATCAAGAAGATAGTAAAAAAAATGATTGACATTTACAAGAATTGATGTGAGAAATTACCTTTTACTCTGCATGTTTACAAAACATCATTTGCACTTTTATCGAGGCTACCTTATTTTCATTGGTATATGGGATGAAGGATGTGTTGCCTATTAAATTGGAAATTCTTTCACTAAAAATTTTAATGGAAGTAAAACTAAAAGAAGTGGAGTGGGTTCATAATCGCTTTGAATATTTAAATCTCATGGATGAGAAAAAGCTCACGGCACTCTTCCATAGCCAAATGTATCAAAGAAGAATAATTTGAATGCATGACAAAAAAAATGCAACCTAATCATACTTGCAAAGGTGAATTAGTCCTAAAAAAAATCCTGCAAAGCTAACATAATAACAAAGGCAAATGGACACCCAATTAGGAAAGTCCATATGTAGTGAAAAAACCATTTTCGAGTGGAGCCCTAATCTTGACAGAAATGGATGGAGATGAATTACCAACTCCAGTAAATTTAGACATTGTGAAAAAATATTATGCTTAAAAAAAATAAAAAAAGAGAAAATAAAAGAAGGATCAGGTTAAAAACCTAAAAAGGGCAATCTGAGTAAAAAAAAGACATCCAAATTGAAAACCTGAAAAGATAGCTTAAATGTAAGAAAAAGCAAAAAAGGTATGGTAGAGTTGAGAACTAAAAAATGTGGCATGTATGTAAGAAGAATCAGTATCAAAAAGCAGTATAAATTGAGAGACATGTCCACATCAGTCTTAGATCATGCGAGCAAAAAATAGTGTGATGAACTCAAAAAAATAAATGTCACCGATGGGATGAGTTCTTTATTGAAACTTTAAATAAATTTAATTTAAATTATCTAAATATAGATTATCTAAGGAATTGATAATTGATTCCTTAATTATTATCTATTTAAGTACCTTTCATTTTTTGTACTTAAAAGGCTTATACCTTTTTTTAATGCTTTAACGTACTCCTTTCATGTCAGCAATATATATTTTCTTTTTTGGATCAAATTCTTCTTACTTATATATTTTTAGAAATTTATTGCATTTGTCATGAAATTAAGATAATAATCGATAATGTTCATAAAAAACCCTAATGTTACATTGTAAAAATTTTAGGATAACAAAAATGAAAGGAGAGATAAGAGAAAAAATGAGGAAAAATGAAAAAGCCAAAAAAAGAAATGGAAAGAAAAATGTAGAAAAACACTAATATCTAAAGATCATGAACAGATAGTAACATCTTTTAAGCAAATGGATGCATGTAGGGATCATGATATGTAAATTAACTTTGAAACTTTTTGTAATAAGAAGAAGGGAGAAAAGGAAAATGGAAAGGAGAAAGCAACAAAAGGTTTTTGAAAAGAGACATCAGAAGAATGGGGAACAACTAAGAATTATGTTGATTATGAAAACCTAGATACTATAATTTTAAATGCATGATATGCATTAAGTATGACTTGCATGGTGTTTTTTACATTCATCACATCTATTGCACTCATATTGTGGTAATATAAGAAATGGGAAATCAACTTTGCCATGAGAAACTTAGCATACCAAAACAAGGTGAGAATGTTTCCAAACATATTCAAAATGTGATGGATCAAGTTGTGGTTAAGAAAAACTTCTGAATCTTTAATTTTTTAACTCGTAAAAACTATTTCAAATATGAGATTTTAAAGTTTTAAAGCCTCTATTAAGTATGAGCTTTTTAAAGATGATATTTTTAAAGTTTCAAAGCCTTTATTTAGGAGTAGCTTTTCAAAGATGAGATTTTAAAGTTTCAAAGCTTTTATTTAAGAAGTGCTTTTTAAATATGAGAATTATAGAGTTTCAAAACCTTTATTCGAGAAAAGCTGTTTCAAGATGAGATTTTCAAAAGTTGTGGAGCCTTTGCTTAAATGAGTTTTTAAATTTATTTTTGAAAGTTGTGAAACTTTTGCTTAAATAAACTTTTCAATTTGTTTTCGAAAATTGTAAAGCATTTGCTTAAAGGAGTTTTTTAAATTTATTTTCAAAAAATGGTCAAGTTCTTTAAATTTTATTCACCAAAAAAGAAAACAATAAAAATAAAAACAACAAAAATATAAAAAATACAAAAACAAAGAAAAAAAATTATACAAAAAAAAAACTCTTTAAAACATCATCCAAACAAAACTACTGTTTATATATTTGTATTATTCCTAATCTTAAAAAAAATGTAAAGAAAGATAGTTGTAAACATATAATTTTATTTGGAACAATCTAACAATGTTCAAATATAACTTTGATCTGAGCTTATTGTTTGCACGTAGGCCAAGACCATTATTTTTTAAACCTATTACATGGCCCATTTTAAAAGCTCAATGTGTGGCCCATAATGTAGCCTATTTAATGGCTTATCACATAGCCCAAAACAAAACCCAACAAAAGGCCAAGATGGCCTAAAACAAAACCTAAGTAATGAAACCCAAGGAAAAAATAGCCTTGAACAAAAATAATATCCAAACTTGGCCCAAGCATAAAAAGGCCCAAAAATAAACCAGAAGATGGAAATGAAGGGAAAGCCCATTCAGGTATTGTTGATATTGTTTTGTATGAGGTATTTGGCCATGAAAAAGACATGTGAACTATAAAAAAAGAAAGGAAAAAAAAAGTTTGGCTGAAAGAAGTAAGGCTGAAACAACTATGAAAACAAAAGGAAAAAAAAAATGGAAGCTTAAAGCCCCAAAAAAAGAAAGAAAAAAGCAAGCAAGCCCAAAACCAAAATGAAATCGAAAAGTTGCTAATTATGTGAAAAAAATAACAAAACCTACATGAAATGAACAAATAAACACATTTGACTTAAAGCAAGCCGAGGGTCTGTGGCACTAGCAACCTACAATAAAAAAACAAAGGTTAATGGTCTGGTAGCAAGATAATGGAAGGGAAAGAAAAAACAAAATAGTAAAACTTGGTGATAAAAGTTTTAAGACATTATAAAAAAGAGCTAAAACCATAAGAAGAATAGGAAAAAAATTATTAGAGCTCTAAGAAATAAAAAAAACAAAAAAAAAAATCTCAGGAAAGAAAAGGAAACACCGAAAATAAAAGAAAAAAAAACAAACAAGAGCTCTAAAAGAAAAAAAAAAGAAAAAAGTTCAAGCAACTGCAAAGGGGAAAGTCTTTTGGGAAAAATCAAATGTAGGAAATAAGGAAATAAATGGGGGCCATCAACAAGAACAAAAGCACATTTGAAAAGGAGCTATAAATAGAGACATAAAAAGAGAAGCACATAAAAAGAAAGACTCGACAGAAGAAAAAAGGTAAAGGCTTTACCAAAAAAAGAGTAACTTATTACAACTTGATAAAGGTAGAACCTTTATCTCTTTAATTAGTTTATTTGTATACAAAGCTACTATATTTTCATAAAAGATCTGAGGTATAAAGTTATGGTTATGTTTTTTTGCATATGTTTCACTATCATCCTAATGAAAAAATGAAAAAGTTCAACGACATAAGCTTTTAAGATAAAATAAAAGAATATATGAAAACCAATAATGGAACATACAAAAACAAGGAAAGAAAAAGTTGGATGCCTTGGCTCGTACCTCCCTTTGAATATATTAAGAGCTTTATCTCTATTTTTAGGATAACATCGATCTTACAGTAAAAAATTTTTTTTTGAAAAAAGGACTTTTAAAGCCCATAACTACAAGAAGAGATAAAGGATCAACTAGAACAATAAAGACGATACCTTTGATCCCAAAAATAGTGAAATGATTGGTTAAAAAATACATCTTTTATCTGCTATATTCACAAGTAATGATTTCATGTTTATTTTTCTCTTTCTTTCTTTTCATGCATGGAGTTTCTACATGAAAGCATGAAGTTCTAATCCTTTTAACTTTTTAGTCTTTTTTTTTTTTTATGCTATGCTAAGCCATCATAGATATGTACAAGGTTTCTTTAGCTTGCTACATAAGTATATGAATAGGAACCTAATGCTCCATCATTCTTTGAGCCTATTGTTTTATTCGTCCATTAAAGCTTAGAGCTTTACATGTTTTTTAGTTTGCTGCATGGGATTTTTCTGTGGGGGGAAGGGAAAAGTTTGAAGCTTTATGTGTTTACTGCTTTTGGAAATAGTATGGTTGTTTGAAAAAAAAAATCACACTAAAAATATACCATGTTACTACCCTATGCTGTTTCAAAAAGGCCAAACTATGCTGTTTGCTTCCTATTGATAGTCACATTTTAAGCCCCTTCATAAAGTTTTATTCCTTGTTTCATTAGCTGCTTGCCTTTCTTTAGTTTTATTCTTTTATTATCTTTCTTATGACCTATTTTAGATATGAATTTAGAGAATGTTTTAGACATGATTTTATGCAACATTTTGTTTACTATTAGCATGTTATTTTAGTTGTTCAATAAGGCAACTGCATGTAGTTAGTACCTTTTGGCTTAGTTTTAATCCTACTTGCCAGGAGTCCCATTTGTTTCATTTCCGTTGCTACTTGATCATGTGCAGTTTTAGGTTGATATAATTCCTATGTATCCCATTTGAAAATAGTATTTTAGAAACTAAATTTTGTAGTTTTTATTCACATCTTTTATTTAAATTTATGCACTTTAATCTACCTTGCAATTCATTTACATGCACTTTACATTTCCCACAATTCAATTTATCATGCATTTTTAATTTCTATACTAGTTTGTTTACTTGCAATTTAATATTCAAGATCAATTAATTTTTTATTCTTTCTTACTTTTATGCTCTTTACATTTCCTTATAATTTAACTTGATGCTCTTTACTTATCATGCTTTTTAAATTTAATCAATTTAATTTTCATTGATATTTAGTTTATGAAATTTTACTATTATGATTTCCTTTCAATAAATAATAAAATAAAAATAAAAATAAAAATAAAAATCTTTGAGGATGAGATTTTAAAGAAGTCCAAGTAACGATTCATTAAAATTTTTAGGTAAGGATGTTTTTCTAAAAATACTACTAAAGTAATGGAGTATTTAGGAAAATATTCAATACAAAAGATTTTTCATTCATTTATTTTATTAATATATATATAACTTAATGATGATCAAAGGAAAAATTAAATGATGAATATTACTTGTGATGATTCATTAAAATAATGATACATGAATATTATTTGTAATGATTACTTATTTTTGCTTTTAAAAAAAATCAATAATAACAAAGACAAAAAATAAAAATAAAAAAGGAGTAAACAAAATGAAAATCTCTAAGGATGGGATTCTAAAGTAATCCGAATAAAAATTCTTAAGAAATCTCTAGGTAAGAAAAGTCTTAAAATGCCACCAAAGTATTAGGTATCTAGAAGAAATTTTCAATAAAAAGATTTTCTATGTTTTATTTCCTTAACAAATTAAAACAATATAAAATATTAATAAAAAATGATAATGAAATAATTAGGCACTTAAAATAAAAATAAAATAAGTAATGAAAAAGATATAACATAGGGAAAAAAAAGTGAGATGATTAAAAAAAAAACAAACAAGCAAACAAACTTTTGCATTTATATCACACTTTATCATCTATATTTCATAATTTTGAAAATAATGTGGATTTTCATTGATGGGATTCTCAAGATGTTTGAGTAATAATTCTTAAGGAATCTTTATGTGAGAAATTTTTTTTAAAAATATTGTCAAAGTATTGGGGTATTTAAAATAATTTTCAATACAAAAATTTCTTGCTAGCAAAAATGAACTTTTATACAATGCAATAGTGTTATAAATTAATCTATGTATATTATATTTTATTTATACACAACAATTTTGAAATAAAAAAAATCTTCAATGATAAAATTATATGAAAATCCGAGTAGGGATTTTTTAATAACCTCTAGATGAAAAACTTTATCTAAAATTCTGTCAATATACTAAAGCATTTATAATAATTTTCAATAAAGATTTTTCATTTACTTATAAATAGAACAAGAAAAGAATTTCTATAAATTGAAAATATTATTTTGTTTAAATTTTGGGCATCACATCTCATTTTCTTACTTTTAAAGATAAATATGAACTATTGATGATGTGATTATTGAAAAGTCTAAATGGTGATTCTTAAAAAATTGCTAGGGTAAAAAGTTTCTTATAATATTGTCAAAGTACTAGAATATTTTTAAGAAGTTTTCAATATGTAACGTTCATATTTATTTTTCCAACAAACGCCTAAAAATAAAAAAGATTTTATTTTACTACAATAAGAGAAATTATGGAAATTATTTTTAAATATCAAAAGTAAGATCATTTTTGTCAATATTAAGGATAATTTATAGTTAATTGGTATCATTTTTTAAATCAGGTCCTTTGGGGGTGCTAATATTTCTTTATGCATAACCATACTCCTAAACTCAATTTTGCTTTTCATAGACAAAAAATTACCCTTTCAATAAAGTTTTAATTAATTTTAAATTTTTTTAATAAAACGTTGTAATTGGTGGCAGATCACACTAGCCAAAAAAACTTAATGACGACTTATTGTGTTTTTAAATTCGTTTAGCAATCCTCAAAGCCATTACAACATGTACCATATATTTTCTGTCAATTTTGTACTTAAAAAAATAAAATTATCAATTTGGCATTCTAACTTTTAGTTTATTATTCACCTTGATACTTGAAACTAACACTACTAATCAATATGCTAATATAGTATAAAAGTCCAATAAGATATTGATTCGTGTAAAAAAAAAAAATGTAATCCATATCACCTTATCAATTCTTACAATAGTATTAAAAGAAAATTTTAAAAAACTTAAAAATTTTGAAACAATTTGAAATATTTAAAAAAAAATTAAAAAACTAAAATATTTTAGAAAATTAAAAAAAATATTATGAAAACTTGAAATTTTTAAAAATCTTAAAATTTTATTAAAAGACAAAATAAAATTTTGAAAATTTCAAAAAATGATAATTTTAATAAAATAAAATTTTATTAAAAATAAAAAAAATTGAAATAGTTAAAAAAATTGAAAATAAAAAATAAAATATTTTTTAAAAATCTAAAAATTTTCAAAAATATTTTAAAATTACAAAAAAATTATTTTTTTTAATCTTACAGTTTTAATTTTTATATATTTTTTGAAATTTTCAAAATTGTTTTGAATTTTTTTTGTTTTTGAAATTTTTTATTTTTTATATATTGTTAGAATGTTTCAGATTTTTCAAAATTTTTAATTTTTCATAAAATTTTAAAATTTTTAGAATTATTTTAAAATTTTTTTGAATATTTTTAATTTTCAAAAAATTATTTTTTTCAAATTTTCATTTTTTTTGCATTTTTTCAAATTTTTTTTTATTTTTAAATTTTTATTAAAATTTTGAAGATTTTTAAAATTTTTAAAATTTTCATTATTTTTTAATTTTTATAATTTTAAAAAATATTTTAGATTTTTTTAAAATTTTTTTTAAAATTTTAGATTTTTTTAAAAAGTTTTTGTAACTCTAACATGATAATTAATAATGTGATATTAATTAAACATTTTTTTTTTTTTGCGTTATTGTTAAGATCTAGTTGGATGTTTACACTAGCAAATTGACTAATAGCATTAATCCAAAGTAACAAAATTAATTATTACATTAAAATTAAAATATTAAACCAATAATTTTATTTTCTTACATATTTGAACAATTTTTTATTTAACTATTTCTTGGTTATAAGAATCTAAAAGGCATATGGGCCTTTATCTAACAGCAACATGGACCCCGGATTCAACGCATAAGGCGTTCTCGGTCCTAAGCATAATCGTGTAAATGTTGTTTCTACACTGTTGTCCTTCGATACAAAATAGATAATGAGTTTATATATACAGTCACTAAATTTTATGTATTTTAAATAAATTAAATAATATTATTTCATTAATAAATAAATATTAATTATTAAAATAAATATATAAAAATTAATATTTTTTAAAAATTTTATTTATTAATAAAATAATATCATCTGATTCATTTCATTAATAAAATGATATTATATATTTATCGATAATATATAAAATTTATATATTAAAAGTGTGTTAAATATAAATCTATAAATAAATAAATAAATAAAATGCCAAATTGATTTTATCAATTCAATTTCTGTAAATCACTTTTTAACCACATTTACAGTCTGGATATCTATGAAACGCAGACAAATGCAAAGCCAATCTTGAATACACAGCATTTTATAATAATAATAATAATAATAATAATTTTAGCAACTTCATTTAATTTACAATATCATACAAGAGCAAGGACAAACATGTTGCTATAAATGTTATTGTTGGACATCATTTTTGTTAACAACAAGAACGGGGCACTTGGCATTCTTCAAACAATAGCTGCTTAAACTCTCTTGAAAAACCCTGTTCATGAAGTTCACTTTAGTTCCCCAGTGCAGAAACCTTTGTGAATTAGTCTTTTAAATAATTAATTAAGTAGGCAATGACTAGATTAATTGAACTTTTGATTGAGATCAGGAAACTTAACCTTTGGAGAATTCCGTCAGCTTGGTCACCTACCACAAGTAAATTGATTTTGTAATTCTCAACTGCATTGCATATTGCCTCCTTAGGATCCCCAACCTCTGTAACTGTCTCTACTTTCACCTGCCAATACCAATGCACAGAAAGTTCATTAATTTATCAAATGACTGCCGGTCACCCCTCCCCTTTCCTAATTCCTCCCAACCATCCAAAGCCAGAGTGTCAAAATACAGAAACATACAATTCGGGGGAGAAATTAAAGTAAAAAAAATTGTAATAGTACTATGGCCCTACTCCATGGCTTGTACAGATGCCTTTGGCTTTCTCCAAGAGACCAAGCGACACTTTCCTATTTTGCTCTTTAACAAAGTCTATCCAATCTGGGGCTGCCACAACCGATTTAAAAGTGATATTCAACAAATCTGATATTGAAATTCTAACATACGCGATCTGTTTTTCAATCCCCGGCTTCTATGTTAAAACCAAAATGAAAAAAACCAAGAAAGGGAAAACTTAACTGGCTGACTCCAGACAATACATGCGAGCAAACCCAAGTTGTGCCGCAAATATATGGTACTTAGAATTGGGAAGTGGCTGTGCGGCAAAGATGACAAACGGTGACTTGGTGATTGATTCCTTGAGATGTTTGAGCGTCCAAATGAGTGCATGATAGCTGCAATCTCTTTCATCTATGGCCACCATCACCTTCTTCTCAAACTGCGGTTTTTCTCCCTCCATATTTTTTGATGATAAAGAAAGCTGATACAAAATTTATGGTCAGTCTGCAATAGGAGTCCTGCAAGGCTCAACTAAGGCTTGAAACTGGTTCACAAACTGAGTGCTTTAGCTAATCTACGTCAATCAACATCTGCTTTACCTCTAAGGTAAGCAATGCATTAATCCTATAGACAATCCAATAAGATTTTGTTTTGAGAGTCAATTTTTACAACCACAAGGCTAGCTCTCCCTATTCCCTACTCCCTACGCTACCTAATTTAATACAGATATTTCAGTAGTAATATCATCTGACATAACAAAACTTAAAGTTTGAAGAAACATATATAGTAACATGAATAATCAGAAACTGTTTTCATAATTTTATTTCGAAAGTAATCAGAAATTGGTAATTGATGAGGAGGGGTTGGTACGCTGGTAGAATGTGAGGTATTTCTGCTAACTTTACTAATTTCCCATCCTGCTTTCGATGCCTTGACATAAAGTGTGTCATAACGTTTAGATCCGGGGATTTTCGTTACATGACTTTTATCGTATCTTTTTTATCTTGCATTGCCACCTAAAATTGTCCTTCAGGACACTAAAATTTCTAAAAGAATATGTCTCTAATCAGAACAGTTGAGTTCGATTAATGTGAAGAAGGTTATATCACTCTCACAACGCCCACCAAAAGATGGTACCAGCTTAAATTTGTGTTATCCAATTAGCCTTAAAATTTTACCAAGTAATTAGTTATCGAAAATTATTCTCAATTGACTCTAATACTTTTAGCAGAAAATTGAAAAAATTCCCTCACCTCAAGAGTATGCAAGAAGAACTATTGTTTCACTTGCAGAGGCTCCGTTGTCGGATTAGTTAAAGAAAAATCAAAATCAAAGTCAAAATAGAAAGGAAGGAAAGATGATTGTTCTTGTGTAGGAAAAATTGATACTTTCAACTTTTCCCAAAAAATATTTTTTTTGAAAATTTATTTTTAAGGAAAATTGATACTTCCAACTTTTCCTCAAAAGTATTTTTTTTTTGAAACTTTGATTTTCAAGAAAAATTGATACTTTCAACTTTTCCTCAAAAATCTCTTTTTTGAAAATTTACTTTTAAGAAAAATCGATACTTTCAACTTTTCCCTAAAAATATTTTTTTAGAAATTTTGATTTTTAAGGAAAGAAAATAGAATAATAAAAAAAAGTGAAAATAAATAAAAATAAAAAATAAAGAAAAGTAAAATAAAAATAAAAATAAGATAAAGATAAAAATATTAAATAAATCTAATATAATAAATAAATAAATAAATTAAAAAAAAAACCTGGAGCGGCTCGGCTATCGGCTCGGCTCAAGGCAGGGAAACGGCTCGAGGGGAGCGGCTTGGCAGCTTGGCTCGGCTCGGCTTGGAGGGGGGCTGGCACGCTCGGGTCAAGAAGCGGGTAGACGCTCGGGTCGGGTCGAGTTTTGGCAAAACGCGCGGATCCTCTGATTAACTTAAAGCCAAAACGACGTCATTTTGGGAGGGTATAAAAGGCAGTTCCTTTCGTTTTTCGACAGAAACCTTCTCCCCTCTCTCTCTCCTCTCCCTTCTCTCTAAAAGCTGAAGAACACCAGTGTAAGTTTCACCGAATTCTGGAAAATGTCACCGGAATCTGGAAATTTCATCGGAGGTTCGCCGGAAGTTGGCCGGAAGATCATCGATTTTTGGGGTTCTTCGTCGGAAACTGGGCAGGTCACCGAAAATTCAAGGTTGGCCGGAATTTTCGTCGAAAAATTCAAACTTCGTCGAAAAATGCAACCGGAATATGAAATTTTCCAGAAATTCCCAGAAAAAAATTTCGAAAAATTCCCAAAAAATTTTTGATGATTCCTAGAACTTTTCTAAACCTTTTCTTAGCCTTCTATACTCTTCTCTACGCCTTTTCCTCTCAAATCAATAGCTCTGGCTCACTGTTTTCTTTTTCTGTTCTTCATTCTGTTCCAGAGGGGGTCCTTTTTATAGGGATTGATCAGGAGTTTCTGATCAATCCCAATTCCTCTTTGGACGGGGATTCAATCTTTGAATCCAATCTAGACTCTTCTGATTGAATCCCAATTCCCAGTAGGATTCTTCAGCTTCAATCTCAACCTTCCAAAATAAAAATCAAATAAATATAAAAAAATAGATAATTAGAACAGATAAATCGAAAAAAATAGATATATTATAGGATAAATAAAAAAAATAACAGATATATAATTAGATAAATAAAAATAAAAATAAAAATAAATAAAATATAAAAATAATAATAATATAATAATAAATATATAACTATATAAATAATATACATATAAATCTATTCTAAATAAAAAATTAATAAATAAATAAATAAATACAGATATACATATATTAATACATAATAATAATAATAAATATAAAAATACAAAAAAAATACAGGATTGAATTGGGCCTTACCCATTTGGGCCAGGCCCAATTGATTTGGGCCTGGACCCAATTGGGTGTCTACAAAGTGTAACCTAAAAATTTATTGAGAAGATAAATCATATTTAAAATTTATGAAAGCACATTAAGAAATTTATATATACATATTATATATCATTTGAATTCAAAATTTTAAGCTATTAAATTTTTAAGTCTTTTATGCATATATAAAATATTTTATTCAAATTTTTTAATGATGTGAGATTTTTTATTCACATGTGAACTATATTTTAATAATCTCTCACATTCACTTGTGAGTTTTGATCAAGTCTCACCTTAGCTCTTCGTGTGAGTAAGTCCTATTAACACCTCTTTTTGGTAAAAAACTTCACATCTCTAATGCGTTTTTAGGCCAGACAATAGCATTTAACCTTGTCACCTAGGTTATTTTAGTGCTTCCTCAAGCTTACATTCCAGGTTGATTCAACCATCGCTCACTTTGATGTTCCACTTCTGTATATTATCATATACCCATTACATTCAAGTCAAACATTTTAATACCGATGTTTGAGCACATAGAGTTGATGGACGTGACTAATCTCTGATTTACCAAAAATCTCCCCCTCAATAATATTACTAGGACTCGAACCCATGATTTATTGGCTCTGATACCAATTATTAAGGAGATAAACCACACTTAGAGCCTATGAGAGCACACCAAAAAGCTCATATATACATGTTAGATATCAATTGAGCCCAAAAGTTTAAGCTATTAGGTTCTTGAATCCTTCATGCATATATAAGACATATCATCAACATATAATAAAAAAGTAATAAAATTACCATTAGAAAATTTTTTGACATACACATAAGGATTTGTTGCTGTTCTTTTATAGCTGTAGCTCACCATAAAAGAATTAAACTTTTGCAAACATACAAGTTTATCTTCAGTTTGCAAACTAAGTGCTCTTTTCCTTTCACTTCAAAACCTTCTAATTCATATAAATATCTTTTTACAAGTCACCATACAAAAATACAATCTTGACATCAAGTTGCTCAAGCTCAAGATTCAACCTAGCTGCTAATACTAATACTACTCGAATGGAACTCATCTTCACAACTAGAGAAGAGATCTCACCAAATCGATGCCTGATTTCTGAGAAAAACTTTTCACCACCAATCGAGCTTTGTATCTCACTAGCTTATCACCATCTTTTTTTAACTTGATCACCAATTTATTTTTCAACAGCCTCATTATTTTTGAAAGTTTAACAAGATCATATATACTATATTTTCATAATGACTCCATCTCTTCTTTCATTGCTTTTAACTAGTGCTTCTATCTATAATAGTCTACACATTTTGAAAACTTTCTGGCTTTCTTTCACTAGTAACTAAAATAAAATCTGAACTTAGATACCTGATAGATAGCTTGTGTGGTCTAGTAAATCTCCTAGGTTGAGACTCTATACCACTTGATGTAGAATGTAGCTTTCTTTACTCAACACTCTCTGGTGGAGAGGATTGCTCATCCTACTTAAAACTGATTGCATCTAGGTCATCACTAATTGTGGCTGGCTCATTCATATCCTCAAGTTTTGTTTCTTGCTTATTTCCTCCATCTATAACTCTTTCTTATGAAACTATGTTAAAATATTACACTCAACAGTAACTCGTGTAGTATTTTTATTTTTTTCAAGGTCTGCTATGATTTTTTTTAATGAAAGACCACATCTTTGCTTCTAACTATCTTTCTCTTCATTTGATCTCATATCCTATAACCAAATTTCTCATCACTATATCCTACAAACACACACTGTGTGACTTTATTATCAAGCTTTGACCTCTGTTCTTTTGATACATGCATGAATGCTTTACTCCAAAAAACTTTTAAGTAAGAGTATGAAGCATCTTTCCATATTCACACTCTTTCTGAAATGTCAAAGTCCAAAGGAGCTTATGGTGATCTGTTAAGCAAATAACAAGATGTGTTGATTGCTTCATCCCTAAAATGGCTTTGGTAATTTTATCATCCTTAATATACACCTGACTTTTTTAACAATGGTGCGGTTCATCCTTTATGCTATACCATTATGTTACGGTGTTCTAAGTTCTGTCATCTCATGCCTGATCCCATGCTTTGAATAATACTTTTCAAAATTTTGAACAGTACTTTTCAAATCTTTGAATGTGTATTTCCTACCATTATCAATCTGAATATATTTCAAGGGTAGCCTTGTTATTTTTTTCACCATGGCATGAAATTTCTAAAATATTGTAATACTTGACTTTTATTTTTTAACATATATACTTAAGTCTTATATGAAGCATCATCAATAAAAGTAATAAAATACTTGCTACCACCAAATGACTCAACCTCAATGGGACCATATACGTTAGAATAAATCAATTTCAATATATTTTTTTCTTTAAGAACTCTTACGAAAAAAATTTTACGATGCTTACCAAATAAATAATGATCACATAAATAAAAAAATGTACCTTTGATCAAAAGAATAAGAGAATTCCTTGCTAAAACTTATAACCTATTTTCACTCATGTGTGCTAACCTCTTATGCCATAAGTTTGCTGAAACATTATCCTTAATGGCATTTATCTTATTGCCATTCAATTGCATCAATATCTTATATATTATGCAGCATAGTATTCCCCTTTAACTATTATAGATTCTTTGAGAAGCTTTCACTGTCCATTCTTTTGTCAACTTTCATATTCTTCCTTATCAAAGACATTAATAGCAAGTAAGTTCATTATATATGAAATGTGTTTGACATATCTCAAAGTTAACATACAGCCCGTACTAGTTTGTACTATAATATCATAAATCCTAACAATCTGTAACATACACTTGTTTTTCATTTTGGTGCAACCAAAGTCTTCTTTTTGTAAGTTATAAAGAACTCTTTTCTTAAAAACACAATGATATGTTGCTTTTATGTCAATTATCCACTCAATACTGAGATTACCAACATGATTACAATTACCATGTGTACAAATTAAAGAAATTGAATCACCGTCTGAATTTACTATTGCAATATTACCATCATCTAAATTCTTGCCTTTCTCATTTTTTTGCTTTTGCTTTAAGATTTTGTAGTATTATTTTATATGACTTGCTTTACCATAATGAAAATACTTCACTTTATATCTAAACTTTGATTTATGTTTAGACTTATTACGACCTTTTAAGTTTTGACCTTTGTTGATGTTTTTACTTTTGTTCTTTGTGACCATAGCTTGATTTTCAAGGTTTAAATATTTGCACATTGCTTCTTCATTAAGCATATTGTCCTTTATCATCTCTAATGTCATCTTATAATTATGAGCTGAATTAAAAATAGTCACAACTAGAATATTTTAGCTATCGACAATGAACCTAAAAGAAAATAACACCTTCATTTCATCATTTATTTTAAGCTCCATAGTAGTTATCCGATTAAATGTATCTTGAAAATCATTTAAGTGCTCTGTAATCGATTGTCCATCCCTATACTGTAAAGTTACAAGGTTTTTAACATGCATAACTTTATTCATATCATTTTTCTCTCATACAATGTTATCAATTTTTTTCAAACAGTGTGGCATTTGTCTCTCACACTATATGATAGAATATGTTGATATCAACCTATTTTGTTATTGTAGCTAACGTTTTTCTGCCTAACTTCTTTCAGCTTTCATCTTTTATATCTGTTGATTTAGTCGAATCATTAAATATTGGCTCATACAAATCTTTACAGTATAAATGATTTTTCATCATAGGCTTATAAATTGAATAATTTGATGTTGTCAATTTTATCATTGAACCTGTAGCACCCTCCATAATCTTAAATAGAAGTTACTTTTGTCTTTGGTTGCTTCTATTTCAATGTCTCAAAATAACCTCGCTCTGAAATCGCTTGTTAGGCCTGAAGTAATAAATACAACAATACAGAAGCATTATATCGTAATAAACCTATAGCAATAAATAACAATCAATAATAAAAAATATAAAAAAAATAAAAGCACACAAAAATTTACGTGAAAAACCTTTCAGTATAGAGAAAAAAATCACAGACCACAAAAAAAATCTACTATCAAATAATAGATATACAAGTTTTTCTCTAGCTAAAATTAAAATTAATCAATAACTAGAAAGATAATTAAAGAAATCTCATCAAATAAGTGACTCAATAAATATACTATAAATTTATTCTTAGAGAGCTTTAAACTCAATCTTTCACCATTCAGAATATAAAACTCTGAATTATAAACTTACTAATAAAATTTCAGCTCAATCGAACAACAAATCAATTTTTATTCAACTAACTTTCTCTTTTTGCTTTTTTCTCTATTTTTCTAGCTTTTTTCTTTAGGTTCATGGGATCACTTTTTTTATTAAGTAATTAGAGTTTGTGTAGAAAAAAAGATTAATACTTATGATTTTTTATTAGTACAAACTCAATTATACGAGGTTTAACCTTATTTTTCTGACAAAACTTGCTCGGTATACGCTTTTCAGCCATTCATAACTTCATTGCAATTTTGAAAAAAGTAAAAAAATCTTAGCCTATCAAACAACTGAGTTCTTACGGCCGAACCCAAGGAAGGTTAATGCTGAAAGAAAAACAAGAGATGGATTAGAAACTGTAAGGGTCTTAGCTGTCATGAAACAATTTTCATCCGAAGTAATCAAACATTGAACAATCTTTATCAGAAAGTCATCATTCAAGTTTTTTTATGCATGTTTTTGCCTCCAAGGTTTATTAATAGTAAGTAACCAGGAATCGTCATGGTGAAGAACGTTTAACAAGGAGTTAATGAATGGCCTCACAGTTGTGTCAGCATGACATCTTGAGGGATTTTTTTATTAAGGAAAATATTGTAGTTGTTTGTCAGTCGTTTCATTTGACATTGATATGCGAAAAACGTTTTGAATATTTATTAAAACAATGTTTTTATTTCAATAATTTTAACAAAATTATTAAAATATTAAAAATTTTTATTATTAAAACATTAGTATTATTTATTATAAAATAATTAATATTAAAAAATACTTATATTTCGAAAATAATATTTAATATTAAAATATTATATTATTATTAAACGCTTAAAAGAAAACTACTTACTATTATTTATAATAATATTTTAAAATATTTAAAATAACATTACTATTATAAAATATTATTTTAATTAATATAATAATATTAAAAATACTAATGTTTATCATTAAAATATTATAATATTTATACTATTAAAATATATTTGTTTTATATTAAAAGTATTATTACATAACAAAATTATTATTATTTATTTATTTATATCTAATATAAAAATATAAATATAAATATATTTGTTAAAAAAATAAAAAATATATTTTAAATTTAATAAAACTAATAAATTATTAAAAAAATTCATATTGTTAAAATAATATAATATTAAATAATATTAATTGTTAAAATAATTAAAAAATCAGTTATTATATTAATATTTAGTACAGTTAGTATTTGACTATTAATGTAAAATTTTAATGACGCAAATAAAATTAAAATGACAATATATATTTTATTTTTTAATTAAATTTTTATTTTTCTAAATAAACTTTAAAAATATGTATCACCCTCTTATCTTTATTTATATAATTAAAATTTTGCATTAATAGTATATCAGATGCTATCTCTATTTAGAGATAATTCATGAGTCTTCTCAGAGGTTGGACTTTGGAGAAAGAGTGAGTTCTAATAGGTCACAAAGTTTGCCTTCAAGATCTCTTCTGTGAAGTGACCTTGAGGGTTGTTTAGTATACGTGGAGTAGGTAGTGGCGAGAAGCGGTTAGGCTAGGGTACCGACTTCTTAAGGATTCATCATGGTGGACCAACAGAAAGAGGTGTGGCAAAACCTGACTCTGACAGACGAGGAGAGCGATTGTGTACAGATTAAAGTGAGGCAGGCATCAGAGGAAATAGTGGAAGGAGATAGTTGTCTGGTCAAAAAACTACGCACTGAATGTCCTTTCAATAGATAGGCCACGATAAGTACTCTTAAGGTAATATGAAAACTGGTAAAAGAAGAACAGATTAGTGTGTTAGATGACAACCTGTTCCTTTTCAAGTTCGGTACAAAGAAAAACACGACAAAGGTGCTGGATGGAGCGCCTTGGTCTTTCGATAAAAAGCTATTACTGTTTCAAGATTACAACGGACATCTCAAACCATCTGATTACAAGTTCAACAAAGCTACCTTTTGGGTAAGAGTTTAAGATATTCCACTGAAGTGAATTAATCAGGAAGTGGCAGAACATATAGGCTAGAAGATTGGGAATGTCAAAGGGATCGATGACAATAAGGATAACTTGGGATGGGAAGATTCCTATGAATAAGAACTGTGCCTGACGTAACCAAACCCTTGAGGAGATTTGTGATGATATCTAGGCAAGGAGGTGGGGGCAACATATGAGGAAAGCTAAAGTATGAAAAACTCCCAGGGTTCTTCTATTATGTCTGTGGAATGTTGGACTATACAGAGAATGAGTGCAAACATGCAGAAGAAGACGTGACAGACCCTGACCATGGGAAGCAGTACGGTGAATGGCTGAGTGCGTTGTCGATAAAGAGGGGTTACAGGCGGTATACTGACAATGCTCGCATGTTTGGCAAACATTCGAGATTCTAGAACACGGAAGATTTTAGGGGAAACATGCATGCAAGGGAGTAAGGAAGAACTGGAAACCGAAAATTGTCGAAAGTCAAGGGCAGCCGTGTGATGTCAGAAGAATAGCAGAATCAGAAAGGGATCAAACACGGAGAGCAATCTCATATGAGAAACTTGAAGATAGTTAGGATCAACACAATCAATAAAGGATCAATAGTCAATACTGTGGACAAAATCCATGTAAAAAATTATGCTAAAAGGGAGAGAATCACGTGCAAAAAATCAACAAAAGGATTCTTAGATAAGATGCTGCGACAATTGTAGGGCCAAGATAAATGGCCATGCAATATGGACATAAACCAGCTGGTAGGTGATGTGGAACGAGTAGATAAAGTGGCCAAAAAACAAGCAAACACAAAGGGGCAACCTTAACAGGAAAGGGAGACAATTATCGCGGGGATGACAGCAATACCAAATGAAATGGAACAAGATCCAAAAACCACAACATCAAGAGGAAAAACTAGCTGGAAGAAGAAAGCTAGGAATCAAAACACTGATTTCAACACCACATATATGAACTTAGGTAAGAGAAAATCTAGTGAAGTGGATGAGGAACCTAACAACAAGATAATGGTTTCTCGAAATCAAATGAAGAAAAGTAGAACCGAGACAAGGAATATTGCATAAAGCTCTCTTGAAAAGATGGAGGCTGGTTACCAACCTCGCCGAGAGCAATTAGCATTGAACTGCCGTGGGCTTAGGAACCCACGCGCAATTCGAGCGTTTTCGGCAATTGCTGAAGAAATAAAATCCTCATTTAGCCTTCCTTAGTGAAGCAAAGCTAAATGCTAGAAAATTGGACCAAATAAGAAGGAAGTGTGGAATGAGCTCATTCTTTAGTGTAGAAGCAAATGGAACCAGCTAGGGAATAGTAATGCCCTAGAAAGAAATAAGTACACTTAATCTGTTGAGCTTTTCAAAAAACCACATCAACATGGAAATGGATGAAAGGGGAAGAATAGGCGAGTGGAGACTTAAAAGGATTTTATGGTGAACCTGATGTAAGAGTGAGGAAACAATCATGGAAAGTTTAGAGAAGGTTAGTAGTGCAGTCCATTAAACCATGGTTGTGCTTGGGGGATTTCAATGAGATTATGTGTTTTCATGAAAAATCGGGACAATGCCTAAGATATGAAAGCCAAATGAAAGATTTTCGTGAAGCATTGTATGATGCCGAACTTGAAGATTTAGGTTATAGTGGAATTTTGTACACTTGGGAACGAGGCTATAACCCCACCAATAATGTACGCCAGAGACTAAAGAGAGGGGTGGCAAATTAAGAATGGTGGGAATTATTTCCACAACACATAGTTAGTCATCTCGTGGCCTCGGTATCCAATTGTAATCCGATCCTAATAAACACTAAAGGGAAGCACAGGAATAGTGGCAACAAAAGAAAGCAATCTCGAATCCATTTCGATAGTCTATGGGTGAAAAAAAAGTGACTGTTAAAGAGAAGTAAGTGATGCATGGATGGCAGGAAACAGTGAACAGAGCACGAGAAGAATAGCATGCACCGGTGAAACACTTACCAAATGGCATAAAGAATGTTTTCAGGACATGCATGAGAAAGTCAAATTCCTCATTATGGAGCTTCAGCAAGTTAAAAGTTTTATCCCAAATGAGGAGAATTTGGAGAAAGGGAGAATAGTCCGAGAGGAATTGAACCTGGCAATAGAAAAAGAAAAGTCATTCTAGGCCCACAGATCACAGGTAGATTGGCTTAGGGACGGTGACCGAAATACGGCCTTTTTCCATGCTAAGGCTACTCAAGGGAGGAGATGTACCAACATTAAAGGACTGGAAAATAATAGTGGAGAGTGATGTGAAGACGAAGACAAGATCACAGACATCGCCACTAGCGATTTTAAGAAATTAATTCAATCCCATGGGAATGACCACATGGAAAAAAATTCTTGAGGCAACTGATAATCGAGTGTCAAACTAGATGAACGATCTCCTTTTAGCGCAATTCACTGTTGATGAGGTCTTGACAGTCATTAACAAATGCACCCAACAAAAGCCCCTGGGCCAGATGGTATGCCTACTTTATTTTTTTCAGAAATTTTGGCATATAATAGGTAATGATGTAGCTCGATTTTCTTTATCCTTCCTTAATGGGGAGGGAAACCTAAGCGAAGTACATCGTACCAACATTGTTTTGATTCCTAAGACGACAGACCCACGTAGCATCACCCAATTTAGACCGATTAGCCTTTGTAATTTGCTGTATAAAATTATTGCTTAAGTGCTAGCTAATAGGCTCAAACGTGTCTTGCCAACTTGCGTTAGTGAGAGCCAAAGTTCCTTTTTTCTTGGATGACTCATCACTGATAATGTGCTAGTTGCATTTGAACTCTTTCATATCTTGAAAAGCAAAAGAGTCGGCCAGAATGGTTTCTTTGCTTCAAAGCTTGACGTGAGCAAAACTTATGACAAAGTGGAATGGCTTTTTTGAAAACTATGATGGAGAGATAGGGTTTTATATCTAGCTGGATATCTCTTATTACACAGTGTATTACATCAGTTTCGTATTCGATTATCGTAAATGGATGTACTACTGACAAGTTTTGGCTAAGAAGAGGTCTCAGGTAGAGTGATCCACTATCCCCGTACTTATTCCTGATATGTAGTGAAGGACCGTCAACTTTACTTACTAAAGCTCAAAGAGAGTGCTTACTCTACAGAGTTCAAGCTAGTCGAAAATGGCTCAGAGGAACTCACCTATCTTCTCGAATTTTATCTTACCTTTACGAAGGCAACTGTAAGCAAGGGCGAATGGGTGAAGAACATGTTACAAAGATACGAGGAAGGCTTTGATCAAGAAATTAATTTCAACAAATCAACTCTGTGCTTTAGCAATAACACTAGTGTAGACCAACAAGAGTTATTGAAAGATTCAAGCTATAGCGAACCCAGAGAAATACCTCGGACTGCCATCCATGGTGGGGCGAAACTGATCGAGAGCATATTCAGAGAGATAAAAGAAATGATTAAAGCCAAGATGAGAGGATAGAGTAACAGATGCCTTTCACAAAGTGGAAAGAAAGTCTTTATCAAGTCTGTACTTTAAGCCATTCCAGCCTATGCTATGAATTGCTTTATGTTGTCGTGAACCTTGTGTAAGAAGATAAATGGCATTATAGGTAAGTATTGGTGGAGCAAAGGAACGAGGACAAAGGGCATCTATTGGCTAAAGTGAAGGAAATTGTGCTTGCCAAAATCCAAAGAAGGGATACGGTTTTCAGAAATGAAGGCATTTAACAAGGCTTTATTAGGGAAACAGGGTCGAGGCTCATATAAAAAATAGACACACTGGCATACCAGGTTTTAAAAGACAGATACTTTCCAAATGAAGCCTTTATGGAAGCAAGGATTGGACACAACCTTTTTGACATATGGAGGAGCATATGGGGAGCTAGGGATATGCTAGAAAAGGGAATAAGATGGAGGGTGGAAAATGGACACAGCATTCGAATATGGGGAGACAAATGGCTTCCTACAACTTGGCCATTCAAGATACAATCTCCAATAGTAGAGATGGACGAAAACAACTTTGTTGCCGAGCTAATTGATAACCAGTTGATGCAATAGAATAGAGAGCTGATTCACAATAACTTCACTCAATCTGAAGCTGCAACCATTTGTGCATTGTCGATCAGTAAGGTGGGAAGCCCTGATGTATTAGTTTGGCACTATGACAACAAAAGAGCATATGCGGTAAATAGCGAGTACAAACTTCTCCTAGAAAAAGAACGGCTCGAAGCTAACGATATGGGCAGGTGAACGATAGTAGTAGGTCAACATGGAGGAAATTGTGGGCGGCAACAGTTCACCTTAAAGTCAAAGTGCTGGTGTGACAATTCTGTCATGGGATTGTACCAACTATGCTGAATCTCAATCGAAGTTAAATGTCATTACAACATGCTTTAGATGCGGTGAAATGGAGGAATCGGCCCTACATGCTGGTTTAAACTGCCAGCAGTCCAGCAGAATGTGGAGGCAGCTGAAGCTTAACCCAGAGGCCTGGATTAACCTATCTGATGCTACGACATGGGTTCATCAGGCGTGCAACTCCTTCAGCAAAGGCCAGCTAGAACTATTTATAACAACCTCGTGGGCCATATGGGAGGAAAGAAATAAAGAACTGCATAGAGAACATAGGAAAACCCCACAAGATACTGCTGCCTTCATCAAAAGTTACATAACAGAATTCATCAACGCTTAAGCAAGGGATGAGAACCGCTCGACCTCGCCACGGTGGTGGGCGTCGATTGCTGGGATGGTAAAGGATAACTTTAATGGAGCTTTTGATAGTCAAAGATGAGAAGGAGGTAAAGGATCGTAATTAGAGATCATGAAGGTGAAGTTCTTGAGGCAGCACCAATCTGCCTGCATGAAGTTAACGACCCTATCCAGGTTAAAAAGCTATTGCAGCAGTACGAGCTCTAGCATTTGCACAAGACATGGGCTTCACAAGAATCATGCTCAAGTGAGACAGGTTGACTGTGATTAAAAAACTTAAAACTTTAGGGAACAGAGCAAGATCTCTCTTCTATTGGAACCATTATAAAAGAAGCTAGGAGGAGAATGTCCATGTTTCATGAATGCCATATAATGCATATTTCAAGGTCTGGGAATATGGTGGCCCATAAGTTAGCACATTGTGGCCTATACACTGTAAATGATGAGTCCTAAGTGGAGGATTGCCCTAACATAGTTTCGAAGTGTTACGTGAAGATTGTAATCGAACTTGATCAATGAAGCTCATTTTCCCTAAAAAAATACTAACTATTTATTATTTGTTGTTAAAATAATAATATTATTATTTTTCATTGAAATATTAAAAAAAGTTTACATTTAATAATATACAAAATACAAAAATTTAAAATTAAAATATTAGAAGACTTTTAATATTAATATTTTAATTTTTTAATCAAAATAAAATAAAATATTTTTATTAATATAATAATATTTGAGGTCAGATCAAATTAAGTTCAAATTTAAATAATCATATACAAAGTCTGATTTGAGTGTAATTATAAAAATATTTAATTAAAAAGTTCAAAGAGTTTTAATATTAATATTAATATATTAATTTTTTCAATTAAAATTAAATAATAATATTTTTATTAATATAATAATATTTTAAATTGAATCAAATTAAGCTCAAGCTTAAAAATCATGTTTAAAATCCAAGTTAAAAAAAATAACCTTAATTTTTATTTATTAGTGAATCATTTTCGATTAACCCGTCAATTTTTCACCAAACAAATATAAAAAAAATGTAAAAAAATCAATTTTTAAAAGTCACCTTATATTAAACAAACGAACATGATTTTTCTCATGTCAAAACCGCCATTAATCAATTTGTCATCAGAAACCTATCCACAAAGAGAAGAATCACAATCCTTTCCGGATTTAGTTTGCTTTACTAATTTCTCAACTTTCCTTGATCTGCAGGATGTTCACCGTCTGAAACATGATTTATGAAATTGTAAAGCTAAAGCCGAAGTTTAGAAAAGAGCTTTCTCTTTAAATCCCGTGTTGTTGGTCACCGTAACAAAAAATAGATTGTCAGATTTCGACTATGAATTCTAGTATAAAATAGAGATTAATAATTCTGGCTTATCACACACGGTATGCAGTTGACTACACGAATTATTTACAAAGGCTACAGAAATTATTATATTTTATTTGCTCACTGGGCTCAACATTCCTGTGCCTTCGAAAAACTAAAACACATGAATTCTGTTGTTAGAAATGTGCCTGCCTCTCCTTTCACCTTCAACGATTCCATGAAATTATTACTATACGTATCCTTTAACATTCAGTTTTAAATATCTGAGTTTATTGTCTGAAACATGAAACTATTTTTATTATTGTTTACTGTCTCACGCATTAAAAAAAAAAAATCTAAAATAATTCAACACGTGAGCTGACTTTAAAAGGCTATACACTTGCACATTGACTTTACATGTTAATTAAATTATATTAGATTTTTAATAAAAAGATTCACCATTCTTTACCCCGAAAATATATTCAAACGATTTTCATATAAGATATTTGGACTCAAAAAATAAAAAATGGTACGCTTTTTGAATTTGTTTTAATTACAATTATAGTGTATATTATTTATTAATATTTTATGGGACAAGGAATAGTTTTACTATTATACTATCGCAATAAGCAGGTTTGGAGTCCAACCGCAGGATGTGAAAAACATTTTAAACTCTTAAAATCAAAAGAATCATCACTAATATTTTTTAAAATATGTGATTGATTATTTAAAAATTTTATTTTTTTTAATAAAATAATAAAATGAGTTTAATGTTGATCAAAAAAATATTTTGGTTTGCAAAAATAATGACGAGTTTAGAAGTTGGTTATGTATGAAAAAAATTAGCGTTCCCACTGTTGCATACCCTTCAAGAGTACCGTAAGTGTATAGATCATAAGAGTAATATAGATTAAAAATATTTCATATATCATCTCCTTAGGATTGAAAATTTTATATCTAAGAATAAGTACCAATTTTAACATTTTGGGTATATTTCGTCATATGAAAAATTTTTAAATGATCTAATTTAACCTATACTAATCTAAAAAATTACCAATTATTTAACCCTAATTAAACTACCAATTATGGAAAGAGAAGACCTAAAAGGAAAGTTACTAAAAATAGCAGGTTACTAAAAATAGAAAGCTACAAATCCTAAAATTAAACTAAGCAAAATTAAAAAAAGAATAAATTAAAATTGCATTTAAAGAAAAGAGGGATGAAAAACATAACTTGGAAGCAGCAAATTAAACCAAAAATAATCCTAACAAAATACAAAAAGGGAAGTTAGCATTGAAAAATGATCGAATTGAAAATTTAACCTAATCGAACATGTATGAAATGTCCAAAATGAAATGAAGCAAGATGATAACATGGAAATGCACCAAACAATAATTTAAAATAGAATTGAAATTTGCCTAAAAGAACTAGCTAGAAAACTGAAATGAAATGATGTAATTTCTCACTTAAGCTTTTTATTGAGACACCAAAGCTAATTACATATAAATAGCAAAGCATGCAACCTAAGCTATATGGCATCAGTTGACATTACCTAAACTTAATTATGAACCTAAAAATGAAATTTTTAAGAAGAAAAAAAAGCAAAAACTAAACCAAATAGTAGCTAAAAAATAGAACCAAATAAGCTACTAACATGAACCTATATGCTAAGATGCAAGTAAAACTCAAAGGATCTTTAATGAAACCTTAAATAAAAACTTCATAACCTTAAAATATGCTTAAAATGAAACCAAAAAAATGCTTTAAATGGAACAAAAAACTCATAGGAATTATATTTCAAAAACTGCGTAGAAACTTATCAAATTAGTGTGCAAAAATAAACATTGAAAATGGATTATAATAAGGACCTAGTAGGCTAAATGAAACTAAAACTAAAAGTAACTGAATAGGACTTGAAAAAAAAATAAAAAATGCATAGGTAACCTACTTCTAAAACTGAACAAAACGACATGAAAATAGCCCCAAAAAAATTGTACAAGCATAAAGATTATTAAAGGAAAAATAAGTGAAATGCATGTGCTAAAGATGGAAGGTCCTAAACTATCATGAAACCATAATAAAATAGCATGAAACTAGATTAAAATAGCAAGCAAAAATCAATGAAACAAGCTGAATAAACATTATAAACAAGCGAAAGGTAGAAAATAAAAAAAGTGAATAAAATCTTGCAATAAAAAAAAAAGTAAGAGAATCAATACCTTTAGGGCCCTCAAGGAAAATTACTGAAGCAAAAGCCACTTTGGACTATCATTTTCTTGTAAATATAAGCTCAAACATGAAGTAAAACAAGGTTGAAAATGAAAAGTAATAAAACTAGAAAAACCAAATAGCAAGAATGAGCTTTAAAAAACAAAAATTTAAAAAGTTAACTTAAAAGTAAGCTAAATACAATAAAGAAAACTTGAAAGCATAAGTAAGGTTGAATTAAAACATGAAAGACAAATCTAAAAGGGAGCTAAAAGAAGCCATGGTAAGGTCATCGAGAATGTTGCCTGCCAGTTGCATTATTACAAATAAAATAAAAGAATAACATAAACAAGGGAAAGTTGTAGCTCTTATACATTCTTAAAAAAAGTTATATTTAAAGCTTTACTCTAGGTATTTTCTCAACCAACCAAAGGTTTTTATTGAGTCATCACAGCCTTCCAAAAAGCCAATTGGCTAAAAAAATCCATTGTAAGAAGGAAGTGTGAAAATCGTAACCTTGATAAGCTACTTTCTCCTTCATATAATGCATGAGGAGTTAGACCAATGAGAGTCATTACTTTTTCCACCCAGAACACTTGTTGGCAGCTTGGCCTCCTCTCAAAATGAGTCATTTGGAGGCTAACTTGGTGTAAAAATTAAATCTAATAACAAGCTAGTAGCTTGGTGCTAAATTGGTTTTCATGCACTTATGCCATCTTGTTTAAGCCCACTTATTTCTCCAATCATTTTCCACTAAAAGGCCACTTTGTATCCTTGTCATGCTTTACATTTTTTCATGTTTTAGCCCCTTCAAGCTATGGAAATCAGCTATAAGAAAGAAATAAAAAGCTTTCATTTTCATAATGGTCTCAAACTTTGCTTGTGGTGCAAATGGTCTCCTTTCTCTTATGTATTGCTTTGTCGATTTTTTTGCTTTAAAATTTAGCTTCCTTGAATTCAATTATAATATTTGAAAATGTTTAATAAATGTTTGATCATTTATGCACATCCTTTCATTCATATTAATGTAGTTGCATACCATTCCATTCTCATGTATTTTGGCTTTATTACATTATAGATTGATCATTTTATGCATTGTAGCTTGATAGAATGTTAATGTTTGGTAAGTGGTTGATATAATGTTTGTGTCATTTCCTTTATGCCATGTATCTTATATTGATTATCGTGAATTAAACCCTAAACCCTAACTCTAACTCTAACTGTCACCTTAAACCCTAACCTAACCCTAAACCTAAACCTTAGATCTTATCATGTATTTAACTAGTTAATTTTATGACTCACTTGATCATTTTTTGCTTAATTACTCACTTAGCTTTTCTAATTAATTCATGTGTAGGTAAATTGAAGAAATGGTCAAACTTATTGGAAATTTTGACAAGGCATGTCAAGTGCTACTTAAAAGCTAAAATGAGCTGACTTTATGAGAAAAAGAAGTTGAATTCCATAAGAAGCTATTGAGTCATGACCAAGAAATGCTTAAGCCGTTAGCTAGCAACTAGTGCATGTGTGAGCTTTATTTCTTGTATTGACTAACTTGCAAATTAAGAAGATGACTTAGAAAGCTTCAAGCTTACTTTGGAGAGAGCCTCATAAGGAGAAAAGAAGTAGCTTACGAAGGTTATGATTTTTACATATCTTTCCAATAGCAATTTTTTAGCCAGCTAGCTTTTTGAAGGGTTATGATGACTTAATAGGGACCCTTAGTTGGCAGAAAAAATAATTAGACTAGAGCTTTAAATATAACATTGTTTGAGGAATGTCTAGGAGTCGTAACTTTCCTTTTTTTATGTTTTTCTTTTATTTTCCTTGTAATGATGCCACTGGCAGACAACATTCTTATTGACCTTTTCGCGCTTTTTTTTTAACTTATTTTAAGCTTTTTCTTTCATATTTTCATTCAGCCTTGTTTATGCTTTCAAGTTTTCTTTATTGTATTTCACCTACTTTTAAGTTCATTATTGTTTCCTTTAAATTTTTGTTAATGAAAATTTATCTTTGCTATTTAGTTTTTCTAGTTTTATTACCTTTCATTTCCAAGCTTGTTTTGCTTCATGTTTGGGCTTATATTTATAAGAAAAGGAAACTCTAAAGTGGCCTTTACTTAAGAAATTTTCCATGAGGGGCTTTAGGAACTTGATTCTTTTATTTTCTTTTTATTGCAAGTTTTTATAAACTGTTTTATTTTCTACCTAGCCATTGTTAATAATGTTTATTGAGCTTGTTTTGGTTGATTTTTGCTTGCTATTTTAATCTAGTTTTAAGATATTTACTATGGTTTCATGATATTTAGGAGCTTCAATCGTAACGATTTCGGGACCGCCAAACGTAAAAAAATTTAAAATTGAGAAAAATAGAAGAATCACCACCAATCTTTTTTAGGGTGTGATTGGTCACCTAAAAATTTATCTCTTTAATAGAACTATAAAAATAGGTTTAAAGTTTATTAAAAAAATAAATTTTGATCTACGAAATATCAGGTTGGGCTCGGGAGTTGGTTATGTATGAGAAAAGATTAGCACATTCACGATACCCACATATTGGTACCAATTAATTATGCATTATTTCTGGTGTTGGATGAAATGCTTTCGATTTGAAATTTAATAATAACCCATTTTTATTATTTTAAAAAATTAATTTTATCAATATTCTTTATTTGAGAGTATCGATGAAATCTTTAAATTAAAAAATTATCTTAAAATTTTCAGCATCTTGACAGAATTTAAAATAACTATTTTCACTTAAGATTTAATACAATATTCTTTAAAATAAAAATAACACTCTTTGTGAAAGATGATTGTTGGTGACTCTCCAATATTTAGGCAGAGTACCAAGAATTATTTTTTTCAGAATGTTATTTTTGTTTTATTTTATAATATCATAATTTTAAAGTATGTATTTTTTTTTTTGTTTTGTAAAACATTTTATACGAGAAAATAAATAATGGTATTATTAGGTAGTAAATAGAGTTAAAGATAAAGAAATGCAAAATAAGTGCCAACAATAATATAATGATGTACGTATGCCAATGGATATTATGCAAGATGATGAAATGCAATTTAAAAATAATGGATTCTTAAATATAATGAGACCACCTTGACTCTCCAACACCAAGGCAAAGTTTAGGTGCAACTATTTATATTTAGGATCCCATTTTATTAGTATATTTTTTATTCATTAGTTATCAATTCATTGTTAAAGTGAATTAATAACTCACAAGAAAAACTTAATGGAATAAAGTTTCTTAAATACCCTATCATCTAGGCAGCATTCAAGAATAAATTACTCTATTTAAGATTTTTGTATGCATCCTTAAAGCTTTGAAATGGTATTGAACCTGGGTATGGGCCAAGGTTTTAAAGTTTGGTGACTTTTGAGTGATGATTCGGGATTGTGTACCAAATTTAAGGTTTTTGGTTTTAAGGTTTGGAATTTTGGATTTTAAGATTTTTTTATTTTAGGGTTTGGGGTTTAAGGTTTTGATTTTAAGGTGTTGAAGGTTTAGGGTTTTGAGGTTTTAGGGCTTGAATTTTAGGGTTTGGAAAGTTTGGGGTTTAGGGTTTTAGTTTTAAGGTTTAAAGGGTTTAATGTTTTGATTTTAGGGTTTAAGGTTTGGGGTTTCGATTTTAGGGTTTGAGGTTTGGGGTTTCGATTTTAGAGTTTAGTTGGTTTAGGGTTTTTTTTTTTAAATAAAAACGTGAACATCTTAAAAATCTTCAACATCTAAACAGACTTTCGAAGTAAGTTTGATTTTTATAATTTTTTAAAATTATTTAAAAATCTCATATATTTTCTTTTTATAATAACTTATTATTAATAAAATTACTAATTTATTTAGTGTTGTTATTTTTTTTTATAATAATAATTTTCCAACATATAGGTAGAACTATCATTATCTAAAACATGATTAGGTTCCCTCCAACATCTAGGCAGGAAAATTTTTCTTATTACTAATTTATTTTATAATCATTTTATTTTTTATATTTTATATTTTTTATTTAACACTTGGTTATTAAAAAATATTAAAAGGAATCAAAAGTTTTGAAATCATTTTTATTATTGTTGTTATTATTAATATTATTATAAAATAACAAATATTTATTCTAACAAATTTAGAGGTATTAAACATGAATAAATAACAATAATAAAACTAAAATAATATAAATAATATATTAAAAAATAAAAAAATAAAAAAACTACCTGAATCGAATCGATTAATTGTCTGGTCAATACCAGTTCGATTGGTTAGGGCGGTTCGACGGTTCGATCAATAGTTCAATTCAATCTAGTCTGGCTCAATTAGATTGGTCAGAGGCTGTTGAAAGAACGGGTCAAAAGGTCGGCTTGTGAGAATTTCGGGTCGGGTCATGGGCACGCGTAATCTTTCTTGCCCGAAATGACATCATTTTGCTTCTTTGTTTTTTATATAAAAAGGCTCTTTTTTTTTTAGCTCATTTCTTCTCTTCTTAAAAAAAAATTCTCTAGCCTCCAAAAAAATTCTCTCTAGCTTTACCGGAAGTCCAGTGTCATGTCTTCGTGTCAGCCTCTACTTGGAGTCATCGTCGGTGGTCATCAACCGTCATGCGATTGCCGAAACAAGTCAAAAAGCTATAAAAAGTTTCTTTCAATGCCCTCTTTTTGAATTCAATTTTTTTTACTGAAAATAATCTCGATTGACGTAGATCAGGGCTTAAAGTTTTAGTCTTTTTTTGTTTTTTTTATTTTTTAAAATGAAACTGATGATGATATTTTGTTTTAGCAGGTAGCTTGGCACTGGGTGCCTCCCTACAGGGAGGATTATTTTTTGTTTTTTTTTTTCGTTTTTGGTTTGCTTTCTAATGGGTGTTGAGGGTTTTTAGGTATAGGGCTTGGGCGTTGAATATGAAGGCACAGGGTGTTAAGGGCTAGAGGGATCGATGTTCGAGAAGATCTAGTATGTACGGGTGTAAAAGTAAAAGGGCTTTAGCTTTTTGGGTGTTAGGTGAGGGTGAAGGGCTTAAGGTTTTTGTGTATGTGTCAAGAGTTTTCGGGGCTTCAGGGTGTGTGTTGAGTTTGAAGGTTTCTGGGCGTTTAAAGATTTTTGGTGTTTCTAAGTATCTGAAGATTTTTGGAAAGGAAAGAAGTTATGAGCTTTAAGGAGTTGGGCATCTGGGATAGTGGGTGAAGTAGGTGGTGGCCGAAGGGAGTGGCTGTAGGTATAGCTAGGGTAGGTTTTAGAAGGTGGCTACAGTGCTCTGTTGAGGGGATTGGACAGGAGGTGGCAGTGGTACTGTACACCCGCTGGCATTAGCCTCCCCGCTTTCTATTTTTTTTTTTTTGCTTTTTTATTTGTTTGTTTGTTTTTGTTGTATTTTTTGTGTTTAATTAATAAATTAATATATGAAGAATAAATATAAAAATAAAATGAAGCATAACAGTGGGCTCGAGCTTGAAAAAGAAATCGAGCTTTGGCTCGCGAGGTCGATAAAGACCAAAAACTTAAACTGAGACCCGAACAAATTTGTCTATAGCTTCCATTTTTAGCATTTACATTTCACTTATTTTCCTTTAATCATCTTTGTTCTTATACGATTTTTGGGGACTATTTCCATGTCTTTTTGTTCAATTTTAAAAGTAGGTTGCTTTATGCATTTTTCGTTTGTTTTAAAGTTTATTTTGAAGTTATTTATTTGTTTTCCCAATCTCATTCAGTTATTTTTTGTTTTAGTTTCATTTTGTCTACTAGGTCCTTGTTAGAGTCTATTTTCAATGTTTATTTTTGCACATTGTTTGATGAATTTCTACCTAGTTTTTGAAATGCAATTCGAATGAGTTTTTTATTCCATTTTAAGCATATTTTAAGAATATGAAGTTTGATTTAAGGTTTCATTAAAGTTCTTTTTAGTTTTATTTGCATCTTAGCATATAGGTTTATGTTAGTAGCTCATTTGGTTCTATTTTTTTAGCTACTGTTTGGTTTGGTTTTGGGCCTTTTCTATCTTTAAAAATTTCATTTTAAGGTTCATAATTATGTTTAGATGATGTCAACTACTACCATATAGCTTAGGTTGCATGCTTTGTTGTTTACATATTAGTAGCTTAGGTGTTTGATAAAATGCTTAAGTGAGAAATTATGTCATTTCATTTCGATTTTGTAGCTAGTTCTTTTTGGCAATTTTCAATTTTGTTTTAAATCATTTTTTAGTGCATTTCCATGTCATCTTCATGCTTCATTTTCATTTTAGACATTTCATGCATGTTAGCTTAGGTTAAATTTTCAATTAGGTCATTTTTCAATACTAACTTCCTTTTTTGAAATTTTTTTAAGATTATTTTTAGTTTAACTTGTTGCTTCTAGGTTCTAATTTTGATCCCTCTTTTCTTTACTTGCAATTTCAATTTATGCTTTTTTTAAAAAATTTTGCTTAATTTAATTTTAGCATTTATAGCTTTCTATTTTTAGTAACCTATATTTTTAGTAACTTTCCATTACGTATTCTTTTTCCATAAATTGGTAGTTTAATTAGGGTTAATTATTTGGTAATTTTTTGATTAATTTAGGTTAAATTAGATCACTATAAAATTTTTCGTAGGATGAGATATACTTAAAATTTTAAAATTGATAATTACTCATAGATCTAGCACTCACAATCTCTAAAAAAATATGATTACTGCTTTTCTTATAGTCTGCAAATACATCGATCGTACGATAAATGAAAGTATTCTATTACCGCCTCATAAGGGATTATAAATTATAATATTAGATAATTCTTCAAATACTATTTAAACACCCATTTTGTCTGAATAATTTTTCAATATCGAAATGGGTTGTTAATCTTTATTGAGTCTCAATTGAAAATTTTAGTTTTCAGGCCCAAACATCAAATAGCCAAAAATTAAGTTTTTATTTATTATTATTTAGTTTTAGCTTTTATATTATTATTTTCAGTTAAAATCTAAAAAAAAAAAAGAAAAAAAGAAAAAAAAGAAAAGCAGGGGTCAGAAAACACATGGAAGAACCATGGGTTTAATTTGTAAAGGGAAATTGATAGATTTGGTCATGGATTTGTTTTCCATTTTGGAATTTATTGATTCATTGCCTAGGGAAATACCTAGAAGCTAATCCATTGAAAAAGAAAGGATTGCAAAAAAATAAAACCTTGGAAATCTTTGCAGATTCAATTAGGTTAATGCTTGTTGAATTTGAATTGGGATTTCAATTCCTATATAAAGAACTTGAATTTGCGATCAGACGGAAGGGTACAGTAGGAATTCACGATCAATACAGAGACAATTGGCAGCAAAAGTTTGGTGTTTCAAAAGCATCAACGGCGAAGCAAGATCGGCGAAGCAAGAACAATCAATCTGAGGCAAAGATAAATTTGGCATTCACGCCTAAATTTTTAGCAGTTGACCAGGAGGAATTGACAAGAAGATCAAGCAATAGAAAAAGAACTCGAAGAAGCAAATCAAAAATCAATGAAGTAATTCAGCAACGACAGTCAATTAACTCATCAGCAAGCCCTCCCTAAGTGGTCTCCAACTAAAAACCCTGATCCCACAATCGAACCAAATCCTGCACAATCAAACCCATCAAACCCAAAATTACATTCAAAGCATTTTTCTAGCACACTCTGCGTTATACACAATACCCAGCAAGCCTTGAGACAACCTATACCCAGAGCTCATAACGCAGTCCATCAACACAAGCAAAAAATTTGAACCCAAGAAGTTAAGAGTTACATATCATCAAAACTCAACAATAACCTAGAAAAATACAATTGACCCCTGAAGCAATCCTAAATGGAGACAAAAAACGAAGGCAACAAGCAATTGGCTAGCAATACACAGAATATCAGGAATTACATAGCAAAAGAACAAAATTTGCAATTAGAGTTCCAAAAGGTTTTTGGTGAAGGTTTTGGGTAGAAAATAGGAAAGGGAGAGTAAGGTTTTGACACTAGGATTTCAATAGGTTGTGGATTTTTGGCTGTGGCTTTTCAGTGATATGAAGTTGTAGAATGGCATAGGGACGGCAAAATCAATGTTGATGTTAGACAGTGTCTGGGTTTCAAGAGGCTATCAGTTTGCCTTGTTAGAGAAAGTGATGGTTGAAGAAGAAAGACAAGCAGCCACTGCTAGTACGAAAGGAGCTATGAAAGAAATTTCATTTTGGGCTATCGGTCACCAGTAGGTATGGTAGAAGTTCACTAGGATCTGGTTGGACGATTCTTGGCTTTAGCTGGGTTGTTCATCTAGTAGAAGAAAGGAGAATTTGCTTTTGGAGAGAGAAGCAGACAATAGGAAATAAAAAATAAGTTGATTTTCTTAGGTTTTGTTTTAAGCTTTAAACGACAGTGTATCAAGTATACGAAGATCGGGGTCAGTGATTAAACCCAACAAGCTGCGCACGGGAAGACTCGACCCAATTTTGGATCAGGTTCTTTAATTTCTGTTTCTTCTCGCTTTTACGATATTTTTGCATATTTTCATTCTTGCAAGGTTTTTTTTTCTTGCATTATTTATTTTTCATGATATTTATTGCATTATTTATATTTGTATGATTTTTATTGCTCGATTTTTTTCTTATTTACATAATTTTTGCATGATTATTAATATATTTATTTGCATGATATTTTTGCATAGATATTTTGATATAATTTTGGCATTATTTTAAGTTTCATTGAATGATATATTGGTATGATATAATATTTATTGCATGATTTATTACATGATATTTAATTGCATGATTTATTACATAATATAATTTTATATTATTGCATGGTATGATTTTATATTTATTGCATGATTTTTTATAGGATTTTTTCATAATGGCATGTTTTAATTATTGCATAATTTAATTTTTGATAGAATTTTTGTATAATCGTATTGTGTAAATTAATGAAGGATTGAAATTGATTGATTTACATGATAAAGCTCATCTTTAATTAAGATTAGATAAGATAATATATAATTAATTCGGTAACAATTTTAGGCATAATGGGGTGCTAATACCTTCCTGCACGTAATCGACTCTTAAACTTTAGTTCTGTTGATATAGACCAAAATTTTTCTTTTTAGGGATCCTTAGTTTATACTTAGGATAACCTTAAAAATGATAAATTCATATAGGTGGCCAATTACACCTAGATAAAAAAAAAATTGATAGCAACTTCATAGTTTTGCGTCTAATGGGTAGGTTTTCCCAACCTAGACGTTATGATAATTTGGCGACTCCGCTGAGGATATTAGAGAGTCAAGCCATTAGTTAATTATGTTTTATCTTGAGCCTTACTTTGATGGTTTTATTATATAATTATTTATGATTTTCATATTACTAACCTATTTGTTTTTGTTTTCTTGTTTTACAAATTTTAATATTTTATGTGCATCAAAATTTTTATTATTTGGCACGTCTTTTTATACACACCATTATTGCATTCATGCATAAGCTCTAATCCCGAGCTTTGTCCTTTATTAAGAGGGAGTAAGTACCTATACTCTCATAAAGTGATAACTTCGTGTGAGCTAACGAAAATTCCTACTTAAATTGAACCTTTTCTATTTGAGCCTATAATGGTGGACTAGGATTAAGGTGTTTTACTAGTTTATAATGGACGATAATGTAAGAAATAATTTAGGAACCTTTAGAGTGTCAAACCTTTGAACCCAGCATATAAATAAATTTTAAATATATGAACCTAAGTTAAAGCCATACCCTTCCCTTTTGTTAGAAAATCTTAAGTAAGATACATTATGGGGCATTCATTACTATTCTACTTGCAAATTTATAAATTGGTCCTTGTATATATTATGTGCATATTAACCCTTTATGTTGTTTCTTGTATATATCATGTATACTAACCCATTTTTTTATAGTATATGCATGCATTTACATTGTTAAATCCTTTTTATTGCATTCATGCATACATGCATTTATTCATACATAAACTAAAGATAAATGGTTTCATAAACTTTTTTCTAATATGTATCCTAATTGTAGTAAATCAAGGTTCAAGGATAGGTCCAACTTTAAACAATATGAAGTACTACAACACTAGATATAAAGTAAGGATCATGGAAGAAAAAAATACTTTCTACTTCTAAAACATAAAAAAGGCACAAGAAGAATTGAAGACCAAAAAGAGAAAGAAAAACTAAAAATAGGCTTTGTAAAAGCTAAAGAGAGCTCTGGTTCTCAAAAGATAGATTTCATAGAAAAAAGGCTTAGAGCCATTAAAATGATAGATTTTTATGGGTTAATGGATATTGCTGGATTATGCCTGGTTCCTGATGTCATGATTCACAAAAGTTTAAGGTGCTTGAGTTTGAGAAGTATGATGGCACCAAATGCCTTGTTACACATGTGACTATGTATTATTGCAAGATTAATCTATACCCATACAATGAAAAGTTCCATCCATGTCTTTCAAGATAGTCTTGCTGATTCAACCGTTAGATGGTATGTGCAACCAAATAGATCTCACATCTGTGGATAAAGAAAGCTTGTAAAGGTTTTTGTTACACAATATAAGCATATTATAGACATGGTGCCATATCGTATTTATCTACAAAGCATGGAAAAAAAGGCTAATGAAAGCTTCAAAGAATATGCCCAATGATGGAAAGACATGGCTGCCTAAGTTTAAACCCTATTGACTGAAAAGAAAATCACAGTTATATTTGTCAATACTCTCAAAGTTTTCTACTATAAGAAAATGATTGGCAATGCCACAAAGAACTTTGTTGACATGGTGATTTCTGGGGAGATAATTGAGAATGCTATTAAGAATGGAAAGCTTGAAGGTAGTGATGCAAAGAAAAAGGTTATGCTAAAAAAAAAGAAAGAGATGCTTTAGTTGTAATTCATGAGGAGCAACAGGCTGGAGGTTTCACCCTATATTATCCTTTCTTGATGTATTAACCTTATTATCGAACCATCAACAATGTTTTCTCAAGTTCTTATGCTCATTAACCAATCGTACAGTCACATAACTTTCAGCCAACTGCTCGACCTAAGAATTGGGTGAAAGAGAAAGAGCTCTCATAGATCTAATTCCTATTACATACACTGAGCTACTCCTTCAATTCATTGAGAACTATTTGGTTGCACCAATTTATTCAAAATCTATGATGCCTTATTACCCTAAATGGTATGATGCTAATTCTACTTGTGACTATCATCTTTGTATTGTTGGCTATTCTATAAAAAATTGTACAACATTGAAGTATAAAGTGTAAAGTTTGGTCAAAGTTGGATAGGTGAACTTTGTTCAAGAAGTAAAGATATGTGTCATCAAAAACTCTTTACTTAAGCACACTCGGGCATATTTTTGAATGAGTTTTTATGAATGTCTGTTACCTTAGGAACTTTAAGAAATAATGCAAGTCCTGAACATTCAAGAGTCTTTTATATCAATCTTTTATTTATGTTTTATCATTTCAATAAAGTGACAGATGCATTTTCATTACATTTCCTCCTTTATTTCCATTCCCTTTTCATTACAATCATGATAGCAATTTAAGATTTGATTTTGAAAATATCATTCATATTGGTGGAATTGATAAGTTAAAACTTTTCATTTGTTGGGATCATTAAAGTAAAAAGGATAGGTTTCATGAAATGAAACTAGCATAGGATTTCACTCATTCATAGACAAAGGTGATGCAGTGTGTGATTTTTGTGATGGTTTATTCATAAGTTTACTCTTAATCAATAAATATTCTTCATTGAAAGTATCCATATTTGAAATGAGAAATGACCATATTTCTTTTACCCTTCACACAATGAGTAAAATTATCCATTTGCTACCTTATTTGAGCTTATTGAATTTTCTTTAGAAGAAACCATAACCAAGGATCACTACCCACACTTGGAGGCAAAGTTTGAAAAAGGCTTAATTACAAAGAAAAAAACAAAGAAAAAAGAAAATGAATGTTTCTAATGACTTCAGGGGTGAAAAAAAACCTTTTTGGTGCTCAGATTTTTTTTGAAAAAGAATGAAAAATGCAAAAATGTGAAGAAAAAGAAAAAAAAAGAGAGAATTGATGAAAAATGGGGTAAAAAAACTAAGGTGCTCAATATGATGATAAATGATCATTTGGTTTATAACTCTTCAAATGAATTTTGGGCCTACTTTATTAATTTCTTTCACAACCTCTCATATTAGCCGATGTTACGTTCCTTAAAAGTCCATTTTCATCAAATATGAATGCCCAAATGGAGAACCATGAATTGAACTAAGATAAACTTGTAATGGGATTGTTGAAAAATTTTATCAAAATGTTACCAATAGATTAAGGGAAAAAAGGGAGATGAAAAGGGAAAAATGTGAAAAAGATGTGAAAAAAAAAAGAGAAAAGAAAGACTTAAATTGAAAACATGAAAAAATGATTTAAATAACAAAAATGAAATTTGAAAAAAAAAAATCCTTGATAAGGATCCTAAAGAAATAAGGATAATGCTTGAATTGATAAAAGATTAAGAATATCAATGGAATAAGCTTTTGGAAAAGAATTCAAAATTAATTTATTTAAAATTATCTAAATATTCATTATCTTAGATGTTGCAAACCCTTCCTAGCATTTATCTTTATGATTCATCATGAAATAGTTTCTTTACTTGTTTATTCCTTACTAGACTTATTCTTATAATGAATACATTTTTTTTTATTTTTCTTGTTCTTCACCATTTATTCATTCCCATGATGAGTTAAGGAAATGTGATGGATTACATTTGGGATCAAATTAAAATGATGATGAATGAATAAATGACTGTTATGAAATATTCTTGTATTATGTCAAAAAAGTTGAAAGTAATTGGGGTAGATTGAAAATAAAATGGGAAAGATGAAAAGAGTTTAAAAGGATGGTGATCCTTGTGGCTTACAAAATAAAAAAAAAATCCAAATGTTGAGATTAGATAATAAATCTAATGAAAAAGAATTTTAGGTCACAAATCAGTTGATACATCTGTTGGTCAACTCCAAAGAAATTAAAGAAAAACATAATGAAAAGCTGAAAAGATGACATGAAGAAGAGTTTAGAGATCCTATTGAAAAAAAAGAAACTTTAGATTTGGATGTTATAATGGATCAAACTACTTGATCATACATGATAGCTCATAGTGAAGATCACAAATGTTAATGAGTTAAAAAAAGTGAGAAGACAAAACAAGAGTTTTGAAAACCCTCTGATTTACCTTAATTGAAAAGATAAATAAATTGCATAGCATACATGACATTCACCACATACATTACATGCATGCATCATACTAAGAATATTGCATTCATTATTGGCATTCATTATGCATATTTGAAAAAAAAAAAAAAGTTTAAAGTTTGAAATTGAGTTAGAATTTTGTGTTGTATTCACTGCATTTATTATATGTTGCCTATATCATTTTATTTATTGAACTCATGCACTGCTTATTTGGAAAAGAAAGATAAAAGTCTGAGTTGTGAAATTAGGATGCAAATTTGAAAAATCTTTGGCTTATGCATTCATTGTATGCATACATTGTGTTCATCATATTCATGCCATGCATCATGCATGTTTGAAAGGAAGAAAAATTAAAGTTTGAATCTGAAAATTGAATTTAAGAATTATGGAGAATCTTTTTATTCATTGTATATGCTTGGAAAGTAGGAAGGAAAAGCTAAATGATGAAATAATTTTGAGAAGAGACATTGGAAGACATCAAAGATGATATAGAGAATTACTTAAGGTAAGATTTTTTTTTTAAAGTTTCAATGCCTCTGTTAAGGAGAAGCTTTTTAAAAGTAAAAATGATTTATAAGACCTTAAGGCATGATCTTGAAATTTCATATGTTTATTTATTTTAAAGTTTTAAGTCTTTATTGAGAATTAGCTCTCTTGGATGAGAATTTTAAAGTTTTGAGCCTTTGTTGAGAAAAAGCTTTCTTGGACATGACTTTATTCTTCCAAAGTTGAAGCTTCAGTGGAAGAGTTATTTATTTTTTCAAAGTTAAAGCCTCGATGGAACAATACTCTATTTTTTAAAAGTTTTAAACCTTCAATTATGGGAGAACATTTTTATTTTTCAAATGTTTCAAAACTTCAGTTGTAGAGGAATATTTTGTTTTTCAAAAGTTTCAATGTCTAAATTATAGGGAACATTTTATTTTTCAAAAGTTTCAAGCTTCAATTGTGAAAATATTGTTGAAATTTTTTTAATTTTTATTTTCTTGACTTGAACGAAATAAATGTCTTTTGATTTTTATATACTTTTTGTTTTACAAAAAAATGCATAAATAGAAACAACTACAAATGTTCATTTTGTCCAAGCAATTTTTCAATATCAAAATGGGCTTTTAATCTTATTTAGGCCTTGATTGAAAAATTGAGATTTTAGGTCCAAAACATCAAATAGGCCGAAATTATGTTTTTATTCATTATTCTTATTATTATTATTATTATTATTATGGTTTTTAGGTTTTAATTTTTATATTATTATTTTCAGTCAAAGTCCAAAATAAAAAGAAAAAGGGAGAAAAAGGGGTCCGAAATACATGGAAGAAACATGGGTTTAATTTGCAAAAGGAAATTGACAGATTTGATCTTGGATTTGGTTTTCGATTATAGAATTTATTGATTCTTTGCCTATGGAAATACTTAGAAGCTAATCCATTGAAAAAGGAAAGACTGCAAAAAATAAAGTTATGGAAATCTTTGTAGATTCAGTAAGGTTAATGCTTGTTCAACTTGAATTGGGATTGCAATCCTTATATAAAGACCTTGACTTCATGATCAGACTGGGGCATAGCAGCAATTCACGATCAATACAGAGGCAATTGGCAGCAAAAGTTCGGTATTTTAGGAGCATCAACCAATAAGCAAGATTAGCAGGGGGAAGCAATAACAATCAATCTGACGTAAAGATCAATTTGGCATTCAAGCCAAAATTTCATGCAGTTGACTAGGAGGAATTGACAGTAAGATCAAGCAATATAGAAAGCACTAGAAGAAGCAAATTAAGAATCAAGGAAGTAATTCAGCAACGACAATCAATCAATTCATCAGCAAGCCCTCCCTAAGTAGCCTCCAACTAAAAACCCCAATCCCACAACAGAACCAAATCCTGCATAATCAAACTCATCAAACCCAGAATTACATTCAAAGCCTCTTTCCAGCACACTTAACCTTATACACAATACCAAGCAAGCCTTGAGAGAACCCATACCCAGAGCTCATAACATAGTCCATTAACACAAGCAGAAAATTGTAACCCACTAAGTCAGAGTTACAAATCGTCAAAACTTAAGCAATAACCCAAAAAAATACAATTAACCCCTGAAGCAATCCCAAATAGAGACAAAAAACGAAGGCAACAAGCAATTGGATACCAATACATAGAACATCAACAATTACACAACAAAAGAACAAAAATTCCAAGGAAAGTTCCAAAGGGTTCTTGGCTGAGGCTTTGGGCAAAAAATAGGAAAGGGAGAGTAAGGTTTCGACACTAGGATTTCAAATAGGTTGTGGATTTTTGGCTGTGGCTTTTCAGTGATAAGAAGTTGTAGCAGGGCAGAGGTATGACGAAATCAATGGTGATGTTAGACACAGTCTGGGCTTCAAGAGGCTATCAATTTGCTTTGCTAGAGAAAGTGCTCGGTTAAAAAGGAAAAATGAGGAGCCGCTACTAGTACGAAAGGAGCCGTGAAAGAAATTTCATTCTGGGTTATCGATCGGTGGCAAGTATGACAAAAGTTCGCTGGGATCTGCTTGGACGGTTGTTGACTTGGGCTGGGTTTTTCATCTGGTAGAAGAACGGAGAATTTGCTTAATGGAGAGAGATGCAAACAATAGGAAATAAAAAATAAACTGATTTTCTTAGGTTTTGTTTAAAGCTTTAAATGATAGTGTAAGAAGACCAAGGTCAGTGATTAAACCCAACAAGCCGCGCATGGGTGCCCGAGAAGGACCCGACCCATTTTTATCAGGTTCTTTAATTTCTGTTACTTTTCACTTTTATGATATTTTTGCATATTTTCGTTCTTGCATGGTTTTTTTTTTCTTGCATTATTTATTTTTCATGATATTTATTAGCATTTTTTTTATATTTTTATGATTTTTATTGCTTATTTTTTTTTCTTATTTGTATAATTTTTGTATGATTATTAATATATTTATTTACATTATTAGCCAATATATTTATTTGCATGATATTTTTGCATAGATATTTTGATGTGATTTTGGTATGATTTTAAGTTTTGTTACATGATGTCTTGGCATGATATTATATTTATTGTATGATTTATTACATGATATTTTATTACATGATTTATTGCATGGTATAATTTTATATCTATTGCGTGGTATGGTTTTATTTTTATTGCATGATTTTTGATAGGATTTTCATAATGGCATGTTCTAATTATTGTATGATTTGATTTTTTATAGAATTTTTGCATGACCATGTTGTGTAAATAAATAAAGGATTAGAATTGATTGCTTGGCATGACAAAGATCATTTTGATTAAAGCTTAGGTAAGATAACGTATAATTAATTTAGTACCAATTTTGATTGTAATAAGGGGTGCTAATACTATGTCCGTACGTAACCAACTCTCAAACTTTAGTTTTGTTAATGTAGAACAAAATCTATTCTTTTTAGGGACCCTTAGTTTACACTTAGACAACCTTAAAAAGGATAGATTCACATAGGTGGTTAATCACATTTAGATAAAAAAGATTAATGGTGACTCCGTAGTTTTGTTTGTAATGGATAAGTTCTCCCAACCTAGATGTTATGAAAAGTACCAATAGCGAAAGCCTACAATCCTATATCTAAACAATTGAAAATTTAGGGATTGTTTGCAAAATAAAGGAAATAAAGATTGAAAACAATTATAGGCTTAGATATTGACTTCACCAACTATCACTTAGGAAGTAAAAGAATATAGCCACAAACAAACTTTAAAAGAACAAGAGTTGAAATCTTTAAAGCAAAGAAAGAGTGATTGCCGAATGCTTGTAAAGAATATAAAGATTGAATAAAAGTGAGCTTTGTAGAGCATTAAAAGACTATGGTCAAAACTTGTAAAGAGAATGAATGCTTGATTCAAACTTTAAAATAAAAAGTATGCTTGCTGAAATAAAGAATGGAAAAACAAGATTTGAAACTTAGGACAATAAAATAAAATATGTAGGAAAAATACTTCTTTGAATTGAAATAAAAGAATTTAAAAAAACAAAAGCTTTGTTATTGGCAAATTTGTCACCTAAGTCAATAACTTAAATTAAAAAAAAAAAAAACTACGAACTAAAATAGAGAAAATAAGTGAGGAATGGGATGGGATAATGGAATAGGGTGAATGGTCTCTCTATTTATAGAGTGGGTTTCAACTAAGGGTGTAAGGATTACAAGATGTGTTTTCAAATTCAAACACTAGGTGATAAGACTCATCTTCAAGGAGGCATGACTGAATGTGACTCCTTTTGCTTGAGTATGCTTGACCAAATAGGGTCTTGAAAAAGTGACCTTGGCCATTCATCTTGACTTGAATTAATCTTGATCAAATCCCTTCCATAGGTTCGGCTAAGATGAAATTCAAGAGAAGATAAATTGTTTTTTATCCAAATTTTTGAAATTCAAATGCATAAAGTCCTCCTCAAAGTAAAAATCTTCAAGGCTAAGCAAAAAACTCATGATGGACTTTAATCTCTTCTTGGCTAAATGGCATATAGTCCATAGGAGCTTGAAATTCTTCAAATGATGATTATTTTCTTCCTTTATTTGAAATAGCCAAATGGATAAAGGTGGAAGTGTCTTTGTATGCTTGAAATTCTTCCTTGAAAGTGAGCTAGCTAAATGTAATGTAGAGTCTTTATGTAAGCACAATTCCTTCATAGCTAAGCAAATGAATCATTCTTGGATTAAATCTCTTTTGGCTAAACATGTTGGAGACCAAATGAACTTGAACTTGCATGCAATCCTCCTTAGGATAGAGGTGACCGTATGTGGTGCATTATGGGATAATCCTTGTGCAAGTAAAACTCTATCTTAGCCACATGGATGGACGAATATGGATCAATGTGGTTTGACTATGAGCTTTCAATATTGGGCCAAATATGTTCATTGTATATTTGCATGCATCGCTTTCGTGAAAATGAAATCTATGAGCTTGAAACCCTAAAATCATGGAAACAACATAAACAATCCTAAAAATCATCAAATTTTAAAATATAGCACCCTTTTTATTATGTAAAAATACTATATAATTAGGTGCTATCAAGATGATATCCAGAATATTTCTAATCTATATTGCTTTTGTGATTTGTATACTTGTGGTACTCCTAAAGGATTAGTAACAAGTTTTTGGTGCTGTTGCCGGTGCTTGGTGTATTTAGACTAGGATTTATATCAATAGAGACATGGTAATGTGTAATCTAGCTTTTTATCTCTTTGCATTATTTGTAAATACTTATTTTCATTTTGTTTTTATTTGCCTTTTCTTTTTATTTTTATGTCTCAGTGTTTCACTAATGAGGCCAAACCCCTTAAGGACTCGTGGTATCCCAACCTCATTGGTCATTAGAGAACTTAAAGCCTATGAGTATTTCTGTTAAAAGTGATTTAGATCCTATTATAGCTTTGTCCTTACAAATAACCAATCTAACTGATAAGATGAATGCCATTAGAGCTAGATATGATCCTAGTCTTGTTTCTTCCTTTTAGAGTCTATTTGTCAATGGTAATTTTTATGGTAAGGAATATAGTAATAGTTATGCATATGATCAACACTCTAGTTTTTACTCAAACACCTATATTAAAGAATAGGAAAATAGGTCGAAAGTCTCATGAGGTAGCAGTTAAGGGCAACTTTTTAGTTTATCACCTATATACACCCATCCTTACCCTATTAAGTCTCATTCACCTCATTACTCACCACAATATCCATTCCCTGATTTTTCACCAACACAGCATATTCCATCTTATTACCCACCTATTTAATACGATTCATCACCACGGTACTTTTCATTATTTACTTAGTATCATCCATTATCTCTTCCTCAAGAAAAGACACCATTCTTTAAGGAGACTTTCATAAACTTTATCCAAAATCAAACCAACCTCCTTAAAACCCAAGTTGCCACTTTAAAAAGCTTTAATAAGCCAGTAGATCCAAGTTGGTTAGCTGATGAAGAGTGCACATAAAATGAAAATAGAAAGGTAGGTGGTATAATGTATATTTATGATGATGATGAGCCTATTGTAGTTGACATACCAACATTTGTTATGATGGTGGATGAAGAGGTTATGGAAGGAGAAGAGCACTTCTGTGAAATGGAAGTAGAGGACAATGAATTAGCTCTAAGATTTGACATTCTTGAGGAGTCTAGCACTAGTCCTACTAAAGGTAATTTAGAGCCTCATAGCCCAATCGTGTGATTTCCTCCACCCTTTGAAGATCAAATACAAGATGACTTGCAGATGAATGAGGTGAAGTTTTTTGATGAGGGTTGTGTATTTAATGATTTCCTTACTTTTTTAGAAACACCTAGCTTAGTGAGGAGGATGAAATAAAGGCATTTTTGAATGAAGTGCTAGAAAATTATAATGAGGAGAAGTTGGATGATGACAAAATTAAGGAATTTTTGAATAGAAACTCAAACTTATAAGACAATGATGATATGGATAAACTTAGTGTTATAAAATTCCTTACTTGTCTAGAAGTTTCCTCAACCTCTGATCTTCAATTATAACTTTTAGTTATTTCATCCTTTTTATTCACTCATATTGTACTGCCTATGAAGGAATCCTTCACTTTAAAACCCAATCTTATACTCACTAAGGTGGTGCCTCTCTCATTGGTACTGAAGCCAATACCTACCTATCTTTTTTTTTTTAAGAAAATGCTTAATACAATACTAGGGGTGGGGTTCCTATCCACTTTCACCACTGTCAATAAGCACCATCACCTTAAGTCTATTATTGAAAATATGGTGAAAAGAAAAAAGATCAGGAAGTGGGTAGATGCTGGTACCAAGTGTGGGGTAATTACATAAACTTGATGAAAGTCGAGTTGTTGACTATAAATTAGCAGTTCTTGAGAGGCAATCCAAGTTTTTCTTTTTGTTTATTTTTTTTATGTTATGTGTTTAATTTTCTCATGTCAGTTTATTTCCTTTTGTTTGCAGGAAAATTGAAGCCGATCATGAAACTTTAAGAAAAGCCTCAACGAGGGGAGTATTATTCACCAATTGTGCTTAAATTCATATTTGCCTACATATTGAGGACAATATGCATTTTAAGTTGGGGATGGGAAAATTTAAGCAAAATTTTCAAAAATTATTTTGATGACTTGGACTTAATTGACTTTTTCTATGAGTCATTAGCATGCTTCCCTGAGTTGATTGTTATTGATTCTATGATAAAAACCATGATTGACTTTGATTATAGCTTTAGGAAAAGATAAACTTGTATGAAGCATGAGATGAATCTTAGAACTTGTTGATATTTGATTGCTAGCTTTCACTTGTAAGTATATGTTCTAATCATGGAACTGCATGTCATTTAGTGATTGTTTATGTTATCATAGGAATTGCATTTCATTTATGAAGTTGTGCCTATGTTCTAGAATTTGTTTGATTATTTCTTAAGGTGAAATTCCAGACAAACTAAATTAGAGAAATGACTTAGGCCGTCATTGGATCAATTGAGCCTTTCAAGCCAACCTTCATGCATATATCCTTAGTCACATTTTTTAGCCTTATATTACCCTTTCCTTGTTAAATACCGACATCAATAAACTTAGACCATTTTCTCACATGTTCATTGTTATTGTCCCTACCCTATGTGCATAAGGATCACCCATGATATGGTCAGAGAGTTATGTCACATTTGAAAAATGGGGGAAATAAAAATAAAAAAAGGAAAGATAGAAAAAAATTAAATTAAATTGAAAAATCAAAATAATAAAATGGGGAAAACTTAAGTTTAAGAGATGATAAATTCTTGAAAGCTCTCTAATTGATCCTAAGCTTTTAGTGCATGATTAGGGTACTCTAACTTAAAAATCCCTTCTATCATATCTCTATCCTAGCCTAACATTACAAACTAGCAAAGCCTTAAGGATCTTGAGTTAAGTGTTGGTCTAACATTAGTGGAGAGAGGTGTGTAAGGCAAACCTATGGAATGTATGTGCACTTTGATTAGGTTGTGTTAATTCCATGGTTACATATTCAAAGCTAGATTACATGTAATGATATGTAATTAATGTTGCACACAATGAAACTTAATTTGAGTAGATGCACATTCTAGGAAGACTCTCACAACTAGCCCTTATTTAGGATTTACCTTGAGTTATAATCATTGTGCAATTTTTGAGGAAACAATTTCTAATTGATTATAGGAGGTGAAATTGACTCTTAGCATAAGTTAATTTTGTTTGAGGATAAGCAAAAAGTTAAGTTTGGGGTGTGATAATTTAATTTTTTTATAGAATTATCATGTATTTAATTATTTAATTTTATGACTTACTGTATCATATTTTGCTTGATTACTCACTTAATTTTTCTAATTGTTTCATGTGTAAGTAAATTGAAGCAATGGTCAAACCTATTGAGAATTTTTCCAATGCATGTTAAGTGCTACTTGAGAGTTGAAGTGAGCTAATTTTTATGAGGAAAATGAGTTGTATTCCATGAGGAGAAGTTGCCAAGTCAAGCCCAAGAAATGCCCAAGCCGTGAGCTAGCAACTAGTCCATGTGTGAGCTTCATTTCTTGCATTGACTAACTTGCAAGTTAAGGAGCTAACTTAGAAAGCTTGAAGCTAACTTTGGGGAGCCTCACGAGGAAAAGAACCAACCAATAAGCCAAGGATTGAAAATTTAGTCTAAGGTTAATACTGAAAACAAGCATGCTAGGTTGTAGTTCGATTCACTTTATTTTGTAAATATTTGTAAATATTTATTTTCCTTTTGTTTAATTATTGTTTATTTTCTATTTATTTTTTTTATTTTTACATGGTTTTTTTTTTATTTTGATATCTGAGTTCTATGCTAATGAGGTTAGACCCCTTAGGTACTATGCTGTATCCTTTGTCAATAGATCCTAACCCTAATAGTCATAAAAAAGTTTAAAGCCTAAGAATGCTACTATTGAGAGATATTAGATCCTATCATAACCTTGTCCTCACATATAGCTGATCTAGTCGATAAGATAGATGCCATTGAAGCCCAGTATGATTTCATTCATGTCCTTTCTTAGTGCAAAACCAGCATATATTGGAGATAACCTAAATCGATTGACCCTCTAAAATATGAAAAGAGCCCAAATGAAAGCTATAAAGAATATGTTGCTAAATGGAAGGAAGTAACATCACAAGTACAATCACTTCTTACTAATAGAGAATTGAATTCGCTATTTGTAGATACCTTTCCTTCTCCATACTATGACAAGTTGGTTGGCAATGCCTCTTTAGAGTTTTTCAATTTGCTATTTGCTATGGGTAGAATTGAGGATTGGGTAAAAAAGGGGAAAAGTTATGGATTCTGGTCCAAAGGCTCATAATGAAAGGAAAATAGATATTTTTGGTGAACATGTTCAAGAAACAACTATTGAAAAGCGAAATGAAAGAAAATAACGTGTGATACAATAAGATCTTGTTAACATTCATTTTCACTTTCCAGCACATGTCAATAATATGTTCTAACCTTTTTACAACCTAGCACTTTATGCTAGCAATTTACCTCAGCCATTTTATCCTTATGTCTTAGTGCCTTTTTCCCAAGCTCTTTCACCTCAGAAGTTCACAAAACGAAAGATCAATCTAGGCCATGATCAGAGCAATAAGAAAAATAGAGCTAAAATGTACCACTTACTTCTAATGTCCTACATAGAGCTTTGTCACTTGCTAGTAAAAAGTCATGTGATTTTCATCGTCTTTGCAAAGCTTAGAAAATCTCTAACCAAAGTGGTACAATCCTAATACCAAATGTGAATAACATGATGGGGTCAAAGGACTTTTTATAGAGAATTGCACTGCATTCAATAAAAAAGTTCAAGATTTGATCAATGGAGATCCAACAAAATTTGGAGAGCTTGCCAATGGCTATGAAAATTGAAAATAATAGATCTAAGGGTGGCATGCTGGTTTAAACAATCTTTAACGTTGGTTTAAGCTTTATATATATTCGTTATGAATGTAGCCTCAAAGTTATGAATTTTGGTTTAACTTGATATTTGCATTGAGTGAATGGACATTAAGTTTCAATTTTGTTGCATCACATTGTCTCATAATTTTGTAAATATATATCCTCATTTGAAGCTTTTTAATTCTTGTAAGTTTCGATTATGAGGATTTATGAAAATAAAATTAGATTTTAATAAAGCCTCACATGGCCAGTTTCTAATACCATAAAGAAGGCACAAAATCAAAAAGCAAAGAAAATGTTTAGAAAAAAGAATAAAAAATTTTGAAAAAAAAAATCTTTTTCATAATAAAAGTTGGAAGGAGTCTTGAAAGAATTGGCAATCATTATTAGAAATGAACTTATTTTGAAAAATACCCTAACATTCTTTTCTATCAAACACTTCCATGCATAATTTGACTTTCATGAACCTTGTCTTATCTTGATCATATCATGATAACCTTTTCTAGGTAAAGAACAAGGAAACCATTAATTTGAAAAAAAAATTCTTAGATCTCTTAAAAATCAAGCAAACTTGACACTCTTTTGGAGACTCTGATATTTGGTAATTTGATATATGCCAAGACTATGTTATAGCCTCAAATATACCAAAATCGAAACCATGCAAATCTCTTCAAATTATCTCAAATACACCAATGATTCAATTTTCTTCCTAAAGTTATCTTGGTTCAATGTCTTAGGTATGTTGACCAAAAAAGAATGACTACTAATTGCCCTTAAGACAAGTTGAGTTACAACCAATCCTTTCTATTTGAAGAGTGACATGAATAATTTGACACCCTAAACAGTTCATTCTAATGGCTTTTTCTCATATTGACTTTCATTAGGGGTAGCATGTTAAAATAGGGCATTTTTCATGAATTGTGTTTTTGGCAAAACGGATACATGTAAATAAAACGAAAACAAAAAATAAAGAATTTTGATTAAGACATCTTACACTTGAGAAATTTAAAGAAATCCAAACAAAAACTTAAAAAATTGAAAAAACAAAAAAAAAAGATAAAGAAACTAGGAATAAAAAACCAGAAACCAAAAAAAAAGAGTTAGGAAAAGCTAGAAAATTTCAAAAAAAAAAAGATTTTGAAAAGTTTTTCTTTTAACCTATTTTCCAAAAATGAGTTACTCTTTAATTTAAATGATTATCTTTGAGATGACAAATGATCATATTTCACTATCCTTTCACAAACATGAAAACTATTCACTTGCTACCCCTTTGAGTCTAATGAATTCTTTCTAAATGAACTTTAACCAAAGATCATCCTCCACATTAAGGGTAAAATAAGGACAAATTTAAGAATCATGCATGGTGGTGTAGTCGTATTACAAGTATAATGAAGGAACTTTATATTTTAAGGGAAAAATGTCCAATAAAACTAGTTCTCAAAAAGTTTTAAAGTCACTCAATCAAAAGTGGATATGTGCAAATAAAAGTGAAAAGAATAATAGAAAAAAACATGGTAAGAGGAATAAAAGAAAAAGACAAGGCAAGAAAAAAACAAAGTAAATAAATAAAACCACAAAAGAAAAATGAACACATGGATGGAGTGGCATGTGTGGAAGAATGAAAGGACAAATATCCTGAAAAAGAACCCTTCATATGATATGAAATGATCTTTCGTTTGATCATCCTCAAACACATTATAAGCCTATCTATCATTTTTCAGAACCTCAAACATTGACCTATGTTATGTGTTTTAAAATACCCATTTTGATCAAGCATGAATGCTTAAACTGAAGTGTTTTTCCTTATGAAATCACCATATAACCTATGAGTCTTTTGCCTCATTTAATTGCGAAACTACTAGTTTGAACCATTAACCCATTTTAGATGAAAATTGAATTATTAAGTGTATAATGGAATAATCAAGAAAAATAAAAAAGGATAAGAAAGGCTCTAGGGTGAAAACCCTACAAAAATGTAGTATATAGAAAATTTAAGGACTTTTAAACACTCATGGTATTGCCTAAACAAGTGAAAAAGGTCAATATGAAGTAACCCCAACTTTTTGAAAGATTAAAAAATATCAATTCATTGAAAGTTTAAAATCCAATAAAAAGATTGATTTTGAAAATTTGAGCATTTTTTCTTTCCAAAATGACCTTAAAAAATCTTGAACTTATCACAGCTGGTCTTAACATCTATTAAAATGTCATATTTGGAGGCTAATGAAAGTGTTAAACATTATGATTTTTAGAAAAATTTATGTTCATTTGTAAGCATAGATGGAAGAGTATATAGTTTTTTTTTATTGCTTTCAAGTTACAAAGCCTTTTTAAATGAACCGAGACTTGATGCGCTAAACTGTTCAATCCATTTGAAAAAAAAAATTGCCTCTTTCATTTCTAATAAGAAACACAAATTTTCAAGAGGCTCAAAAGTTACATTTGTCTAGATATTTCATCATAGAGTTTATTTTTGTAGACCAATTTTGTTGGTCATTTAAAAAATTTTGAGTAACTAGTTAGGCACATTTGTAATAAATAAAAAATCATTTAGATTAGTTATGATTAAAAATGTTTTCCATTAAAGAATAAACATTTTTTGAGAAGAAAAATATATTCTTTTATGCATTCAATGAGTAGAAGGAACATAGTTGTTTATATTCTTGATTTTTACATGATGCATACATTAAGTTTAAAGTGATCATACACATGTGGTATGTTGGAATTGTTGATGGAAATAAAAAGGAAAATAAATTGAGAGTGAAAATGAAAGGAAAATTAAGGAATCCTATTTGAGAAAAAAAAAGTAAAAACTAGTAAATAAACAATAATGTAAATAGAGGGAAGAATGGGGAGAAGGACATGATGAAATAGAAAAGGAAATCTTTTGAGGGAAAGAAGTAAAAGAAATCAATTGGATGAGCAAGGAAGAGTGAGTAGAATTGAAAAACAATGATTTTTAAGCACTTGTAATTTTTATCATGAATATTTATCATTAAAAAAGGCAATTGGATCATTGGAATAGACACTTGCATTTGCATCATTAGACTAGAAACTTATATTTGCAGTTTGGTAAAAGACATCTACATTGATTTTTGCATTTGCACTTTGTTAAAAAGCATTTGCATCATTAGACTAGAAACTTGCAAGTGGACCTTTGTAATGGACAGTTACATTACTAGGATAAATAGTTGCATTTGCATATTTATAGAGGCATTTTTATCATGAAAAAGGAATGTACATTTCCATAATTGTAATGATCTTAGCATGTGCATCTCTATAGTTGCATTTGCAACTTGAAAAAGAAATTTACAAGTAAGGCATTATGCATTTGCATCTTCACATGGATCATTGGCATTATTAAAAATACAGTTGCATTTGCATCTTCACGTGAAATATTTGCATCATTAGAAAAGAGCATTTGCATTTGTATCATTTGCAACATGAAAAGACATTCACATTTGTGACATTGATAGATTTTTTGAACGATGCATATTCATCAGGTATGAACATTTACATTTATGTAAAAGGTTTCATCATTAAAAAAAAAAAGGACATTTGAATTTGCATGAATATTTGTGTTTACGTCTTTGTAAAGGGCATTTGCATCTTGAAAGAAAATTTTCTTGTAAGGACTTTTGCATGTGCATTTTTTAAGGACATTTGTACCATGCAAAAGAAATCCACATTTTCATCATTGATAAAATTTTATGCATTTGCATCTTTATAAAAGGTACTAGCATCATGGAAAGAATATTTATGGAAAGAACATTTACAAGTACACTATTGGTAAGGATGTTTGCATATGTAGAAATCATTGGTATCTGCATAAATACATTTACATTTGAACTATTATTTTGGAAATACACTCGTGCATCATAGTTACATTTGCCAATTTTGCAAACATTAAGAAAAAGAGATGTATAAACCTTTTTAGCTTAATAAAAAGAGAAAGAATTTATCAACAGAAAAACCAAAAAAGTAAAATAGTCTTTCTAAAAAAAAAAAGAGTTTATCAAGAAAAGAATGAAGAAAAGAAAGAGTTAAAAAAATGAAACAAAAATAAGAGTAAATAAGAGAAGCCTTTAAGAAAAGATGAAAAAGACATATGATATCTAAAGAACAAGAAAGATAAGAAAAGTTTTTCTTAGAAAGATAAGATGTTAAGGATTTTTTGAGAAAAAAAATGAGATTTTCTAGATTAAGATTTTAAGCCCATGGCAATAAATGAGATGTTAAACCCAATGTGCTAGATGAGAATTTAAGCCTGTGACACTAATTGAGATTTTAAGCCCATGGCACTAGATGAAAGCTTTATCCCAATGTTGTAGGCTATGGATATAAAGCATATCAAAGTTGGCACCAGTCAGGATTGTCAAGAATAATGTAGCTAGCAAGTATGAATACTAAGCACAGTGAAGTTGGCACATGAAAAAAATGTTATGATTTTGGTATTTTTAAAGTTTCAAAGCTTATGTTCGAAAGGAGTCATTCTCGGATCAGATTTTTAAAGTTTGAAAACCTCTGTTCAAGAGAAGCCATTTGTAAATGAAATTTTTGGAGTTTTAAAGCTTTTGTGCAAAAAGAGCTTTTAAGAAGAGATTTTTTTTAATTTTCAATACTTTTGCTTAGGAAGATCTTTTTAAAAACAATCTTAAATAAAAAAAAAACCATTTTGAAAAGAAACAAAAAAAAAAAAACCTTTAAGTCTATAGTTCCCAATAAAATTGTTATATTTTTCTTTGCATTATATCTAATTCTAAAAAATTTGTAATAAGGGACAATTGTAAATAGCAAATTTTGTCTAGGTTTGTTTCATTCAAAAATTGACATTTACAAGACCATTGTCTTTTTTTCAAAGAAATTTTAAACCCTACAAGCACTATGAATCTTTTGAAAAAGTTGCATTATACACTTGATATTCAAACAAATTGGTGAAATTCATGATAAAATCAAAATCAACTTTAAAAGTCAACTTGGTCAAATTTGGATAAATATGAACTTTAAGGCAAAAACTGAGGGGAAAGTTTTGAAATTGTTTAAAACTGGGACCATTGGTCAAACTCACTTGTTAAAACTCTCAAAATTCTTTAATCAAATTTTTGGTTAAATTTGAGTCAAACTTGGTCAAACCTAAGCCTATCTTATCAAACTTAGTCAAATGGTAGAATTTTGAAAAGGCATTAATCTAGAAATCTTTGGATTTGAACAAAACTTGGATTTTGATCAAAATACCCATTAGTCAAACTTGAGTCCAAGTTGGTCAAACTCATGTTAACTTTATCAAACTAGAGTCAAATCGTGGATTTTTAGAAAATTTAATGAAAAATCTTAAATTTTTTTTATCAAAATACCCTTCAATCAAACTCAGTTCAAACATAGATCATACATTGAAAATCGAGTCGATATTTTAATTGAAACTAATTAAGGTATATAATTAATAAAATTGTGATTTGGGATCTCAAATAATATTAAAAGTATTTGTATTTTTTTTGTTTATTCTACAATAATATTATAAGATAAATAGGCTTTTATGAATGGTTGAAGGATCTTCTCTAAATCTTACAGAGAAAAATAAGCTTGAATACATACTTGATAGTTTCTTTTTTTATGTTTTTTATTTTTTGTTTTTTTTTGGTTTCTCCTACAAAAATCGAAGTTGGGCTAGCCAAAACTTGTTTAAAGGAAAAGAGAGGGAAAATGGCAACCCTTTTCCTTGGTTGTTTCATTTTTTTTCTCTCTTTTACGTTTTTTCAAGTTTTTCCATCATTAATATTTATTATTGATAAACTTTTTTGTTGTTTTCTTCCTTTAGTATATGTTTTCCAAGTGTTTGATAAATGTTTTCTAAAATAAAAGGTAGTTTTCTAAATATGTTTTGCATGTGTCTAATATGTGCTTGATGTGTGAATTGCTTCCTCTAGTGAAAGGCCAACACAAGACCATTAGAACGTCCTTGAAAACTTTTAGCCTAGGTCTATCCTATAGCTACACCTAGACCTCCTTTTCTTAAGGTTGAGCAAAGGTTGGGTGTAACCGAAATACTCAACCGAAACTGAAGTTTATGATTAAATCGAGTCAGTTATTTGGGGGTATATGGGTAAGTCTGTTTTGGGTGTGGTTTAAACGGTTGGTTTTTGGTTTTAGAATCTAACAACCAAACTGATCAAAAAATCGATTTAAACAGTAAAATAATTCAAAACTTAATATTTTGTTATATTTTTTCAACCTTTGACATTTAAAATTACCTCTCTCGCCCTCGACGTTTCCAACCACCTCTTTCCTCACAAAAGTTACGAACTCACAAGCTTTCTAGTCTTCTCTCAATCTCCCATTTTGACACTTACTCAAACTCTCACTCTCTCAAATCTTTTAAGTCACAGTCATTTGTGCGATTTGGAATCTAGGGGCCCAATCTTGAATCTTGTATGGTCTGGTGCATGAATTCTAAGGTAAGAGTAATAATATCTTGTGTTCGTATTTGTTTTTAATTCATCCAATTTTTGGTGTAATTTTTTGCTGGTTTATTTTTTGTACCTGGTGGTTATTTTTCTGGGTTCTCTTGTAAGATCTCTTGGTTTATCATATTTGTCCTATTAATATCCATTTTCCTTGTACTTGGTTTTTGTAATTTTAACTGTTTTTTTACTATGTATGAAATTCGTAGGTTCCTTGTTGCCTTTTTTTCACGATGAGCTGTAAGAGAATTTTGGAGATAAAATGCTAGTTGTTTTTAATCCCCTTTGCTTTTTCTAATTTAACTTCAAGGGTGTTTGAAGGGTCCACCTAGCATGGGTTTTTTTTTTTTTGCTAGAGTCTAATACAAGTAGATGGGTGAAAATGGTAAGAAGATTGATCGCTAAACATTTTGGACCAACTTTTAGGCATTTCCCTTTTTTCTTTTAAATGGTTAATTTGCTAGATTTGGTAGCTCTTGGTTGCTATATTTGCTGATGCCTTGCTAATATTGGCAAAGTTCTATTGCCAAATTTGCAGTACTACTACAAAATTAGAGTAACAGCTTATAACTTATAAGATGGATTGCTTGCAGATCAAATATGAAAACGATTTTAGGTTAACCCATATAGAGTCTTCCATTTATCTCTTCATTGATTCATGTGTTTGCTTCTTCTTGGCTGTTTAAGATGGCTGAATGAGTGATCAATCCTTTTCTTGAAGAAGAGTGATTACTAAAAAACTCAGACAAAGAACCACAAACATAATAATTATAAGAAAGGTGTATGCTTATGGAGTGTTGGGACCAGTGTAGAGTACAATTTCTTGTTTTCTTCAAATAAAGTAAACAAAACATGCCATGTCAATATATCTTAACATAAATGCATTAATAGATTTTATTAGTAATTTAATACAATTATTAATATTAGCTTATGAATTATGATAATTTTTTTTAAAGAGATTTGAACTCTTTCTATGAATGAAAAATAAATTCATCTATAGTTGATTAAAATACTCAAGTGCATGAATTACTATTGATGATGTGGATTGTAGAAATGCATGCAATTGAAGATATCCATTATATGTTGCCTTTGTTTCTTTTGGTTCTGTTACATATACGTGCATGATTGGTTTTCTTTTTTCATAACTTTTGTTTGTTTTGCCTCGATTAGTGTAAGTAAGGTCATCTTTCCAACAAGCTTGGTTACAACGAAATGAAATTTGCTTTGTAAAACTGTGATATTAAAGTGATGCAAAAAGCCATGATATATATATATATATATATATATATATATATTCCTACTTGAAAACTCTAAATCCTTATAAATTAATTAAGTAGCTATAGCAGATATGCTATTAACTCATATAAGAAATAAATATTAATTAGCTATAGCAGATATACACACACGTTAACATTGGCAAGTAATTAATGTAAATAAAAGTAAACTTTTATGATTCATTAATTAATATTATTATACTTGATTTATTTGTTCTAATAGTCTGCAACAATTTCTTTCTTTTCCAGCCAGCCTTTTATCAACTCAAAACCTGTCACAATCTCTTTTATAGTTTCATCACTAAATATACTAGTAGCTTTTACTATTAAAATTTTAGAATTTGGTATAGTTTTCATTTATTAGTAGTTGCCTTGTGTTTATATTTTTTTTAGTAGCTTCTACCAAACATCTTTCTCATTCATTTACTACATTATAAAATGAATTTCACACACAATAATTGTAGTTATTAGTAGTTGCCTTATTTTTATGTATGCTTAACATTTTTTTTTGTTGAAGATGTCGAATGAAATGAATGATAGCGATATTAGACAAACGGATGCTCAATCAATCCCTCAAGGTGAAGGAGACACATATGAAACAAAAAGTAAAGTTATGAGTACTCAATTGAAAAGGAAACAAACTAACAAATGGTTGGAGGCATGGGACCATTTCACCAAATTTACTAATGACAAATGTGATCTCAAAGCTATATGCAATTATTGTGATAGAGAATTTTATGCTCGTCCTAAAAAAATGAAACCTTTGCATTAAAGAATCACATGGGTGTTTGTACTAAATTTTCTCGTGCCAATGGTGATCCTTCCCAAACGAAATTAGTTTTAAGCTTAAGAATATATGGGTTTTTAGGAGCTTGGAAGTTTAATCCAAAAGCCATTAGGAAAGGCGTGGCTGAGATGATTATTATAAATGAATTGTCCTTTAAATTTGTGGAAGCTAAAAGATTTAGGCATTGCATGTCTATCGCATGTTCTAGATTCTGTATGCCATTATGATGAATTATTACTAGGGATTGTTATCAAATGTATATAGATGAAAAAAAAAAATCCCTAAATCAATTCTTGAAATTGTCTATTATGAAAGTATATCTAATCACTGACACATGGACTTCATTGTAAATAGTCAATTATCTGTGTCTTATAGCTTATTTTGTACACAATGATTGAAAACTTAACAAAAGGATATTAAACTTTTGTCCCATTTTAAGTTAAAAAGGTGAGGCTACTGATAGGAAATTTGGGAAATGTTTGTGTGATTGGGGGATTGATAACGTTTTCACTATCACAGTTGATAATACTAGTTCTAATGATGTTGCAATCTCATACTTGAGAAAAAAATTTAACAATGCAAGAATTAGTATTGTAAGAGGCAAGTATTGTTAACCTTATTACGAGTAATGGGTTAAAGGAATCGATTGATTCGATTGCTAGTGTCAGAGAGGCAGTTAGATATGTGAGACAATCACCTTCTAGGTTAACCAAGTTTAAAGAGTCTGTTGCCAATGAACATATTCAAAGTAAGAGCTTACTCTACTTGGATGTTTGCACTAGGTGAAACTCCACTTACTTGATGTTAGAATGAAGTAAAAAAATTGAAAGAGCTTTTGAGGCATTTGATTATGTTAATCCTTATTACAGAAGTGAGCTCTTGTTGGGAGATAGGGTGCTTAATCAAAATGATTGGGCCAACGTTAAAAATAATAGCTTTTCTTGCAAAAATTTTACAATCTTATAGTTAGAGTTTTGGGTTCTACATACGTCATCACTAACAATTTTCTTGAAGATATTTGTGGTGTTTATGGTATTTTGCAAGATTGGCAATTGAATGTTGATATTGAGTTGAATGCAATGGCTAAGAGAATGAAGTTAAGTATTGCAAGTATTAGGAGAATGTGGAGAAAATGAATATGTTATTTTATATTGCTTCTATTCTTGATCCTCGGAAAAAAAAATTTACATTTGTTGAGTTTTGTTTTATGAAAATGTATTCTCGTGATCAAACTTCAATGATGATTGAAAAAATGTAAAAAGCAATAAGTGAGTTGTTTGATGAATACAAATGTTGCAACCTCAATCTGAACAAGTTGGTTATAGTAGCCATGCGAGTCAAGCACCAACATCTTGTAGCTAGGAACTTATATGACTCACAAGCTATTATGGTTGAGTTTATGAGGTTTAGGAAACAACTAAGTAGAGAAGAGAAAGAATCAAAGTTGGATAAATATTTGAATAGAGAGCCTAATGCTATTAAGGCGGGGTGGACTTTGATGTTCTTCTTTGGTGGAAACTTAACAGTCATATGTTTTCTATCCTATCGCATCTAGTTCGTAATGTGTTGGTAGTTCCTATATCCATAGTTGCTTTTGGATATACTTTGAGCATTGGTGGCCATGTGTTTGATACATATAGTTCATTAACTCCTAAACTTATGCAAGCTCTTATTAGTGCTTAAGATTGATTACGTGAATCTTTAGATTTCAATCCAAATGCCTTAAACTTGACAAGATTGATTTGGGTAATTGTTTTATTTATATCATTAGTTTTTCAATTCTTATTTCTTTAAATCTTTTAGTTAAAGTTGAACTTTTTTTATTTTTATTTATTTTTAGACTTATCTAAGATTGGATTGGATTGTTTAATTGATTAATAAAATGTATTAATCAATTGAGGTAATATTAGCATTGCTTACGTTGAATGTGATCCACATTATTAAATCTCTCTCTTTTAAACAGTCTTAGATGGAATAATTTTTCATTGAATGGTGCTTTGAGTTTATTTATTTATTGCAGAAAGTTTAAAAAATGTTGTTAATGCTCGTTGCCTAATACGTGCTACTTGTTGCCTACTGCTGTTGCTTGCTATCCTACTATATAACTTAGTGTTGTTTAAGAATTGAGACTTGAACTTTATGAATTGTAACCTACTGGATAAATTAATGTTTGAGACATGGACTTTATGTAATGTAATTGGTTAAAAGTATTGCTGTTGCTTGTTGAATGTTGTTTGAGACTTAGATTTTGTGAATTGTAATTAACTAATTGCATGTTATTATTTAAGCTTGTGTTTATGTTGTATTGTATTTGTGTTGTTTTATTTAAGTATTGCTCATTGTTTTAGAGTAGTTGTAAGAACTACCTCTATATAAATTACGTTGAATGTTCAACATAGGAAACAATATATCAAAACCAACTAAAGCAAGAAAATCGATCGAAATCAATTGGCTTAAGTTGATTTGATTTTCTTGGTTTTATTTGATATTCCGGTCGGTTTGGTTTTACCTTAGACTAAATAGGTTAAATAAGTTTGCAGTTTTTACAATTGAATTAATCGAACCAACTATTTGTTCAGCTCTACCTCCCTTCTCATAAGCCACATTTTGCTTATTTAATGGTCCCTACACTATGCTATGTTAAGTGTGCTTTATTAGTAGCCTAATCATTTCATAATTAGGTTGAATTGCATTCCCATGCATCATTTGCGTTTAGTTTAGTATTACATGTTTAACACTAATTAAGCAATAATCTCTAAAGAAGGAAATGGGATCATGGTCATTAAGCTTTCTTCTAAAGTCTCCTAAATATAAGAGATTTGTGAAGATGTTTAAATGATCATTGGTCACCAAATCCTAAACTCTAGATCTATACCCTAAACCCTAGTAAACCCTAAATCTTAGAAAACCCTAAACCCTAGCCAAACCCTAAATCTACGAAAAACCTTAAACCTACCTAAAACCCTAAGGATTCCCTAAAACCTCGAAACCCTAAGCCCACTCGAAACCATAGGTCAAAACCCAAATTCCTAAAAGTCAAATCCTAAATCATAATTAATGGTAGGCTAGTTAGTTAAAGTTGTAATTTGCATGTGTGATTAGATCATCATAGCACATTAGCTTTAATTCTATTCTCATGCATCATTTGCCTTTAGCTTAATACCACATGTTTAGCATTAATAAATGACATGGTCATTAATATGCATGTTTAGTACATTTTGCATATGCATTAATCTTTAATTAACTAATAAGCCCTATAAAAGAAATGAGATCATGACTATTAAAGCTTTTTTCTAAAATCTACTAAATATTGGAGATTTGTGAGGAAGCTTAAATGATCATTGGTCACCAAATCCTAAACCCTAGATCTACACCCTAAAACCTAGTAAACCTTAAATCTTAAAAAACCCTAAACCCTAGCCAAACCTTAAATCTACGAGAAACTTTAAACCTACCAAAAACCTTAAGATTCCCTAAAACCTCGAAACCCTAAACCTACTCGAAACCATATGTCAAAACCTAAATTCCTAAAAGTCAAACCTTAAGTCAGACTTTGTCTAAACTCTAAATTTGAACATTTTCCCAAACCTTAAAATGTAACCTTCTTCAAACCCTAAGTTCCAATATTTGACCTAAACCCTAATCTATACTGCATTCATATATGCTAGGAATAATGGCTCAAATCCCATAACATATTTATTTAGGATTTGTTAGATTTTGCTTGATGGATAAGAAGACTTGCAGAAGAAGAATTCTAAGAGAAAAAATTTTTTTAAAAGGCAAGTTTGACTTGCAAAAAAAAAATTCTAAGAGGAAAGAGATTCTTAATAAGCAAGTTAGTATACTTATAAATAAGTAAAGTCTTTACAAGGTTATGTATGGGAAAAATATGTGAGAGTCAAGGTTTTTTGCGATAAACACCCTATAAGACTAATTGAGATTTACATTTTATGGGTGTATATGTTTGTATGGTGCATGAGAGTGGACTAGAGGAGATTGAGATGATCCACATAGGCATGATGAATGGGTACATATGGGTATGCGTTTGTTTGTGTTGAAATGGTGCATATGGGATGTGTTTGTTTGGGTTAAGAATACTCTATAAGACTAGAGGAAATTATGAGGATCTATGGGTATTAGTTATGAGTATTTGATTTTATTTGATATTTGTTTGTAATTTTTTACAACTAATGGATCTTGTTTTTTATCCATGGACATAGGTCGGTTAGACCGAACCACGTTAAATTATTATCTTTTATTTAATTGATTGATTGTTTGATTTTGCTTCTGCTAGTGTGATTGTATTAGAGCCTTTTAGCCTAACAATATGTGCATTTTGACCTGCATTTACACATTCAATTTGTTTTGTATTGCATTTATCTACATTTTAATTGGCATATGCATAATTTAACTTGCTATATTTATTTGCATTTTACTTGGCATTTATATTACTAGTTTAATCCATGTGCATTTTTTTATTAATGTTTTGAAAAACAAAAAAAAAAAAAGAAATGTTCTAGCAAGAAAATAATATCATTCTAACTATAAATAATTCTTGAATCCTACCTTGATATTGGATGGATTCCTAACAATTATCTTTTATAATGAATATTATTTTTGGTTTTATGGATTGTCATGAAAATCCCAAAGTAGAAAGATATTTTTGAAATTTCACCAAGATATTGGGAAGTGTAGAGAATATCCCAAAATCAAAGGTTTTCATTTTAATCAAAGAATAAAATGATTTGTATTTTAAAGAAACAATGAAAAATGAATTTTATGTTGCAAAAGAAATTTAAGGAATTATTTCTAAATAATAAAGCTAAGACCATTTTTATCAAAGCCAAAGGATAATATGCGATAAATTTGTATTTTTTTAAAACGGGTGTTGTGAGGTGCTAATTCTTCCTCACATATAACCTTACTCTCGAGCCTAACTCTATTTTCGAAGACTAGAAATTGTCTTTTTGATAAATCTTAAACTAGTTTTAGGGTTTTATTAAAAAAATAAGTTTTCTTAAATGACCAACCACACTTATAAAAAAAGTTTGGTGGTGACTCCCTATTTTGATTTTAAAATTCATCTAAACGATCGGGTTCTCAAAACCATATGTAGTGACAACAATGATAGCAGTTGATTTCTAAAGTTGGAATAGAATGAGAAGTATGGTGATATTATGGCTCGTAATAGAGGAAAGGTGAATATTTAAGGTATTGAGAGTGTTTGCTTCAGATCTCACAATGGTGTCGTTATGACTCTTTGTCATTTAAGGTATATACCCAATTATAGCTACAATTTGCTACCTTGGGTGAGTTAGCTTCTTGTGGATATATGCAAAGTGTATAAGAAAGATGTGTGGTTCTACGAGAGAAAAGGGTCGAGAATCACTTCTACATGCTTGATGGAGGTTCAATTTGTTGGAAAGGTTGCAATAAAGGCATTCTAGTTCCTATGGCGAAAGAGAAGAGCATGCCTTTTGTAGATGTTGTTAAAGTTTTTGAAAATTTAAGTCAAGATAAAATTTGTTGAGAATTTGTCTTAAATCTTGTAATCCCACATGAGAAGTTTAGTTGAGTTATAAGGATATTGAGAGTTTGCCCTAGTCCTACATGAGAAGTTTAGAAGAGTTATAGGGACTTCACCCATACAAAAATGATGCTTTGTTTTTAGTTGAGTAATCCAAAACAATTAGACACAAAAAAGAATAGCTCAGTGGGTAGGCTTTTAAAAAGGTATAATTTGATTTTGGGATTAGGTTTGAATAAGAAGTTTTTGTGATTTTTCTCATTTCAAAAGTCTCACAATTATAAAAATTTATTTTGTTAGTGGATTAAGTTTAGAGTAAATCACTTTGGGTTGGATCGAACCAAATATATTTGTATGTTTTTATTTTTGGGCTTATTCTATTGTTTGTGTTTTCAGGTCTTGCACATGTTTATACTCAACAGCATGCTCTAGTCAGATAATGTTGAAGTATATGACATTAGACACATGAGGATACATAAAATTATCAATAAAAAATTCATCACTTTGAGTAGTCGAGACAATATCTCATTAGTCTTGATCAAAATTAAGAATCTTTGACCAAAGTGAAATAAAATTTTAGAATGATTCTAAAACTTATTCACAGAGTTAATTTCTAAACTCAAGATTTAACATGGTTAAATCTGCTGAGTAGACACTAATTCAAGTTCGAAGTTAAACCATGATATTTCGAGATAAAAAGCTATTAGCTATACAGTGAAACTAAACACATATAGTTTAGCGAAACCACATTGAGTTTTTTTTAACAATTTGGTGGTCATGACTCATTGCTAGATGACAACCGTGATGTATAAAATTAAGATTGATTAATTGGAGAATTAATTATGAAATAAAAAAATTTGATTCATTTAATCCAAAATTACAAAAGGATTACAATATTTATATTTATTGCCAACACGTTAAGAAACTTAATGAGTGATACACATATTTAAAAGAAGTTATGAACTTCAAGAACTAAATGAAACCATTAAAAGTCTAATGGGAATAATTAAAGGCAAATGCTACTAAAAATAAGACATAACCGGATACTCTCTGTTTAAAAAAGGTTTGGCTACCCCTTTCATCATCCTAATGACTAGTCTCATGTGTTGAGAAAAATCTAAAGAAAATTAGAAAGGCAGCCACGTGCTTCTAGCATATTATTCGATAAATCTAATAATTTATGTACTTATATTGTGTAAAATACTGATAATTTATTTATTTGAATTATATTTTATACAAAAATTACATGTTATAATTTATATTACCACAAAAACATTAAATACCTTTTTTTTATTTTACTAAATTCATATATGATTTTTGCTAAAATTTTAAATTGTGTTATATTCATATTTTTATTTCTATCGTTTTTGTATCGTGTCACCATGTCGTATTTTAAATTGCTAGATTTATTATTCGAACAAGATTCTTTGTATATTTCAAGAAGACTTTCACTTTTTATTCATGTAAACTTTTATTAGAAACTGAACACTTAAACAGTTGAAAGTTTACGACACAATCTAGCTTGGTAATCTTGGATGTGTTGTGCTTGTTGCAAGTTAAAAATCATTGTAAAGAAAAATCTGCTCGAGCTGATCCTAAGCTTGTTTTAGAATATATATTATGTAAATGTGTGATTCTTTATCATGGGAATTGAAAAAAATTTAAATTCCACTATGTTTTACTTGATAATTGCATTATACATTTCAACCACTCATATCTTTCTTAAAAAATTTTCTAGTCAGTTAACATGGATGATGGACATATTCAAATTTGTGTCCCATAGTAAACAAGACATTCAAAGCCAAATTAACAAGTTGCATTCTTATTTATTTATTGTTTTCATAAACACAATTTTCGTTCATTTTGATATAAATTCCATTTATTTACAACCTTAAAACCTCAAACATATGAGCAAAATATAGAAACACAAGCTTTTTCACTTATCAAACACTAAACTGGTAATGGATGATAGTAATAGACTTCACTTACTACAGCTAATCCTTTCAAGCTGGTTTCCTCACCACAAGGACAGGGCACTTGGCATTTTGAACACAATGATTACTGACACTTCCCAGAAAAGTCCTGTTTCCAACAAATTCGTATAAGTATTTCAAGATACTCCCATATCAGTCTACAAGCCATTTTACAATAAGAAAGCAAATCAAATTAAGATTGTTCACACTGTGGACTAACCTCTGTATAGTTCCTCGACCATGGCTTCCCAATATAAGCAACTCAATGTCAAGCTTTTCCACAGCTTCACATATTTTTTCTTTAGGATTCCCAACCTCTGTCATAGTCTCTGCATCAACCTGTAGCAGGACAAACTAAAACTTTACCTTTTTGTGACATGAAGTAGATTTGTCTGGGGCAATGGAGAAAGGGTTGAACTAACATATTCATAAATGCTTCAAGATAAGATCATTTCTTCAGCTCAACCACCTTTTAATTTTTTTAAAAAGACCTCATTTGGAAATGGAAAAAGGTATTATAGGCGTTCAGATTTAAACTTAATATTTGTTAATTGTTATCTTTTAAAAGTAGTTATAAGAACCAACTGAATTATGCTTAAAACTCCCTTGTAAAGAAGGTTGTAACCTAAATATAAGAGAGAGGATTGTAAATATTAAGATCTGAACTCCAAATATGTTAAATATCACCTATTAAAAATGATATGAATGAATCAATCTTATACCCTTTTAATTTATGATGATATCAGTTAAATATACTTTGAGCCATTTTAAGGAGCATCATCTTAAGTCAACCGTACGATTAGAAATGAATTATAAAGAGATAGAAAGATCAGTTGCTAAACATATAGAAATCAGAGAAACAATCTTTGAAAGAAACAAATTAATCATACCCCATAATTGGCGCAGATGTCCTTGGCTTTCTCCAGCAAAGCTAAAGTGAGCTTCTTTTGATTTTCTTGCACGGTGGTGATCAAATCCAGAGCTGTGGCTCATCACATAGATCAATATGCAACTGAGAGTTTGATTTTTGAATTGATCATAACAAGAAAGGGAGAGAAAACCAAAAATGAAAAAGAAAAGAAGAGAAACATACGAGCAGCACCGTAGGAGGCAGCAGAAAGGTAAGCAAAAGTGGCTAAAGGCTGTGCGTTGAAGATGAAAAGCTTAGAAGCAGAGATGGTGTCACTAAGGTTTTCAAGAGCCCATTGGAGAGCATAGTGGCTGCACTCGCTCTCGTCTATTGCCACCATCACTTTCTTCTTCATCTTGTTTTCTTCCATTTCCCCTTCTCTTTCTTAATTATTTTGATTCAAGGCTTCAAGCTACAGTACAAAACTCAGGTCCCTAGAATCAATATAAAGTAGAAATCATTTTAATTGGATTTGGTTTTCCAAACTGCCTGTTGTGGCAGCTGTTTTTTTCTAATTTTTTTCTATATATTTCTAGAAGTACTAGATGGTGCCTAATTTTTCTAATGGTTCGGCGGTTTAGCTATATACGTAGTGAACTGTGATTGAATTTGAGAAGGCGTCTAGATTGACTCGAGATGAATCCGACTCAACTCGGATTGTTTGGAGAAAAAAAAAAAAAGATTGAAGTCCAAAAAATTTTTTAAAAAATTGATAAAAATGTATAAAAAATTTTAAATTATAATTAAAAATTAATTAAAATTTTATTTTTTATTATAATTAATGAATCTTTTTCAATATTTATTTACACCTAATAAAGTTTTTGTTTAGATAAAAAAAATTAATGCTATTAATTTTTTATCAAATAAGATAAAATTTTATGGATATCAATAAAATAAATGAAAATTTATTATATGATATAAATAATATATATAAAAATTAAATAAAATAAAATTTTTTCTCTAATATCCCTCTTAAAACTCAATTGATTATAATTCATAAATTGATTAATTCAATTTTGTCATATGATTAAATTTTGTTTAATTAAAAATTAATTAAATTAAAATAAAATATTAAAAACTTGATTGATTTAAATAAAATATTAATAATTTAAATAATTTTTAATTAAAATTCAAAATATTTTTTATCATTTAATAAAAAATTTAAAGACAAACGAGTCAAAAACAAAATTAGTACACATTCAAAATGATTTAAAATCATAACGTCTCATGATTGAAATTGGTCTGATCCAAAATTAGTAAAAACATGAATTTTATAAAAGGAAAAATCAAATTGCAATATCTAAAACTAACCAATTCCAAAATGGATCAAATTCAAAATGGACCGAATTTGAAGTGACGTGAATGCTTGTCCCAACTTGAAAAGTCAAAAAGCCATAAGGATTAGAAACTGAAACAATCTCAATATAAAAACAGTCCAAACCCGAAAGAAGCCCCATCAGAACTCATCCCACTGCCACGTATATTGTAATCAAGTGATGGACGGAGTAGATGTTATGCATTTGCTTGGGACCACGAGGCCAGGAGGATGGTTGATTTTTATTTATTTAGAAGGAAATCATTTGTTTTTAGTTGAGAAGTTAGTGAACTTGGATTTGGTCCTAACAAACGGTCATACCACCTAAATCTGATGAACAAATGGTCAAATAAAATAGAAAACAAAGAAAAAAATTATGAAATTACAGATATCTAAGTGTGACTCCTATAAATTTGCATGTATCTTTTAGTTTAAGACTAAAATAATTTTTAAAATTTTTTTTAACTTTATCACTTTACTTAAATAAATTTTTATATTTTTATTGTATTTAAAAAATATTTAAATTTTAATTTGTACTCAAATAAATTCTTAACCTTTAATTCATATTAAAAGAGATATTAATATTTAATTTGTATCTAAATAAACACTTAATATAAATTAATTTTTTTGTCTAAAATAAAAATTTATTTGAATAAAAATCAAAGCTAATAACTTATATAAGTATAATAAAAGTATAAAGGCTAAATTAAAAAAATTGAAATAGTTCAATATTTTAGTCTTAACAAATTCATCATTCAATAAAATAGTATAAAGGCTACTGAATGCTGTTGAAATAGTGGTGTTGGAGAAAAAAATTTTTCTGTTCAAGTTCCATTCTGAGAGTGATAAGAATAGGGTTCTCGATAGAGCCCCTTGGTCATTCGATAAGAATCTGCTGCTAATGGAGCCGTATAGAGCAGAATTGCAGCCACAGGAGTACAGCTTACATAATGTTTGTTTCTCGATAAGAGTATATGATTTACCACTGAGAATGAAATCCCAAGAAGTGGCGAGAATGGTGGGCAGTAAACTGGGCAACTTGATAACCATTGATAGTAGCCTGGAGGAGGAAGGATGCATGGTCTCAATTTATCTGACTCCGAGTAGAGATTGATGGGAAGAAACCACTAAGGAGAGTAGTGATGCTCATAGGGAATAATGGCCTAGCAGATATACGTGGGAGAATCAAATACGAACAGCTACCGACATTTTGATATGAATGTGATTTACTGGGGCACACTGATACAGATTGCGAAGGGCAAGCAACAACAAAAAATACCTCAGAGGGCATCCAGTTGTATGGGGATTGGCTGAGAGCATCCCCACTGAAAAGAAAATCTATTGTTGTTAGGGCAAAGAATTCAAATTTGAAAGCATCGAAGGCACATCAAGATGATATTAACACGGCCTCAGCCAACAGAGTTAATAGAAGAGATCATACAACTGATGCTCGTTCGCACGGGGTGACCGGAATCCAATTGAAAAGTGTGCATGAAGTCTTTGGAGGGGCGAAGATGAAGGCTGTGTACTCGAAGCACAGCACTAACGGTGGAGTAACTGATGGAGTTATTTTCGGGGATGCAAATGCCATGACACAAGGGGGATTCTCACGTGATAGGTTGGCCAAGGATGGGACAAACGGATATGCTCGTAATCACGTAGAATTCGCAAGAGAAGGAGTCAAACCAAAACAGGGGGAAAAGTAGTGTGAAAGTATTTGACACTATTGGGGATGATAATGGAAAAAGCGGGCCTAAAGGGGGTGGGTCACTTTTAAAGAGCCCAATTCATGGGGCCCATAGCCGAAGTGAAAGAGAACTGGTACATAAGTTACCTGGGATGAAAGAGCTACTGTGTAGCGAGGTTACTTTATCTGAGGAGAATAAAGAAAATGACGTACCAGATGGAAGAAAGGGAAGCACAGATAAATGGAAGAAACTTGGTTGAGCCACAGGGCACAAAGTTCATGATAATACCATTGAGCTAGGGAAAAGGAAACAAATAGTGATTGAGGAAGAATGTGTCCTAATGAATATTGATATGCAATCTAGAAGTGGCGGGTGCTGGTCTCCAGGCCTGCCGAGTCCAATGAGGCGCATGGCTTGGAATTGCCAAGGGCTTGGGAACCCACGGACAATTTGAGCTCTTCAAAAGCTGAAGAGAAAAGATCTTGCGGTTGTGTTTTTGAGTGAGACTACACTTAAAGACACAGCTCATGATAGAATATGAAGGAAGTGCAACATGGACTCGGTATTTGGGGTCAGTGCGATGGGACGGAGTGGAGGGTTAGCTATTATATGAAAGGATGCGGTAGAGTTAAAATTGTTGAGCTTCTCTAAATACCACATTGATATGAAAATTGTGGATCAAATTAGGAAAGAATGGAGATTGACGAGCTTCTACAGTGAGCCGAATGTGAGAATAAGGAATGAAGCATGGAACATGTTGAGAACCCCGGCACCTAGCTCACGAAAACCTTGGCTTTGTATAAGAGATTTTAATGAAATTTTGTGGGAAATAGAGAAAGTGGGAGGTCGGCTACAGGCAGAATGGCAGATGAGGGATTTTGTCAGGTCCTGGATGATGTAGGATTAGAAGACCTGAGATTTAAAGGGGTGTGGTATACATGGGAACGAGGAGAGGACCATGGCGCGATTAGAGAGAGAGAGAAAAAAAAAAAAGTTGTAGGAAATGATAGCTGGAAGTCCAGGTTTCAAATGTATTCCATTTGCAATATTGTCTATGCCGAATCAGACCATAATCCAGTGTAAGTGGATACCGAAGGCAGCAAAAATAGGAGGGGGAGCAGAAGGTGCAAACGGTTTTTCTTTGAAGCCATGTAGGTTAAAGAACATGATTCTGAAAACATGATAAATGAGGCATGAGGAGTAGGAGACGAGTACGACATCATGCAGAGGATGACTAGAATAAGAGAAGCTTTGTTAAGCTAGCATAACAAAACGCACAAAAGGTTCCATAATGAAATCGAAAGGGTGACAAAGGAGTATGAACGTGTCAAGGTGTCAGAGCCATGCAACAATTCTGGTGAAACAGCATGCAAGGGCCGTGGGGACCTTAACTCATTACTAGAACAGGAGGAGATTTACTAGCAGCAATGTTCCAGGATTTTGTGGCTTCGTGAGGGAGACAGTGAGGGAGACAAGAACACCTCCTTTTTTTCATGCTCAAGCTTCCAATCGAAAGTGGGCAAACTTTATAAAAAGGCTGAAAGATGAGTCGAGTGCATGGCAGGAAGAGTAGGTCAAACTTGTAAGCGTTGTAACTAAGTATTTTGGCAAAATTTTTGAATCCCAAAGATTAGCCAACTATGACAAGGTGTTTAAGGCAGTGGACACTAGAGTTACTGAGGAGATGAATGATTTTTTACTTTTAAAATTTCAACCTGAGGAGATCAACGGAGTGATCAAACAAATGAACCCTACAAAGACCCCTGGACCAGATGTTATGCCACCTTTATTTTATCAGAAGTACTGGTATATACTAGGACCTGAAATTACTAGAGTTTCTTTATCTATTCTTAATGGGGGGCATAATCTTCATGATATTAATAATACTAATATTGTATTGATTCCTAAAGTAAAAAACCCTAAAGTTATGGCCAACTTTAGACTTATCAGCTTTTGCAATGTAAGCTATAAAATTATTGCAAAAACCATGGCTAATAGGTTGAAACATGTCTAGCCACTTGTATTAGGGAACTCCAAAGTGCGTTTGTCCTGAGAAGACTAATATCTGATAATGTGTTGATAGCTTATGAATTGCTTCATTCCTTGAAGTTGAGAAAAACAGGCAAAATGGGCTATGGAGTTTTTAAGCTGGACACGAGTAAAGCGTACAATAGAGTAGAGTGGCTATTCCTTGAGTCCATCATGACGAAATTGGGTTTCAATGAAAGATGGACAAGAATGATGTTAGCCTTAAATTGATAAAATATTTTGGAATGACAAAACAAAAATTTGCTAAAATTAAATTAAATTAATTTGAACTTAATTTGAATTTTTTTTAGCTTTTTATCTAATAAAAAATGTTTTTCAACAAAAATAATTCATCTCACATGGTTTAAAAATAAATTAGCCAAAATTGCATAAAAGGGATTGATCTTCTCCTCAAAAGAATCGATTGATTTTTTAGCCAATAAGTTGTCTTGTGGAATTTTTATGAAAACCAATCAATCTTTTCCCTGTATGGATTAATTGGTACAAATTTTCAAAGATAGGATCAATTCCCTCTTTGTAGGGATTGATTTGTTTTTTTTATCAAAAGCAAAATTGGTTTCAAAATCATGAAAAGAGATCGATCACCTAGCCTAGGGGATCGATTGGTACCCATTATGGATCAATTAAGTCATGTTTTAAATGAATCCAATCGATCCCCTCCAAAACAAGATCGATTGGTTCTATCTTGATAAGTTTAAATGATCATATTTTCTTGTTGATTTGTAGAAGCTCCCAACATTAAATGAAGCCAATGGCTCTCTTTCACTCTCTACATATAAAAGGAAGTCTCCCACCATATTTAAGCCATCAAGAGCCAAGAAAAACTCATTGCTTCCATCTACCATCTTCTCCAAGCATTAAAGAGCATTTATTAAGTGAAAAGTGCAAAAAATTCATCTTATATTTATTTCTCTCTTAATATCTTTCATAATCTTGATTTGTACTTTAAATTAGTAAACACCCAACCTTAAAAAGGTTATTTGAGTTTGCAAAATATTTCAAAACTTGTATTATGAGGTTGTAAGCTTAAGAGGGAGGATAATCCTTAAGAAATTTGTGTTGTTGATTGCATAGAGCTTTGAAAAGCTAGGTTATAACATTCAACACATAATGGATTAGACTCTTTGGTAAGTGAGACTAAGGGATAGGACATAGGTGTCTTAAGAAAGAGCCAAACCTCTATAAATTTCAGTGCTTTATTCTCTATCTCTATCTTTTTGCTTTCAAGATTATTATTGTACTTATATTTGTTATGTTTATTTGCTTCAAAATATTTATTTGTGAATTTTGTATTCATTGGATATTAAATTCCAAAAATTCATAATCACCCAATTCAGCCCTTTTTGATTTAATTCAAATATTTGAGCTAACAACTAGTGTCAGAGCTAGTACTCTTTTTTGTAGGTCTAACAGCCTAAGATTGATCCTTAATGGCTCAAAGAAATATGATGATGAAGGAAAAGCAACCATCTACAAGTAACAACAATTATGAAAAGCAACATGAAGTGAGTCTAATGGTAATTAAAATAGTTGCCACATTTCTTGATGGTAAAGGTCATTTTATTGCGAGAACTTTTCTCTTTATTATTGACAACTACTCATAGTGGAAAACAAGGATAAGATTGTTCATTCAAGTCAATGAGTATGAAGTATGGAGAATTATTGTCAATGATCCTCAAATTCTAATAAAAAAAGTGAACGATAGAGATATATGATCAAGCAAGAAAGTGAATGAGATGCTAACGATATGAAGATGGTTCAATTTAATGTCAAGGCAATGCATACACTCTTTTTTACATTGGGACTTAGTTAGTATAATAGAATTTTCTTATGTGAAAATGTATAAAAAATTTGGGAAAAATTGGCTAGTACTCATGAAGGTATTAATCAAGTTAAGTAGACTAAAATTAGCATGCTTACTCATGACTATAAGCTCTTCAAAATGAAACCAGAGGAAACTATTAATGAGATGTTCAACCACTTCATCAACATCATAAATGGTTGAAGGCTCTTGGAAAGACATATTCCAATGTGGAGATTGTGAGAAAAATTTTGAATAGTCTACCAAATAATTGGGAGGCAAAAGTGATGGCAATTAAGGAATTCAAAGATCCTCATACACTTTTCTTTAGATGAAATCATAAGGTCTCTTCTTACTTATGAGATAAAGCTTAAACAAGAAGAAAAACCAATCAAGAAAGGTAGAATTGCTTTCAATATGGAAACTTGTACCTAGACTTAATGATTATCCTAGTATAGGCACCAAATGGGTTTTATGAATAAAATAGATGAGCATGGCAATTGTAGACACCTAATTTTATCTGAAACAATCTATCACTGTTGGTCTAGCTCATTTTGCACATGGTCCAAAGTCTTTGTTTTTTGAGTCCATTGCACGATCCATTTTACGAAACACCAAAATAGAGATTAAAATTGATAATTTAAAACAATCCATTTTTTGGCTTGACTGAAAGCCCAAGCTAACCATTAAATTTGGCTTGAAACAAAAAATACCAAAACCAAAGAATGAGGCTTGAAATTGATAAAAATTAAAGGCCCAATTAAGGGCCCATTTGTAGCTCGAAATAAGGCCCTATATGCAATTCAAAAGAAGGCCCAATTGCAAGCTTAATTCATAGCCCAATCATGGCACATGGATAGCCCATTTTAAAAGCTCATTTAAAAGCCCAAATAGGACCCATAATGCAACCTATTTTTAGGCCTAATTATAAAAAAAAATGAGCCTAAATTGATCATTGAGAACAACCTAAAACATAGCCCAAAGCGTGGCCCTTTTGGAAAAAAAAGAGAATTAAGCCCATTTTAATGAAGCCCAAGACAATAAAATGAAAATGGACATGGTCCATAAAGGTGAAAGTCCATGTAAAGGTGCATAACGATAAAAATATCTCATTTTTTCATATGAAGTCTGATGCACCAAGGAGATAACTAGCTACAAGAAAACTGGTTTGCCATAAAAAAAGGGTTGAAAAGTCTGTGGCACTAGTATAAAAAAACTTACAGAGAAAGAAGACAATGGTTAGTGGGCTAGTACAAGTAGTAGAGAAAGAAAAAGGTAGAGAAAGGAGATATTCAACAGTTTCTGAAAAGGATTACTGGTTTAGAGTTTAAAAAGGGAAGAGAGAAAAAGAAGCAAAAAAGGTAGTGAAAGGAGAAGCCATTCAAAACAACAAGAAAATGACAAAAAAGTCGTGAAAAAAAAACAAAGCAAGAGTTTGCTAAAAAACATAAGGAAATAAAATTAAAAAACCATAAAAAAAAAGAGTTTTATAAACAACAAATAGGAATCAAAAAACCAAAAAGAAAAAAAAGCAAAAGAGCGTTTTGGATTTGAAGAAGGAAAAGAGAAACCAAAACAAAAAAACAAAAGAAGAGCTTTTTCAAAAACCAAAAAAAAAAAAAAGCTAGACAAAAAAAAAATCATGAAAAAAAAGCAAAGTGAGAGTTTGCTGAAAAACATAGAGAAATAAGATAAAAAAAACCATAAAAAAAGAGTTTTATAAATAATAAGACAAGAATGGAAAAACAAAAATAAAGAAAAAAGAGGGTTTTGGATTTGAAGAAGGAAAAAAAAAACCAAAACAAAAAAAAAAGAAAAGCTTTTTCAAAAACCAAAAAAAAAAAAACCAGATAAGCGATCCAAAAGCAGCCAAAGCCACCAACGTGAATGAAAAGAAAGACAAGTGAAAAAAAAGTGGTTTATTTTTTTTTCCCTTGGATATTCTTGTATGTCAAACTTTTTCTTATTGTTTTTATACACGATTTAAAACATAAAATTGTTACTATGTATTTCTGTATAACATCATATATCTTTCATGTAAATTTTAAAAAAATTTAAGCTGTCATAAGGCAAGTTGTTTCTGGGTTAGCTTTATTTTTTGGTTTTACTTTAAAAGTCCCAACCTTGTAAGATTTCTTTCACATAAAGATTTCTTTCCTTCTTTTTGAAAATATTCTAAAGTCTAGGCTTATGCATATTTTATCCTTGATTCTTTTTTTTTTCTTTTTTTTTATAAAAAGAAACATAATAAAAACATATATCTTTCCTTCCATATTTCGCTTTCACGTGAAAATTTTAAGAAAAGGGAATGGTCTTTTTATTCTATCTTCATTGTAAATGAGTTTAGGGTTTCATCGTATTTTATTTTTAATGCTTGTCACGAAAGATTCATCCTTTGTTAATTGATGAAGTTCAGTGAAGTACTTAGGAGAAACTTGAAAACTTCTCTTTGTTATATTCTATTTTTTTTCTTTTTTGTGGTGTCTTTCTAGTAGAAGCCTAGGGTTTCATCAAGATCTAGGTATACGGCCTATACTTTTTGCTGTGTGAGGTTTGTGGGTAGGAGCATATGGCTCTATCAATTTTGATACTTGCTATTTTGACTTAAGAATTCATACATTCATGGGGTTTTCAGCATGGAATTGATTCATGGGATGGGAAAAGTTTAAAACTTTGGCTGTAGTATGTTTTTCCTTTCTTTTACATGTCTTTTGTGATGGTTGGCTTATGTATAGAGGTTGAGTTTTACACAGTTTTGTTATTAGTTGGCATATAGGTGTAGTTTTTTTTGCTTTTTCTTAACATTAAAAAAAAAAGATGTTTGCTTAGGAAGAATAAGGTGCTTAATAATAATAAAAAAAAGGGTGTTCGAGAGCTTCAAGGTTGCAAAATTGAAAAAAAAAAGGGTTCTTCAAAACGTAGGCACTAAAATATGCAATTCTAGGAAATGTCAGAGCTTCTTTTTCTCATATTTCATGACTTTAAACAAAAATTGAAAGTATCAGGTAGCATGAGATTGGTTTCAAAATGGATGAAGAAGAATCTTAAGTTTTTATTTTATTTTAATAATGAACAAATGCTTTAGGACATGTCAGAAATTTTTCTGTTCTTAATAAGGTTTACTTTCATGCATATTTAATATTACTCATGCTTGTACACAATTTTTATGTTGTTCAAATTTAATTGTAATTGTAATTTTATATATTTTTAATTTCTTTATTGGTGGGATTCATAATATTTCATATTTTAATTTATTTGTGATGAACTTTATTTTCTATACTTTTTAGATTTATGCAAAACAAATATAATAATAATAATAATAATAATGAAAATCTCAGAGGTTAAGATTTTAAGAAAACATGAATAGCGATTATTTAAAATATCTAGAAAAGAATATTCTTCTAAAAATACTACAAATTATTAGAGTATTTAGGAAAGTATTCAATACAAAAGATTTTTTATTAATTTTACTAAAACTATATTTACAACTAAATAATGATATAAAAAAATAATGAAAAGGAAAAATGACTCTTTTAACAATGAAGTTAACATAATAATACATGAATGTTATTATTAACTGTTTTTACTTTTCAAAAAAATTCATAATTATAATTAATAAAAATAATAATAATTAAAATTAGAATTAGAATAAGAATAAAAATAAAATAAAAAGAGGAGAAAAGTAAACAGAATCTCCGATGATCGGATTTTAAAAAAGTTCAAGTAAAGATTTCTAATAAATTCCTAGAGAAAATTCTTTTAAAAGTAACACCAAAATATTTGAGTATCTAGGAAAATTTTCAATAAAAAGATTTCCTTTGCTTTATTCCTTTTAAAAGCTTTTTTAATAATATTGATAATGAAATAATTAGGTGATTAAGAAAAAATTAAAATGAGTAATGAAGAAGTATAATATAAGGCAAATAAATAATATGTTTTTTGAAAAAATTTATAAAATATAAAAATAATAATAATAAAATAATTTTCATATGCATATTGCACCTAATCATTTGCATTATATAATTTTCGAAGTAACGTGGGTTTTCGATGATGGGATTCTTAAGAAATCTGAGTACTAATTCTCAAAAAATTCTTAGGTGAAAATTTTTAAAAAAGAATATTGCCAAAATATTAAAGTATTTAAAATGATTTTCAATACAAAAAAACTCTCGTTTACTTCTCATTTCTAAAAACAAACTTTCACGCAATGCAATAGCATCACAAGTTAATTTATGTGCATTATAAAAAAATATAAACAAAATCTCCTAGGACTGAGATCTTAAAAAAGTTCGAATAGTAATTTTTTAGGAATCTTTAAGTAAGAAATTTTATCTAAAATGCCACCAATATACTAGAACGTTTAGAATAATTTTCGATAAAGATTTTTTTATCTTTTTTAATAAATAGAATAAGAAATTAATTTTAAGAAAATAATTATTTGAATTAAATTATAGACATTATACTTTCCTATATGCATGTTAAATATAAATATTGAAGATAAATATAAACTGTCGAAGAAGGAATTCTTAAGAAGTCCGAATAGTGATTTTAAGAAATTCTTAGGTGAGAAAGTTCCTCTTAATATTGTTAGAATATTAGAATATTTTAGAAGATTTTTCAATATGCAAGGTTCTTATTTATGTTTCAAGCAAACAACTAAAAATAAAAATATGTTTTTGTTACAATAAAGAAAATAAAGAAAATCAATTTTAAATACCAAAATTAAGACATTTTAATCAAAATTAAAAAATAACACATAATTAATTGGTGCCATTTTTTTACAAGCGCAATAGAGGTACTAATTCTTCCTTACACGTAATTGACTCTCGAACCCAAATTGTTTTCACAGAGTCAAAAATTATATTTTTAATAAATTTTAACTAATTTTAAGATTTTATTAAAATGATAAGTTTTAATAGTTGGCCAATCACATCTAGCTAAAAAAGATTGGTGGCAACTTTTTTTCAGTTTTTTTTTAAATTTGTTTATCAGTCACCAAAACCGTTATAATAACTTGGAGACTCCACTGGGACGTTATTTTCTTAGGGAGTTAGGCCAAAAAAATTAATTATGCATTATCCTTAATTTTGATTTAATGGTTTTAATTAGTATTTAACTTTAATTTTTTTTTATTTTGATTTTGTTTTTTTAAATAATAATAGTAATAAAAAAATTTGCATTTCATTTTAACCATGTCATTTATTTATTATTTGTTTATTTATTTTATGCTTTGTATATAATATTATTGTACTTAGAATAATGATTATAATACTCTATTCCCTCAATCACACATGACATTTTAATATCATACATGAGCTCTATACCCAGGCTCTAACCCTTTTAGAAGGGAGTAAAATACTTATGCTCCTAGTTCTACAATGACAAGCGAAATACTCCCACTCAAATTAAACCATTTTTATTTGTAACTTGTAATGGTTAAGGATTGGGATGTCTTACTAGTTTCAGTGGATGCAAGTGAGGAACAAATTTAGAACCTTTTAGATATGAATAAATCTGAACCTAGCATATAGCAAGTCATATAGGTTGACCCTAGGTAGAGCCATGCCTACCTTTTGTAGATCACCCAAAAATTAAGGCAAGTAAGGGAATGTTTGTATTGTAATGCTTTTTTAAGGAAAATCATAAATGTATGAATTCATATTTGTTTTGATCTTTTTCAAACAAAAAAAATCTGTCTCATCTCATTTTTTTTTCTAAAAATAAAAAAAAAATACTTTTCCTTTGTCTTTTTCATTTTCCAAGCTTTTATTATTTCATTATTCCTGAAGGTTTTTTACTTACTATTTATTATATATATATATATATTTTTCATGTACTAACTTGTCATTTTCTTCCTTTTTTGTTTTTTTTTTGTTTTTTGCATAAATTACATTGGCAGACTACAATAACATGTGAGGTATTTGCTTAAAGACTTCTTTCAATGAAGTTTCTTTTTATGGATCCTATAGTGTTATAGATTTGTTTTTCTTCCATAAGTGCTCAATGTGAGTCATACACTGAGATGCATAAATGGTTTAAGAAAATCCAACAAAAGGAAAGAAATTACCTATTTGTCGGTTATGTGTCAAGATTATTGGAAAAAGTACATCTGAATCTTACACAGAATAATTTAGAGGATTTGGGTGCCATATGGAATTAGATAAGTGAAGCGAAAAAAAAGAAGTTTTGTGAAATGTATAGGCAGATTGCATATCTTATCTTAATAGTAATTGAGTAGCAGTTGATTAAAGTAGTTGTCTAGTTTTAGGACATATTATATAGATGTTTCACATTTAGTGAGGATGATTTGACATCGACCATTATGAAATATTCAATTCCAGTGGGATTAGAATTGCAGTACCTCGATAAGATATATGTCAGAAAACCAAAGTTAAGGTACCATAAGAAAATAGCTAAACTGGTGGGAATGAAGGTAAAGGTTGTCGATACTTAAACAAAGGATAAAGGCAAAAGTGCTGGCTTACCTTGGCATTTCCTTCAAGATTGCATTTTAGGATACTTAGAAAATGATCAAGCATGGTAGTATTTCCCCTAGCAATTTATGGCATGGTGATCTTTCCCAAAGATTTGGGGTACATTGAACTAGCAGTGGTTAATCTATTTAAAAAATTGAAAGTCAAGCATTTAATCCCATTTTGGCAACCCTAGCCGAGATTATCAGGTCATTGAATTTTTGTTACCAATGGGAGAAGTTTTATGGGGAGTGTGCAACTATTATTTAGTTGGATTAAAAGTTATTTTAGATGTTAAAAAAGTGCTTTTTCCAAGAATTTTCTTCAAAATAAAACCTCGATCAAAGTGTTTTGCCAAAGTCAATTGCCAACACTAAAATCCAAAGAAGAATAGGTAGCATTTTTTCAAAGGCTTACTAGTGATTACGTAAAATGGATGGCACCATGGATATCTTATGTGCCTATCTTATCTCAAGGTGAAGATGAACCGTGGATATTGTTCTTGGGATTGTGGGGAGTGGTAAGTTACACTTTACTAATGGTGCTAAGGCAATTTAGTGCAAAGTAATTTGTCCATGTAACACATGGACTCGTCTAAGTGGAATTTGCTTATGGAGAAACAGGCTCATCGAGAACAATGGAACAGTCAGTTTAGGTATGAAAAAAAAACTCAGAGGCTAAGATTAGGACCTTTCTTTGACAAAGTCACTCATGATTACTCGATTTGGAAGGCAAAATGTTCTAGAAATATTGTGCTTCCTTTTGTTGATTTCTCACTTTAACAAATTGACCTGTGGGCAAAAAACCATTGTCAGAAGTCGAGCTCATCAGGTAAGAACTTGAAGCAAAAAAAGAGAAACTAAAAAAAAAGAATTTGAGACTTTAAGAGGAGATGGGACAATTGAAATATTATGTGAAAGCCCAAGAAAGTAAACTTAAAAAAGCAATGCAAGATCGGCATGTGGCAAAAAATTATCTAAAGGATTTGCATCAAGGAAACAAAAAGATGCGAATCCAACTAAAGTAAAGAAGGAGTGCTAGGTAATTCAGGAGATGAAGCAGTAATTACGAAACCATAATGACCATATTTTCACAATTATTAAAGAATGACAAAATAAGGAAGAAACTTAGAGATACACTTGTGATCTCAAAATGGATGCCCGCATGAAGTGGAAGGTGAAGAGCTTAGGAAGACAACAATACATAGAGCATCTGGCTAGTCAAATTTGTAGTGTAGTGAGAAAAGCAAGGGAAATGGTCAAGAGGGTAGAAGCTTTGATGCAAGAAATCAACCTAACTGGAAGTTATAGGCAATATCTATTAGACTTTTTGGTTGAAGCTAAATATCGTTATGCGCAAATTAAATGTTTCTATGATTACAATTCTAGAATGATAGACTCTATGTAATCAAAAGTTGTTTGGAATCAATGAAAAGTTCTAATATTTGAGATGTGTCTTGGTGTAAATACCTTTTAATGTATTCATGCATACATTATACATGTTCTTTCTTTTCTCATATTTTATCTCATTTAAATGGTGTTTTCTAAAAAAATTAAAACAAAAAATTTTCTTTCACAAAAATAAAATGGCATCCTAATTTTTCAAATTATGGTAATAAAGGTTTAAAGATAGCTTGACCATTGAAAGTTCAAAATCAATATGCTCATCACTCGTACAATATATGTTCATAGATCATAATTATGGAAAATGATCAAAAAGCTAAGATAAAAAGAATGGAAAAAGCTCAAGAAGATATGTGAAAACAAATGATTGAAATGCAAGAATGGATGAGAAAGCAAATGATGGAGTTAAGGGATTTGATCAGGGGTATGGTTAAAGGAAATGGTGTTGCTGAAACCTTTGTTGCAAGAAAAGAAAATCGACTCTAAAGAAATAATAATGTCAAAGAATAACCATTTTACCCACCCAGGTTTACACCACCCCATGCTCAAGCTTCTTAAATGGCATATTCTCATTGTCTATGGGTGCGCAACCTTATCCTTTCATGAATATGAATTACCAGCTAACCAACAACAAAATTAGAGACAATTTAGGTAGAATATAGGATGTAATCTCATTTATCCAATCTTTGTTCCAAACTTAAATAACCCAAAGAAATAAAAGAAATTAAGGGGCACATCGGGGTTAGAAGGAAAGAGAAAATTCAATATAAATATGACTTACTAGAAAATAGACTAAAAGTTATGGAAGAAAGGGATACTTTTGAAACTATCGATGCAAACAAACTCAGTTTAGTCCCTAATCTAGTGATTTCGCTAAAGTTTAAAACTCTTGATTTTGTGAAGCATGATGGAACTAAATACCCATAAGCTCATCTCACAATGTTCTGTCGTAAGATAATAGGCTATATGGACAATAATAAGCTTTTGATCCACTGTTTCTAAAAGAGCCTCATTGGCTCTATAACTAAATGGTATGTCCAATTAGATAAGAATCACATACATTCTTAGAAAGATCTTACTAGATCTTTTATAGGCCAATATAAGCACGAATTAGACATGGCTCCTAATAGGTTATCATTGCAAAATATGAAAAAAAAATACTAATGAAACTTTCAAAGAATATGCCCATAGATAGAGAGATCTTACTACTTAAGTACAACAACCTTTGATTGAAAATGAGACAATAGTACTTTGCGTTAGTACTTTTAGGGCACTATATTATGACAAGCTTGTTGGCAATGTAATAAAGAATTTTACTGATATAGTGATCTCTGATGAAATGATAGAAAATACCATAAAAAGTGGCAAGATTAAGGTAGGTGATACCTTTAGCTCTAAAAATACCGAAACCTCCTATGAAAAAAGACTGAGAGACACATGCTGTGGCTTATAGGAATTAACCACCCAAAAATTTTATCCTTTATGACCCCTATCTAACCTACCCACTTTATTAGCCTACCACAAATAATATTTCTCCAAGTTTATATCCATATCAATTGGTACCACAACTGAGGTTCCATAGAGCTTTTACCCTCACATGCCTACTTATACTCTTACACCTGTAGCCCAACCTTTCATCCCAGCCAAACAATTCAACAAGCAATCCCAAAAGGTCCATGAGCATCAGAAAAACTCTCATTGACGCCGCATTCTCATGTCTTACACTGATTTACTCCTTTAGTTGAATAGCAAACCATCTATCACATTTAGCCCCTTCAGCCATTGAAACCAGCATACGCCTAAGGTGGTTGTGATCTAAATGCTTGATGTGACTATCATAATGGGATTGTGGTCATTTCATAAAAAATTATACAGCTTTTAAGTACAAAGTGCAAAATTTGATAAAAAATGGATACGTAATTTTGATACTAGTGGAAAATTGAATGTCAATGAAAATCTTTTACCAAGTCTTGCGGGGATGACAATCAACATATATGGTAGTATGTTAGGGCATGTTAAAAAAAGTGTTGATAAAGTTAAAACCCCAATGTATCAAGTGTTTGGAAGCTTAGTCAAAGCTTACATGCTTCATCTAATTCCTTCGAACTAAGGGATCCATCATGAAAATTATGATCTAGCTCTAACTATATCATATGAATGTGGTAGGGCACTATATCCAAAATTGTGACGTGTTTCACCAACTGTTGTAAGCAATGATGGATTCATCCTTAGTAAAGTTCTATGAAAGAGATGACCAAGATTTAATGAATGCAATAAAAGAAGGATTTTCAGGAAGAAAGTTCTTAAAGTTTATGCCTAAGTCGGTGACAATTTTTGGCAATGAAAAACCAAGTTTAGCAAAAAAGCAACCTATTTCTTTTCCAATGACAAATGCAACAAAAGAAGGACCTTCAGGGAACATGTTTTCAAAGATTATGCCTAAGCTAGTGATTATTTTCTATAATGAAAAACCAAGTTTGTCCAAAAAATAGCTATTTATTTTTTCATAAGACCTATAACGATTCGTGTCCCTAGTCCATTCCCTTACCAAATGACAAAATAGTGTCATGAAAATATGATTGCAATGTCATAGCACAATGATCAAATGACTGTTAGTCTGCAAGCAATCTAAATGCTACCAGCATTGCAAATATAATTAGAATGGTTGGAATGACACAGATTAAGGGATGTTATACTTCATAATTGTTAGAAAAGCTCGAAAAAAAAAAGCTAAAGGAAGAGAAAAAATGTTAGAAGAAAGAAAAAAAACTCATCTTTTAATGGCTCAAGATGTGTAATATAAAAAACCTATCACTGAAAAGAAAACCTCTAAGTTTTTGAAGTTAATTAAACATAATGAATACAGCATGGTGAAGCAGTTGAATAAGATGCCCACTCAAATTTTCCTATTGTCACTATTGTTAAACTTTAAATTGCATTAAAATGCCTTACTAAGAGTATTGAATCAAGCGCATGTAGACCATAACATCTCTATCGAGAATGTCGACCATATTATGAGAAATATTATGACTCTAAATTTCATAACTTTTAATGATGATGAGATTCCATTAAAAGGTCAAGGTAGTACTAAGGCTTTTTATATCACTACTATGTGCAAAGCCATATCCTAGCTAAGGTTCTTTTTTACAATGGCTCTTCAATCAATATCATGCCTATGATCACACTAACAAAGTTACCTATTGATGCATCATATATGAAGACAAGTTATATGATAATGAAAGCTTTTGACGGGTTTTAAAGGGAGATGCTAGAAGATATTGAGTTACCGATGCAAATAAGATTATGTATAGATTATGTGGAATTTCAAGTTATGGGTATTTTACCATCTTATAACCGTTTATTAGGGTAACCATAAATTCATATGGCAAGTATTATCCTTTTATCCCTACATCAAAAAGTAAAGTTTATAGTTAAAAATCAACAGATTTGTATTTTTAAAGAAGATGACTTGTTAGTAACCAAGCCTATAACTACTCCGTATGTGAAAGTTACAGATGAGGCATTGGAATGCTCTTTTAGATCATTTTAATTTATTAATGCAACTTATGTGGGAAAAGGATCGAAATACTTTGTGTTTATCAAATGCAATAGGGATGATCATAAAATAAAAAGTTTGGAAAAAATGATGTGTTGGATATGGCATCAGGAAAAATTTACAAGGAATCAAAGAGCACTAAGAGTATTTGAAAGAAAGAAAGATTCAGACTGGATTCAAGGTCATTATGGTAGAAAAAAAGAGAGCTATACTGAAAGGAAAAAGAAGAGGTTAACTTGTTTTAAAGGACATGGGTCGAAGTATGAGAAAATGGTTATCTTTTACCTCTACGATACATTTCACTAAGATGGACGTATTCATCCCGATTCACCAAGGGTCACGCAAAGGGAACCTATGCTGAACGTGGAAAAAGCCTTCTCTAAACTTCATATCCATATGGTGGGTGATAAAGTGACAACAACTCAAGAAGAGAAGCCTATCATTTATCCATGTCCCTTGGGTTAACTAAACAATTAAAAAATAATAAAGTTGCCAACTATCCTTAAATCTTTGAAAAAATAATGTAGTGAGTTAATTTCCCTAATGCTTTGCTCAAGAGCATTTGATGGATTTTTGTGTATGAGCTTATCTTTCCTTTATCGTTTTGATAAAATGACTAGCATTTTGCATTATCATTTTCACATTATTTCATTCATTCAAAGTTACAATTTCTTTTTTTTTTCTTTTTTTTTCCTACACACCCCTATATCATTTGAATTTCACCTATTTTCAGGTTTTTAAATAATGAATACAAGGATAATTATGATGATAATCTAGGATTTAACTTTGAAAAACCTATTCATGTTGATGAACTTGATAATGAAGAAGATTTGGATGAATACAATTTATCCCTTGATTTATTAAAACTAATGGAATAAAAAAGAAAACAAATTAAATCTCATAAGAAAGCTATAGATGTAGTCAATTTAGGTGATAAAGACAATAAGAAGGAAGTTAAAGAAGGCTCATCCCTTTCACCTATAAAAAGGGAAAAGTTAGAAAAGTTGCTTCATGAGTTTGTTTACTTGTTTGTATGGTTGTACCAAGATATGCTACGACTTAATTCAAATATTATAGAGAACCAATTGCCATTAAAGCCAGAATGTAAGCCAATGCAGCAAAAGTTGAGACAAATGAAACTGGATATGCTATTAAATCAAAGAAGTGAAAAAGTAATATACAAGCTTTATGAAAAGTAGCCAAATACTCATAATGGGTAGCTAACATAGTCTCGATTCCTAAAAAGGATAAAAATGTTTGAATATGTGTGGATTATAGAGATCTGAATGGGGCTAGTCTGAAAGATAAGTTCTCTTTGCCCCATATTGACATTCTTATAGACAATAATGCTAGGCACTCCACATTCTCATTCATGGATGGTTTTTCAGGTTATAAACAAATTAAAATGGCCCCTACTGACATGGAAAAAATCACATTTGTTACCATGTGGGGCACGTTTTGCTATAAGGTTATGCTTTTTGGATTGAAAAATGCATGAGCTACTTATCATAAAGTAATGGTAACCTTTTTTCTATGATGTGATGCATAAGAAAATAAAAGAATATGTGGATGACATGATTTCAAAATCTCTTAAGGAAGAGGATCATGTTACCAATCTCAGCAAGTTATTTGAAAAATTATGGAAGTACCAACTTAAGCTAAATCATGCTGAATGCACATTTGGTGCCAAGTTAAAAAAATTGTTAGGGTTTATGGTTAGGGAAAAAGGTATTAAAATTGATCTAAATAAGATACATGCCATATAGAACTTATCTTCCCCATGTAAGCAAAAGGAAGTAATGGGGTTTTCTAGGAAGATTAAATTACATTTCTTGTTTTATTTCTCAACTCACTTTTAAATAGGACCTAATTTTCCAATTGCTTCAAAAACATGACCCTGACAAATGGGATAAGAAATGTCAGTGTGCTTTTGAAAAAATTAAAGAATACCTATCAAATTGCCAGTGTTGGTACTACTTATCTTAAAGAAACTGTTGATTTTGTACCACACAGTGTATGACCATTCCATGGGATATGTGTTAGGACAATGGGATGAAACTGATAAGAAAAAGCAAGCCATTTATTACTTAAGTAAAAAGTTTATCGAATACAAGTCCAAGTATTCTCAATTGGAGAAAATTGTTATGTATTGGCATGGATAGCCTATAAGCTCAAGTAGTATATGTATATCATACTATTAGGCTGATATCAAGAATGGACCTTCTTAAGTATATCTTTGAAAAACTATCATTGTCGAAGAGGTTAGTGAAATGGCAAGTCATGCTCTCTGAATATGATATTATATATGTTGCACAAAAGACAACCAAAAGAAATGTGATAGTTGAATTTCTTAAAAAACGTGCAACTGATGAATATGAGCCTATGAAGTTTGACATTTCTAATGAAGATTTGATGACCATCTCCTAAATTGAAGAAGGTGAACCAATAAAAAAGTCATGAAAAATGTTCTTTGATAAATACTTTAGGGCATAGGATTAAAGCAGTTTTGATATCTACTGATGGAAATTATTATCCAAGTACTTCAAGGTTGGAATTTAATTGCGCCAATAACATGACAAAATATGAAGCACGCATAATGCGCTTGTAAGTGGCAATTGAGAAGAGGATTGGAGTGTTAAACATATGGGGACTCGACCTTAATTATCAGCTGTGAGGTGAATGGGAAACAAGAGATTCAATATTGGTATGATACCAAAAGTATATGGTAGATTTAATCAAGCAACTTGAAAATATTCAATTTTGGCATGTACATTAAGAAGATAATTAAATGACTGATGCTTTGGCTATATTGACTACAATGTTCAGAGTGATAAAATAGAGATCCAACCTATCCGATTGAATGTGTAAGGATCATCAACATATTGTTCAAGTGTTGAAGAAGAGATTGATGGCCTGCCTTGGTACTATGACATCATGCAATATGTCAAGCATCAACAATATCCAAAACGTACATAAAAAAATGACAAACAAATTATTAGAAGACTGGTTATGGGAGTTTTTCTTCGATGGATAAATTTTACACAAGAGAAGTCGAGATCAAATGTTATTAAGATGCATGAATGTTATTGAAGCAAAAAAGATACTTGAAGAAGTGCATGAAGAAAGTTGGACAGGACATGCAGACAGTCACATAATGGCTAGACAAATCATGAGGGCGTGCTATTATTGGTTTAACAATAGAGAGTGACTGCATTAACTATGCTAGAGAATATCGTAAATGTTAGATTTATGCAAATAAGATTCATGCTCCTTCAATCCTTTTAATGTTCTTGCACCTCCATGGCTATTCTCTATGTAGGGGATGGATGTGATTGGATCCATCGCTCTAAAAGCTTTAAATAGGCATTGATCTATCTTTGTAGTAATTGACAACTTCCCAAAATAGGTGGAAACAACTTCTTATGCTAATGTGACAAGAGCTGTGGTGTGCATATTTATAAAAAAGAAGATAATATGTCATTATGGCCTTTCAAAAAAGATCATCTATTATAATGCCCACAATTTAAATAATAAGATGTTAGTAGAGATTTGTGCTTAGTTTAAGGTTGAGCATCATAACTCAGCTTTATATCGCCCGAAGATGAATGGGGTAGTAGAAATTGCCAATATAAATATCAAAAGGATAATAGAAAAAATGACTGATACTTATAAAGATTAACATGAAAAGTTACCTTTTGCATTGCATGATTATAGAACATTAGCACGCATATCTATTAGGGCAATTCTTTTTTTGTGTATATATGGGATGTAGGCTATGCTACCAATTGAAGTGAAAATTTCTTTTTTGAGAGTCTTGATAGAGGTTAATTTAGAGAAAGCAGACTGCATTTGGAATCATTATAAATAATTGAACCTTATTGAAAAAAAGAGGCTTACAACTCTTTACCATGGTCAGTTGTACCAAAAATGATAATGCGAGCACATGACAATAAAGTTTGACTTAGGCACTTCTGTGAAGGAGAATTAGTTTTAAAAAATATTCTTTCAAATTAGCAAGATGATCGAGAAAAATGGATGTCGAATTGGCAGGGTTCAAATGTAGTCAAAAAAGTTTTCTTTTGGTGGAGTGTTGATCTTAGCAGATATGGATAGAGATAACTTGCCAAACCTGATAAATTCAAATGCTATAAAAAAATACTTTGCTTGAGAAAAAATAAAGAAAGGTGAAAGAAAGAAAAAAAACAGATAAACAAAAAACAAAAACAAAACAAAAAATGAAACAAAAAAAATTAAAAATTAAAAATTAAAAAAAAATAAAAGAGGACTCCTATTGAAAACTCAAAAAGGGCAATTTGAGTTGAAGGAATAATCTAAGTTGAAAACCTAAAAAAGTAGCTTAGATGTAGAGGAGTATCAATTTTCAAGTACAAGGGCAATGTCTAGTACAAAAAACTCGGAAGGATCAAGTGTATGATGGAATAGGTCTTAAAAAAAAGAATTTCGGAATGTTGTTTATGATTGTTTGAATACTCACTATCTAAATATGTTTCCCTTATTTAAATTTTGTGCCAATACCCTTTTTGAAGTGTTCATTTGTTTAAACTCCTCATTTGACTCATCCTTATACTTTCCTATAATGAACACTCATTTTTCGCTAATTTATCTTGCTTTATGATATTTTTCATTCCCATAAATAAAAAAAATGTTGATTTTTCGCATTGGTCATGAACATTGGAATTGTGATAAATGATTGATAACATTCGTAAAACGTCTTACATTGCTTTACAAAAGTTAAGAATGACAAGGGTAACAAAAGAAAAAAAAAAAAGGAAGATTTGGAAAAATGCCCACGTTCAAAATTATCAAGCCAAAATAAAAACTTGTTGGAAGTGGTATTGGATAATGATATTGTCAAATGATCATCATTGTTCTTAGAAATTAGTTCTTAGAATATGTAGATTAATTCGAGATTGGTTGTTTTTAAATGGAAAAAAATGAAAAAAAATAGAAAGAATTGACTTAAAGAACCTTTTTACCACAATTTGGATGTGTCATATTAGTTTCTAATAATACCCACATCATATGTATTGCATTCATGAATTACATTTTATATATATTTTTAAAAAATTGAACTTCAAATTTTTAAAGTTAAACCTTAAGGAAAAGTTTGAGGTATGAGAAGCGATTTAGGAACGAGCACAACTTATGGGACCCTCAAGTCATAATTTTTAGATAAGATTTTTAAAGTTTCAAAGCCTCTATTCATGAGGAACCATTTTCAAATGAGATATTTTAAAGTTTGAAAGCCTCTATTTATGAAGAGTCATTTTCAGATAAAATTTTTAAAGTTTTGAAACCTCTATTCATGAGGAACCATTTTCAAATAAGATATTTTAAAGTTTCAAAACCTCTATTCATGAATAGCCATTTTCAAACAGGCCTTTATTTATGAGGAGCCATTTTCAGACAAGGTTTTTAATGAAGAGCCATTTTCAATAAGATTTTTAAAATTTCAAAGCTTTTGTTTAGAGGGAGTGGGAACCATTTTTAAAAAATTTTTAAAGTTTCAAAACCTCTGTAGTATCAAGATTTTTAAAACCTCTAGGCATGATCTCATATTTTATTTTCAAAAGTTGTTGGGCTTTTATTTAAAGGAGTTTTTAAAATTATTTTCTAATAGTCAAATCCTTTAAATTTTCAAAACAAAAAAGAACAATAAATGCAAAAACAACAAAAAGCACACAAAAAAAAAAAAAAGAAAAAGGGCTTTATTTAAAGCATCATCTGGACAAAATTATTGTTTATATCTTTACATTATTCCTGATTATAAGAAATATGAAAAGAGAGGTAACTGTAGATACCTAATTTTATCCGAAACAATCTAACATTGTTAATCTAGGCTCATTTTACACATGGTTCAAGGCTTTTGTATTTTGAGCCCATTGTATGATCCATTTTACGAAACACTAAAATGGAGATCAAAATTGGTAATTTTAAGTGACTCATTTTTTAGCTCGATTGAAAGCCCATGCTAACAATCAAATTTGGCCTAAAACAAAAAGGCCCAAAACCAAAAAATAAGGCCCAAAATTGATAAAAAGGAAACACCCAATTAAGGGTTCATTTGTAATTTGAAAGAATGCCTAATTGCAAGCTTAATTCATAACCCAATCATGGCTCATGGATAGCTCGTTTTAAAGCCCATTTAGAAGTCCAAATAAGATTGCCCCATTTTTAGGCCTAATTACAAGAAAAGAATAAGCTTAAATTGATCATTGAGAATGGCCCAAAACATAGCCCAAAGTGTGGCCATTTTGAAAAAAAAAAAGAATGAAGCCCATTTTAATGAAGTCCACGACAATATAAAGAAAACGGACATGGTCTATAAAGATGAAAGCCAACGTGAAATGTGCATGGACATAAAAGGATCCCATTTTGCCACGTGAAGTCTAATGCACAAGGGAGACAACCAGCTACAAGCAAGTTGGTTTATCGCAAACAAGGTTGGAAAGTCTATGGCACGAGCATAAAAAAAAAACCTTCAAAGAAAGAAGATAAAGGTTAGTGGGCTGGTACGAGTAGTGGAGAATGAAAGAGGCAGAGAGGGGAGGCATTCGGTAGTTTCTGGGGGGGCTGCTAGTTTGGAGTTTAAAAGGGGAAGAAAGAAACAGAAGCGAAAAAGATAGCCAAGGGACAAGCCATTCTTTTTTTTCTATTACCCTTAGATATTCCCATATGTCGGACATTTTTTTTATACATGATTTAAACCATAAAATTACTGGCATGTTCTTCTGTATAAGATGATATATCTTTCATATAAGTTTAACAAGGATTTAAGCTGTCATAATACAAGTTGTTTCTGGGTTAGTTTTATTTTCTGATTTTACTTCAAAAGTTTCAACCTTGTAAGATTTCTTTCACATAAAGATTTTTTTCTTTCTTTTTGAAAATATTTTAACGTCCAAGCTTGTCCATATTTGATCCATGATTCTATTTTCTTTTTTTTTTTAAAAAAAAAAAAAAAACATGTTTCTTTCCTTCTACATTTTGCTTTCATGTGAAGATTTAAAAAAAGGGAAATGGTATTTTTATAGAATCATTTGTGGCATTCATTTAGGAAACTATTCAATATAAAAAAATTTTCATTCATTTTAATAAAATTATATTTACAATTAAATGATGATATAAAAAAATAATGAAAAGGAAAAATAATATTTCTCATCTTTTTAATAAATAGAATAAGAAATGAATTTTAAGAAAATAATTATTTGGATTAAATTAGAGACATCATACTTTACTATATCCATGTTAAATATAAATATTGAAGATAAATATGAACCGTTGAAGATAGGATTCTTGAGAAGTTTAAATAGTGATTTTTAAGAAATCTTTAGGTGAGAAAGTTCCTTTTAATATTGCTAGAGTATTAGAATACTTTTAGGGATTTTTCAATATGTAAAGTTCTTATTTATGTTTCAAGCAAATAACTAAAAATAAAAATATGTTTTTATTACTGTCATAACATATAGATCTAAAAATCTATAGCTAGACTTAACAAAAAGAGTTGCCACCAATCTTTTTTATCTAGGTGTGATTGGACACCTAATGAATCTATCGTTTTAAGGGTTTCTAAGCTTGATTAAGGGTCTCTAAAAGAATAGGTTCAGGTTTGCAAACTAGAACAAGGTTTGGGAGTTCGGTTACATGTAAGGAATGTTATAGCACCCCCACATGCCCATCCGAAGGATGGTACCATTTTATTTTAAATTCATCATAGAGTCTTGGTTTTAATGGTTTAGAATTTTTATGTTGAAATATTGGAAATAATTCATAAGATTCGTCCATCAATCTGATAGAATTCTTAAAAATTTTTCTCACCTCACGAGCATTCATGAATCTCATTTATTTTCTTGAAGAGGTTCTACTGTCGAAAAAATGTTTAATTATTTTTTTATTAAAATATATCTAATTATTCCACCATTTAGGCCAAATTAGAAATATTTTCTCTTAAATTTCTAAATTTTTCACTATTTGAGCTTATTTAGAAATTCTTTTTATTTATTTTTTTTGGAAAGAAAATAATATGACAATTATTTTTCTTGAAATTTCATTTAAATTCTTCCACATTTAGGACAGATTTAAAGAAATTTCTCACCTAGAAATTTTTTAGAAAATTTACCATTTGAAATTTCTAAGAATCTCATCATTTGATAATTGTCACATATTTTCAACCAAAAATTTATTTTTTATATTTTTCTTTTTTATTGAAAATAAATATTAATTATTGTTATTGAATTTTATCTAAATTATTCTACAATTTGGGACAAATTTGGATAAAATTTCTCACCTAAGAATTTTATAGAAATTTACCATTTGAAATTTTTATAAATTTCATCATTGGATAATTAATATTTATTCTCAAAAAATTATTTTATTTTTTAAAATTTAGTCATGTAAAAATACTAAGAAAACAAAGACACAATAAATAAAAAATAAATACCAAAAAATAAAAAATAATGAAATGGCTCAGTTGGAGTGGCTTAGCATGACTTGGCTTTAGACGTAGAAAGCGCCTCAACGACTCGGCTCAAAGGCAAAGACTAAAAAAAGTCGTCAGAATATGAAAATTTTTCATATTTTTTCCAAGAAAAAATTTCTTTTTTTTAAAAAAAACCTCAAAAAATCTTTGAAAAATTTTTGTAATTGCTTTCTCTGATTTCTGCCTCTCTTCCTGATTTTTTTTTTGTGTATTTGTGTGATCTGTGTGGGCATGTATTTATAAGGTTCTGAATATGAGAACTCCAATCCAGAAAGAAATCTGAATTTTCTTTGAATTTCAACCTTAAACCTAACTCCAATTTTACAAACTAGTTCCGACAATTTGACATAAACTCAACTACTTATTTTTTTATTTTTTTATTAACAAAAAATTAACCCCTGTAGAACCCCAGATGGATTGGGGTGCTACAACATTTTTTTGTTTTTTTTTTGAAAAAAGAAAAAAAGCTTTTCTAAACAGAGGCTCAACAACTTTGAAAAAATAAATGGCTCCTCTATACAGAGGCACAACAACTTTGAAAATAAAAGGCTCTTTTAAATAGAGATACAACAACTATGAAAATAAAAGCTCTTTTAAACAGAGGCACAACAACTTTAGAAATAAAAAGCTTATCGACAATCATGTTCAAATGAATCATAGATCGTGTCTGATGAAATTTGTAATGAAAACTCAAAGATTCACAATTTGAGTTCGAAATTCAAAGGTTCAAATTTGTAAAAACATTTCAGCTTTGCAAGAATTCACTGAAATTTAATTCTTAAAATTTTAGTTTCAAATTTGCAAGATCTCAAGATTTGCATTTGCAAATTGCAAGACTCGTATCCAACATTTAAAGATTCTCATTCAAATCTTGGAGATTCACATCCAAAAGTTCAAAGCTTCTCGTTCGAGTTTTAAAGTTCACATTTGACAAATTTGAGGTTCACATAAAAAGAGTTTAATCTTTTTCATTCAAATTTTGGAGATTCACATCTAAAAATTCAAAGCTTCTCATTCGAGTTCAAAGGCTCACATGCAATAAATCTTAGAGTTTCACATTTAAAATCTCAAAGGTTCTTATTTGAGTTCTTCTTAAAGATTCTCATTTGAAAGCCTTAAAGATTCTCAAAGATTCTCATTTGAAACTTAAAGATTCTAAAAAATTCTCAGTTAAGACTCAAAGGTTCTCATTTGAAAACATCTTAAAGATTCTCATTTAAGACTCAAAGTTTCTCATTTGAAAATATCTTAAAGATTCTCATTTAAGACTCAAATGCTCTTATTTGAAAATATCTTAAAAATTTTCATTTAAAATTCAAAGATTCTCATTTGAAAACGTTTTAAAGATTCTCATTTAATACTCAAAGATTCTCATTTGAAAACATCTTAAAGATTCTCATTTAAGACTCAAAGGTTCTCATTTGAAAATGTCTTAAAGATTCTCATCAAAAGATTCATAATTTTTTTTTCAGGTGACTCAAAATTTTGTATGTAATGAATGTTATGATCAATGATGCAAATGCCTTCTTAATGATGTAAATACAATAATCTAGATTCTTATAATGCCATATTCTCAACCATGATTCAAATGTTTACTGTATAATACAAATGCATAGCTAAAGTTTCAAATATTTTCCAAACAATAATACAAGCATAATGCAAGAAATGCGGATTCCATGTCATGAAATTCTAATTAATTATTGTAATATGGTTCTCAAGACTCCAACATTTTAAGCTTTTTAGCACTAGCCATTCCTGAATTAATTCTATCTCCTATCACTTGGTCATCACTCATAGACTTCTCAGCACTAGCCATTTCAGAACAAATTTCACTCATTGATCCATATTATTTTCATCATTCGATCATAACTCATAGGTTGTGTCGATTCATTCTAGGGATGTAAGAATAGAAGAGCATAAGGTGAATCAGGAAAAAGGTAATCAATGAAGAACGAGTTTGGTATAAAAACAAATAGAGAAGAAAACAAGTTGGATGCATGTCATTATGATGAATAGTATATCCAAACAATGAATATTCAAAAATTTTTGAACATTAATCCAGGATTTATTTTTCAAAAACTCTTTCCATTGACTTTCAAAGTCATTTTGAGCTTAGTGAACTTTATCCTAGCTTCGAGAGATCTTCAGATGTCTTTGCCCTTCCTCCATGTGAACTATTTATCCAATTCTCAACTCAGAGATTTTTTTACCCAAATCGCCCTTTCAAGTTTTTAATTTGAATCTTTTTTTTCTCTCTTTTTCATTTTTTTAATTTTTTTTCTTTCTTTTCTTTCCTTTTCCCTTTTACTTTTCTTTTTTTTCTTTTTAATTTTTTCCATCCATTAGTGATATTTCTCACACATCAATCTCTAGAGTAATGTAGCATGATTCCGTTGTTCCATCACGATCATGCCTTAGCCCAACATATGATCATTCAATCGGAGCACTCACATTTGATCCAAATAGAATTTTAAAGGTTGTAATGTAAGCCATAGTGAGGGATCATGAAAAAAATAGATAAAATAGGCTCAAACCATATGTTTAAAGGGTTTAAAACCAAATGATCATTTCTCATGATTTGATACAACTTGGCATTTTACCCAATTCCACTTCATTTCACTATTTTTCTCTTTTTTTTTTTCACTTTATTCCTTACAAAAAACTTTCATTACGTTGCCCCGAATCATTTGTGGCATTCATTTTTCTTTTCTTTTACTTTTTTTTTTTGCTTTCTATCTTTGAGACCTTTTACGATCTTCTGCCTATTTTTTTTAAAAAAATTACCTCCCAGTGTGAAGGGTGATCATTGTTTGAGATTTTTTAGAAAAAGAAATCATACTAGACTTAAAGGGGTAACAATGAATGATTTTTTAAATGGGAAAAAAAATATGGCCAAGTTTTATCTCAAATGTGAATGTTTTCCTTCAACATCATCTATTGAACAAAAATAAGCTCCTGGATCTTTATAAAAGACTGCATATCTTTAAGACATATTAATTTCACATCTGCTAGTGACTGGCTTCTTTTGCTCAAATAGTCTCCTTAGATCAATGTGAATGAGTTTTCAAAATTAAATCCCAAAATTATTGTTATCATTGTCTAAACACTTATTATTTGAAATTTGAGAATGGGAATAAAAAGATGTGGTAAATAGCAAAGCATGCATAATAACCTAGAAGAAAGAGAAATGTAATGAAATGCATAAACTTGTCTTTCATTAAAATGATAACAAATGAAATCTTATTGCATGAAAGAATTCTTAACATTACTATTAAAGAAATCTTAAAATGACAAGCAGCTTCCAACCAACCTTAACATCTTTCTCAAAATTATGCCCTATGCAATAAAGTGAAGGATTTTTATTAACATATTGCCCTCATGATTCGTTGAAGCTTACTAAGTCTTTTCATATTAAACTTTACACTTTGTGTTTGAAAGTAAGACAGGTTTCAATAGAATGACCTACATTCCCATTGTGATAATCGCACATTGCATTAGCATCGTACCACTTTAGATAGAGTGGCTTTAATGGTTCTAGAATAATTGGAGATACTAAGTTGTTCTTGACTAGTTCTGGGAATAACTCAGTGTAAGTAATAGAGAGAGGGTCAATATGTGCCCATTCTTAGTTATCTTGAGATCTCTTTAAACCACTTGCTTGGTTGTTAGGCTTTGAAGCTGATGTAGGTTCTTGAAATGTTTATTGGCAGGTTGGGGTGTAAGCTGATTGTGGATATGGTTGATATGGGTAGGGTGAGTATTATTCATAGCAGGATAGTATGGGGAGTAACCCTGTGATGAATAAAGTTGATAACTGCTAAACTGTCTGTCAAAGCTTATAGCTTGAGCTTCAGCCTTTTTCTTCTTTGGTGCCTTTCTGGTTTTCTCTCCTTTCAACTTGCCATTTTAATGGCATTCTAAATGATTTCAACTGAGATTACCATGTCAGTAAAATTCTTTATGGCATTTCCTATCATCTTTTCATAATAAGGAGATTTTAAAATGCTGACAAATAATATTGTGATCTCTTTCTCAGTCAGAAGAGGTTGCACCTGAGTAGCTATATCCCTCTACCTTTAGGTATATTTTTTAAATGATTCAGTCATCTTCTTTTTCATATTCTGCAAAGACAAGTGATCAAGAGCTAGATCTATGATATGTCGATCTTAATTAATAAAGTCATGGGTCATATCACTCCAAGAATGAATATGGGTCTTGTCCAACTAGACACCCCACCTAGCAGCAGAGCCAGTGAGGCTATCTTGAAACATATACATTAACAATTTTTCATTATTAGCATGGGTAGCCATTTTTTGACAGTATATGGTAATGTGGCTTTTTAGGCATTTTGTACCACTATACTTCTCGAACTTTGGCACTTTAAATTTAAGAGGAACAATCACATCAGGGATTAAATAGAGCCAACAACATCCACTGAACCATAAAAACCAACTCTTTCCACTACTTGCAGCCTTTCTTCTAATAAGTTTATCTTCTATTTAGCTTTTAAGGCTTTTAAAGTCTCATTTTCCTTAGACCTTAGTTTCTTTTTATCTTTTAGATCATCCACATTAGGAATTGGTATTGGTTCTACTACCTTCTCGGTAAAGATAGGATTTACATAACTCTGATACTATCTTGGATTTGAAGCTGATAAAATTTCAAGGTACGTGTAACTTACAAGATAGGTGAACTATTGTGGTGGTGGACCTTCTGCAAGTTAGGCTTGATATGGCCTAAAACTAATAGGGTACAGTGGGTCATCCACCTGTTATGATGGATGGTCTTATCGGCTAGTACTTTTTTTCTATACCTTTTCCCTTGTTTAACTTGTTCAAAGTTTTCCAAATCCTATTCAACTGGCCTTCTAGCTTCTTTTGGCTTTCTCTATCCTCTCAAGACGATTGAAATTTTCTTGTTCCATCTATTTGGCTCGAGCTTTTTGCATTGTATTGATGAGTTGATTGTGTGGGATTCTTGGTTGGTAGAGCTACCTTTAAACCTTGAGTACCATAATTATGATAAGAAATGTTATGTTTTATGCATGATATGTTGATCTATGAATGAAATGTACATTTTCATGGATGAAATCTAATATGAAAATGATGCAGATGCACAATGTTAAATATGACAATGAAAATGATGACATGGCATGATAATGCAATTACTAATTGAAATGATGCAAAAGCACAAAGTCTGACTCATAAGATGGTTAGATAATTAATATATCACACAAATTGTTCTCTCTTGTGTCCTAATTTTAGGTTAAGTCTATCAATGGGTAGGAAGGGCTCTATCTTAAGGTTGGCCTCTTAAGTGTACACTATACGCAGGGTTAGGTGATTTTGACAACTAAAGGTTTCCAAATTGTTCCTTACCTTATCGTCCATTACAGACTAGTAAGGCATTCCAATCATCACTCATCACAGGCTATTAACGAAAAAGATTCAATTTGAGTGGGAGTATTTCGTTAGCCATTGTGGAGATTATCATCTCATGAGAGCATAGGTACTTTACTTCCACCTAAAAGGGATGGAGCCCAGGCATAGAACTCATGTAATATAAATGCATGTGATAGTGTGTATGTGAAAGAACATATAAGTTTCATGCCCCAAAAATAAAAAACAAAAAATACAAAAAATGTTAGTAAATAAATAACACAAATTATTACTATTTAAAACCATTAGACCTAAGAATAAGATAAATTTAAAAATTTATGGCTTGACTCTCTACGACTTTCCCCAACGAAGTCGCCAAACTGTCATAATATATAGATCTAAAAATCTATAGCTAGACTTAACAAAATGAGTCACCACCAATCTTTTTTATCTAGGTGTGATTAGGCACCTAATGAATCTATCCTTTTAAGGAGCTCTTAAGCTTAACTAAGGGTCCCTAAAAGAATAAGTTCAAGTCTACAAACTAGAACAAGGTTCAGGAGTTTGGTTACATGTAGAGAAGGTTATAGCACCCCCACATGCCCATCCAAATGATGGTACCAATTTATTTTAAATTCATCATAGGGTCGTGGTTCTAATGGTTTCAAATTTTTATGTTGAAATATTGAAAATAATTCATAAGATTCTTCCATCAATCTGGTAGAATTCTTAAAAATATTTTTTCACCTCAAGAGTATTTAAAAATCTCATTTGTTTTCTTCAAGAAGCTCCGTCATTAGAAAAAGGTTTAATTATTATTTTTTTATTTTTTATTAAAAATATATCTAATTATTCCACCATTTGGGCCAAATTAAAAATATTTTCTCTCTTGAATTTTTAAATTTTTCACCATTTGGGACTATTTAGAAATTCTTTTTATTTATTTTTTTTGGAAAGAAAATAATATGACAATTATTTTTTGTGAAATTTCATTTAAATTCTTCCACCATTTGGGACAAATTTAAAGAAATTTCTCACCTAGAGCTTTATTAGAAAATTTACCATTTGAAATTTCTAAGAATCTCATCATTTGATAATTGTCACATATTTTCAACCAAAATTTTATTTTTTATTTTTTTATTTTTTTATTGAAAATAAATATTAATTATTATTGTTGAAACTTTATCTAAATTATTCCACCATTTGGGACAAATTTAGATAAAATTTCTTACCTAAGAATTTTATAGAAATTTACCATTTGAAATTTCTATAAATTCCATCATTGGATAATTAATACTTATTCTCAAAAAAAATATTTTATATTTTATATTTTATTCTTTTTTAAAATTTTAATCATGTAAAAATACTAAAAAGAAACACATAAACAATAAATAAATACAAAAAAAAAAAAACAAAACGGCTCAACTGGAGCAGCTTGGCACCACTTAGCTTTAAACGTAGAAAGTGACTCAATAACTCGGCTCAAAGGCAAAAATTGGAAAAAGTTGTCAAAATCTGAGAATTTTTCAAATTTTTTCCAAAAAACAAATTCCTTTTAAAAAAAAAAAACCCCTAAAAAATCTTTAAAAAAATTTCTTGACTACTTTCTCTGATTTCTGCCTCTCTTTTTTTTTGTGTTTATGTGATTTGTGTGGGCATGTATTTATAAGATTCTGAATTTCAGAACTCCAATCCAGAAGGGAATCGCAATTTCCTTTGAATTTCAACCTTAAACCCAACTCCAACTTTACAAACCAGTTTCAATAATTTTACACAAACTCAACTACTTATTTTTTCATTTTTTTATTAACAAAATTAACCCAAGTAGAACCCCCGATAGATTGGGGTGTCTACAGTTATAATAAATAAAATAAAAAAAATTAATTTTAAATACCAAAATTAAGACATTTTTGTCAAAATTAAAAAGTAACTCATAATTAATTGATGCCATTTTTTTCACGTGTAATGGATTGCTAATCCTTCCCTATGTATAATTGATTTCTGAACTCAAACTATTTTTTTAGATTAAAAATTTATCTTTTTAATAAATTTTAACTAATTTTAAGATTTTATTAAAAAAAGATAAGTTTTAATAGGTGGCCAATTACATTTAGCCAAAAAAGATTGGCAACGGCTCTTTATTTTTTAAAATTCATCTAGCGGTCTCCAAAATCATTAGACGGTAATGTTGTTAGAAACAAAGTTAGGTTAGTAGCTCAAAGGTATAATTAAGAATAAGAAATTTATTATGATGACACCTATACCCCAGTTGCAAGATTAGAAGCCATTAGAATGTTAGCTACATTTGCATGTTTTAAAGATTTCAAGCTTTTTCAAATGGATGTCATGAGTGCATTTTTAAATGGTTTTATAAATGAAGAGGTATATGTAAAGCAACCTCCCGATTTTGAAAATCCTCAATTGCCAAATTATGTTTACAAATTGACAAAAGCTTTTTTGGTTTAAAATAAGCTCCTCAAGCTTGGTATGAAAGATTGTCAATTTTTTTTATAAATGGTTTTAATAGAGCAAAAATTGATACTATACTTTTTATTAAAACAAAAGGAAATGATATTCTTATTGTGCAAGAATATGTTGATGATAATATTTTTGGGTCTACTAATGAATCATTTTTTCAAGAGTTTATTAAGACTATGCAAGGTGAATTTAAAATAAGTATGATAGGAAAGCTTAAATTTTTCTTGAGATTACAGGTCAAGCAAACAAAAGATGATACCTTCATCAATCAAGCCAAATATATCAAGGACTTGCTCAAAAGATTTTGATTAGAGGACTTAAAGCCTTACTCAACACCTATGAGCACTTCAACAAAACTTGATAAAGATGGATAAGGTAAATGTATTGATTCTAAATTATATAGGTTTATTTTTGGTTCATTGCTATATCTTACTATAAGTAAACCCAACATAATGTTTAGTGTGTGCTTGTGTACTACATTTCAATCATCACCTAGATAGTCGTATTTATTTACCGTTAAACGCATTTTTAGATACCTTAAGGACACTCATAATTTAAGATTATGGTATCCAAAAAGATCATCTTTTATTTTGCATGCTTATTCTGATGTGAATTTTAGTGGTTGTAAAATTGATAGAAAGAGCACTTTCGGTATTTGTCAATTGTTTGAGAATATGCTCATATCTTGGTTTTTTAAGAAATAAAATAGTGTTACTCAATCCGTAACTGAAGTCTAATATGTAGCGTTCGGTAGTTGTTATGCTCAAATTTTATAGATTAAACAATAATTGGAAGATTTTGGAATTATCATGGATCACATTCCCATTAAATTGATAAGACTAGTGCCATTAATCTCACCAAAAATCCAATTCAACATTTAAAAATGAAGCACATTGAAATTAGGCATCATTTTATTAGAGATCATATTCCAAAGGTTGATATTGTGCTTGAATATGTTGATACCTTGCATCAATTAGCTAATATTTTTACAAAACCTCTTGATAGAGATAGATTTTGCACAACTAGAGGTGAACTTGGTTTGATAAGTACTCCTTGAAATGTAAATTCTTGATGTTTGTTATGTCTGAACAAGTTTGTTCTTATTTATTTATCTTTGTTGACTTGATGATGAAATCATTTTTATGATTATATTTGTGATTATTTGATGCATATATAAATGATTATATTGCATGCATTTTATTTGAAAAATCCTTTTATTACCTTAAGCGCTATCAACTCTCCTAAAAGTAATTACTATTATAAATGTGCATACACTAATCTTATAGTGCATTCAGCACACACAAGCATCTATGGCGTTTGAGCATATGAAGTTGATGGACGTGACCAACCTCTGATCTATAAACAATCTCCCCTTTAGCAACACCCCCGGGACTCGAACTCGTGACCTTAGCTCTAATACCATTTTTAGGACCTCAGGCACTACCAACTTTCCCAAAAGTAATTGCTATTAGGAAAGCACATATCCTAGCCTTATAATGCATTCAGCATACATAAGTGCCCATGGCATTTGAATGCATGGAGTTGATGGACATAGCCAACCTTCGATCTGCCAATAAATGATAATGCGATGTTTATAGATGGTGTCCTACTTAGTTGTGGTGAATGGTGAAATCTTAGAGAAATTTTACCTAGAACAAGGCCTACGCCAAAGGGACCCTTCTATGCCTTTCCTCTTTCTATTATGCACTGAGGGCTTCTCAGCTTTGTTAACCAATTTTCAAAGGACAAGTTGGATTAGTGGTGCGAGAGTTAGCCAAAATGGTTCCAGAATCAACCACCCTTTTTTCATAGATGACAATTTGCTCTTTTTTAAGGCAAACCAACTAGACAGCGAAAAGGTGAGGTATATTCTTCAGAAATATGGAGAAGGTTCAAGCTAGCTTGTCGATTTTGAGAAGTCAATATTATTTTTTAGCAAAAATACTCCAAGTGATGCAAAAGAGGTGGTAAAACAACAGTTGGGGTTCAATGCTACTAATGATCCAAAAACATATTTGGGACTACCTTCAATGATTGAAAGGAATAAAAGGAGATCTTTTAGGGAATTGATTAGTAATATAAAGATGCAGACTCAACACTACAGCAAGAGGTGCCTCTCCCAAGGTGGGAAAAAAGTTTTTGTTAAATCAGTGTTACTGGCTATACCAGCATATACGATGACCTGCTACCTTCTTCCAAAATGTTTTTGTGAAGAAGTTAATAGCATTATAAGCAATTATTGGTGGAGCTCAAAAAAGGATAAGAGGGGGTTTCATTGGTTAAAATGGAATAAGGTTTGCCGATCAAAGAGTGAAGGGTGAATGGGATTCCGAGATTTCAAATGCTTTAACTTAGCTCTTCTAGGAAAATAGGGTTGGAGGTTGGTAATGAATAAAGAGTCTATGGTTTACAAAGTATTACAAGCAAAATACTTCCCGAGATCACACTTTCTAGAAGCACCATTGGGGTCACGGCCCTCACTTATATGGAGAAGTATATGGTCAGCCCAAGAAGCATTGAAGGAAGGCTTAAGGTAGAGAGTGGGGGACGGTTCATAGATTTGGGTATGGCAAGACACGTGGTTACCGATGGCCAATTGCTAATGTATTCACCTTAACAGAATATCTTGGTAGAAGATGCACTTGTGGAAGAATTAATTGAGAGCCATGGCAGGTCGTGGAGGAGGGAGCTGATTCAAGAAAATTTCAAGAAGTATGTCGCAGATATTATTTGTAGAATACTGCTTGGCTTCTTTGAACATACAGATGAGCTTGTATGGAGTGGGGAACGGAATGGTGACTACAGTGTAAGGAGTGCATATCATGTAATCATGTAGAAACATCGGAGGACATCAACACAACCACCAAAAACTGACAGTATGCACGGAGCAAAATGCTGGAACAGAATCTGGAAAATAAGAGTACCACTGAAAATCAAAGACTTTGCTTGAAGGCTGAACCATGGCATTCTGCCAGTTTTTTGTAACTTAAAGAAACGCAACATTGGCACTAACACGATCTGCCCTCAATGTGGCCAACATGATGAAACGTGCTATATGCCCTAAGGGATTGTGAGAGAGCACGAGACACATGGCCTTCGGCTGGCGTGGAGAGTACGTGGACATGCAATTCTCATACAGATGACAAAGGATGGCTCACCAGCCTAGCAAACTCCATGAACACTGAAAGTTTTGAAAAGGGGCTCGTGATATGATGGGTAATATGACACATTAGGAATCTGGTAGTGAATAAGAAGGAACCCAAAACTGCTCAAGCAACTGCAAGCTTTGCACTCAGTTACCTGAATGAGTTCATTCAGGAGGAGCCAGGTAAAAATAGATAGACAAAGGAAGGATATTACAAGCCGGAAACCGGCACCAACTAACACTGTCAAAGTTATTTTGATGGGCCGCTAAACTTCACAAATGCAACTGGTGGTATTGGTGAGGTGGCACGAAATGATAAAGGGGAAGTTTGGGGTCAACTTCAAAATGAGTAGAAGGGATCAGGAATGCTGAGGCGATTGAAGCTTACGCTGCTGTGGCTGGAATTATCTTTGCCAGGGAGCTACGACTTTCATCGATAATCTTGGAAGGAGATGCAACTGAGATTATGTCTAAGCTTCAGCAGCAAATAAAGGACTTGTCTGCAGTGGATAACATCCTAGATGAGGCAAGAATGTTGAAACAAGACTTTCATCGTTTTGAGGTAACACATATACTGCGCCATACAAGCAAGGCTGCACACAGACTAGCTAGGCTTGCTTTAGAAATGGAAGGTGAAACTTACTGGGTGGAGCAATACCCCCCATCATAAACGATGTTTTTAGAAAAGAATGTATTTCTCCTATTTGTTGATTAACGAAGTTTCCTTTATTCTTAAAATAAAAAAATAAATTCATAATTCAAATATCACATTAAAAAATTTTAAAATACAAATATCATATTAAATATTTCATTAAAATTAAAGGTCATTCGTAATATTAATTTTTTGTAAAACTTGAAAATTCATCTTTTAAGTCTCATATTCTAAGCCTGAAAGAAATGAAGTGTGATTTATGTGGAGAAGAAAACTAACAGCCATTAAGTAACCTAAAATCATATGTAATTTAGAGAGAGAAATGGAATTGGACCCTAAAAACTATTTTCAACATTGAAGTATCCAATAATGCAATTGTAAATTGATGTTGATGTGTATATGAGCCAAATAGAGCTGATGAAAGATAATATGACCTAAAAAATTCATCTAATCAATCCCACTTCAAACTCAATAAAACTAATTTGATTAAAGGAAGTCGATGATTTGAATTTAAATTAATTTAAATTCAAATTTATTTAGATTTGATCATATTCATATCCAAATTGATTCGAATTTAAATAAACACGAACTCATAAAATTCTTACCACAAAAAATCCATAATGCTCATGTAAAATTATTTAAAATTAACTTGAGCATAATTTTACTTTTTAAAAATATTAATGTAATTAAAAATAATAAGAATCTGATTATCGGGTGCTTATATAGACACTATTTAAGAATAGTTAAAATTAAATTTAAAGAAAGACTTTTGCATTTATTACATTATTTTCACTAAATTTAAGATAAATAGTACAAATTACGCTTTTCTTTTTTTATATCACCTTAACCAATGTCATTAGATACCGCTTAACATTTCTTAAATAATAAATATACCATAAATTAATAATTTATTTATGAGTTATGAGTTATGAGTTATGACATAGAGAGAGGTATAGTTTCACAATAGTCAAAGACTGGAAATCTGGAATTATATACTTAAACGAATTTGTGTGTATCTGGATTCCAAAATGAGTAATAAGAGGGTACTGAAGTACTGTCCAGTGTTCATTTTCAAGCACAATTCTTTTCTTTTCTTTTCTTGCAGGCAGACAAAACGTTTCCAATATAGGTTTTAAATATTCATAAATCATTTGTAAGGAAATTAGGGTTACAAAATTATAAAAACGAACCTCCAGATTGGAAATTCGAAGCAAATAAGCTGAAGGCCGAGGTCAATTCATTTAATTAGCATGTGATAATTAGCATTGACATCATTCCTTAAATTTCCAAATTCAAGAACCATAGTGCTTTCGTATTCTTATTCTTGACAAATTTAAAAGCTTTCTATATTAGAAATTAATATTTCAGTCATTTCCACCTTCTTGAGAAATGATTATCACAACTTGATCAAGGAAAACAAAAACCAACAAAATGAATATGGCAAAATTTTAAGTAAAAGGGTAAAAAAAATTTTTTGAATAAATATTTAATAATAATTTATGTTCATGATATTTTATTATAATCAATTAGGTTTTGAATTTTTTATTTGTGATCAATTAACTTTTAGATATCTATTTTCATTTAATTAAACTATTAAATATTTATTTTCACTCCAATTGAACCTTTGACTAAATAAAAATATATCATGTTGGTTAATCAATTTTTATCTAACAAGAATCCAATTGATGAAAATAGATGTTTGATAATTTAATTTATTACAATAAAACGATAAAAGTTTAGGTGATTGTTAAATTTTTATTCAAGAGTTTTTTTTTTACGTTCCAGTGAAAATTTTATTATAAATGCAACATAAATAAGATGGAAAATACATAATCAATTTATGAATAATGGTGAAGAAATTACAAGAAAGACTGTCTACAAGCGATCATATATACCTCTGCAAAGATTAAAGAAGAACTAGAAACGACATCATTTTATCTTTTGTATTTTGACTTCGAGAATATGGAAACAAGCCGATTGGAATTAAATCAGAGTATTTGTTTTGTTTTTGTTAAATTTTTATATTTTCAATTTTCTAGGAAAAAAAACATAAAAGGTGGTCAATTAATTTAGTTTACTTTTATGTCTCAAAATTTATCGATTTATATTATTATTATTATCATTTTCATTATCGTTATGTCATTCCGTAAAATCAGAATTACAAATAGAATTTGGTGAACAACTCCAAATCTTGCTGTAACTTTCAAACATATGGTTCTGGCACTATCATGAGCTAGCTCTCCTATTGACATGATTAAATAAACAAACATCGAAATATCTAGCCACTATTTTAATATTAGATATCAAACTGCCATCTAATCAAGATGATTCGACCATATTGTTGATTTCATTCACAACTGCTAGTGCTAGACAGTCGTTTTCCAACATTACAACATTCAATCCATATTCCCTTACCAGCTCTAGGCTCCAAAGGATAGCTCTGACTTCTGCAGCGGGTTCTCCACCTAGGAAACTCTAGAAGCAGCAGAAACACATATATTCCCGTTAAAATCTCTCAAAGCCATTACCGATCTCGCCACGTTTTCACTGGAAATGAAGTTTGCATCCACATTTATCTTGTACCATCCTAGGAGGCTGCCATTCAGGCATTCTAGGATCTGTTTAAATTCTTTGCTAATTCACCAGCATTTTTCTCATGGACAAAATTTTTATAAAATTCTTTATATGAAGTGTGCTAAGTTTTTTATTAAAAATAATTTAATAAAAAATTTAAATCAATAAATTAATAAATTTTGATATGAAAATTAATAATATATAAAAAATTATAAAAATATTATTTATAATTTAAATTTAATTGATATTTATTTAATGATAAAAATTCTGTCAATATTTTTACTAAAAATGTCTATCTGAAAATATATATATAAATTTTAAAAAAAATTTCACACTTGATTTATGCAATGATATCTTTCAATTTATTAATTTTGATTTTTAATTTTAACTTTTATTTAATCATTTTTAGTAGAAAACTTCACAAACTTTACTTAAAAATTTTCTCTAAATTTGTTCTCATTTGATTTTCCATGCACATAATTGACACCAAAGCACCTTCACTGATTGACAAAGCTCCTGATGTAAGCACTGACTTCTATTCCATCAAATAAACCACAGCAAGCATAAACATTTCTCAAGACCTTTCACCTGAGATGCTCTTTTTAGGACAATAAGCCAGAAATCCTCATTGGAATTATGATTTAAGACATTCCCATCTCCAGGTGTTAAATTTGCTCCTTTCCATATCTCATAGCTATATTTTTATGTAAAAATATTCATGTAACCAAGTTACTTCATAAGCCCCACATACCAGACAGAGGGAGTCAAATATAACACCTCTCGTTTTGAGTGCTTTCACTGTAGGTAAAATCCCATGCACTAACCTTCATGCAAAAGTCGTCACTTTTGGAACCACCCTTGAACACCAGATTGTTTTCCATACTGAGTGTCTTTTCTCCCTATCAACCACCTGTCTTCCAAACAACCGCCTTGCAGTGGAATAAACTCACCTCACTATAAGTTTCCCGTTGCATTGTTATACCATATCAATGAGTCTTCCATACTACTGCAACTCAACGTCATATGTAATTTCCATTCTGCATCTTTTCTAGAAAATAGGTCCTCTATCATGTCAGCTTTCCGCACCCTCAACTCTTAATCAACCATAGAAGCTACCCTCATAGGTGAAGGTTGCTGTCCAGGCGGTTTATCTGCTTGGTAAAGAAGAGGTTTATCTACCACACCCTCAACTATTAATCAACGATAGAAGCTACCCTCATAGGTGATGGTTGCTGTCCAGGCGATTTATCTGCTTGGTAAAGAAGAGGTTTATCTACCATTTGTCTCCCCAAAATGTCTATTGATTTACCATCTCTCACCCTCCATGTAATCCCCTTTGAAATCACCTTCTCCCAGCTAATAGGCTATTCCACAAAAAGGATGAGTTGATCCCTTTTGCAACTAGGAAGGAGCATCTCGGGAAATACCTAGCTTTCATCACTCTAAATCTGTTTAACTTGCTCCCTTCCACCTGCATTATAGTATTGCCGCTAAAAATAATTGCTTACTTACCAACATTAATTTTCTGACCTGTAGCTCTTTCATAGGAACATAGAATCCGTACCATTTCTTCGCACTTCCTCTTATGTGCTCGAAAAAATAACAAGCAGTCACCAACAAACAATAAAGGAGAAACTCGCGGACAAAGCCTATTTATTGCCACTCCTTTAATCCTTCCTACTCCATCTGCATATTTCAAGAGGTAGGATAAACCGTCAATGCATAACAAGAAAAGATACAGTGATAAGGGATCTCCTTGTCTAAGCTTTCACATTGATACAATGCAATGAAAGTACCTTGTGTTTCTATCCCCCTCCTTGAGCCAGACTTGTTTCACACATTACCACCACATAACCTCTTGATGCACTAGCAAGTCCGAGAATTCTTTTTCCAAATTCACCCTACTCCAGGTTCATACGCCCAGCTCGTCATGTTTTGTTTAATTCGAGAGTTAAGGTTGCCAAAATGTTCCCGGTTCCACTTACCAAACTCTCGACCACATTCCTCGAATATCAGCGAAATCCGAGACACATGACACTGTTCGGCTAGTCCACTTCCCATTAATAAGGTCTTCGCAATATAAAATTTTAAATATAAATATAAATATAAATACAAAATTATAAATATAAAATTCTAACTTATTTAAACAGAAAATTTTAAATAAAATTAAAATTCTAATATTCTAATATTCTAATAAAAATATAAATATAAAAATTAGATAATTATCTAAAATTATAATATTATTATAATATATAGAATATATAAATATTGAAATATATTGAAATCAATTCTAAATTGCATCCAATAGGATTCAAAGCTATACCAAAGGTTTAGAAGACCTCTGTCCTATCCATTAAACAATGGATGCTTTTCATTACGATTTTTTTTGCATTTTGATTTTTTTTCTCTTGTTCAGTTTTTTCTTTTCTCTTGTTTGGAAAAACTAAAGAAGCGTGTTAAAAAATTTTTGGAATTGCATATTTATTAATTCAATTCAATGATGCATTAGCCAAGCTACATGTTCTTAAACCTAAATCTCTTAGCACTAACCCCTCTCAATCTTATTGTAGCACCATGCATAAATAACAACGGAAGGTGATCCGATGTGGTAACTATCAGATGCTTCACTGTACGATCCGGGTATCTTTGCCACCATTCATCATTTACAAAACCTCTATCCAACTTTTCTAAAATCTGTTCATCCCCCATTATTCTACACCAAGTATATTTCGGCCCCATAAAAGGCACCTCTTCGAGAACACAGTCATCAATTGCATCTCTAAAGTTCTTTAGTTGCCATGCCACAAACCATGGTAAAGAGCTTTTTTTCTTCAAATATTGCAACAGCCTCCATGATTCTTCCCTTTGCGTTTCAAGTCTGCCATAAAATCTTGTGAGTCGCCAGTCCTTCAAATTGCCTTCTCCGCCACCATCACATCAATATGTGATTTTGAGAAAGAGAGCAGAGTAACTATTAACTCATTCGACCATAACGTTATACCACCACTCCTTCCCATGTAGTCAACAACAAACACATGATCATAACCTAGTTTATCGCAACCAATCCATCTCATTGCTTTTCCTTTTAGTTTTCGGGAAGAAATGCAAGTTGGGGACATTCTCATTGACCATTCTGACCATCTCAAGAACTGCTCGAGGTGCCTTCAAACCCCGGCAGTTCCAAACTAGGCAATTCATTGTATTTGTTGGGATTGCCTAATATCGCCAATCACCATTGCTTCGTTTTTCCCAATCATACTACTCATCTTCATAGGCTTGTACTCTCTCATCTTTTTCAGACCTGCTGCAATGTATTCCCTCTAACTAGTCCTCTTATTACCAGAGAGTTTACCTACACCTATCTGAACAGAGCCTTTAATTGGTCTACCTCTATTACATTTCCAGCTTTCACTTCCTATTTTCTTTCCATCATGTTTATTAGCTCTAAAAATGACAGAGCTATCAAGTTATGGGTTATCATCTCAATGCCCAATTGCTACCTCCGCCCACAGACCCACATCTAAAGTTGCTCTATTCACTATATTATGGCTCTTATTGGTAATTTCCTTAATAATACCTAAATCTCTGTGTTCAACATTTCCCTTAACAACCCCACCATCATTCCCCATATCCATGCACGAATATCGGAGCAAATCCCCATCAATTAGCATATTTCCTGCACGTAATCCTGTTCCCTTGCTAGTTGTATTAGGTGGAATTCTAAAAATGCCCTCATCATCGTCGCACCCCACGCATTCCGGCTGTCAGGGCAATCTAAATCTTCGTCCCTGGTCTTACATCAACCTGCTTTGAATCTGTTCCCAAGCTAATCCCATTATAAGTAGAAATAGACTTTGTCTGGGATCATTATGGATCTATTTCTGGTGTCTTCTGCCTTAAGCCAAACCCCATATTCATGCACCATTTTTTTTACTCCTTTTACATGCTCAGGGCAACATCGCAATCGGCCTCCAAATGATCATTTCTTCCGTATACAAAACAAAAATCTAGAAGGCATTCGTATTTAAACATTGCCATAATCCACTTCCATTGCCAAGACCACATTCACACATCTTTTCAGTGGTTTAAGCAAATTCATATTGACTCCTTGCGGAGGTAGCAACCCCTTGCAGGCTGATCACCCATTAAATCGACCTTCTCCACATTTCTAACGGATTCCCCAAGGACTAGACCAATCTTCTCATTCATCAAGCCTAGAGGGAGACCATGAACTTGAACCCAAAAAGGACACCTGTCCATAGTTGTTGAAGACAAGGGAACAAGGCTATCAAACTCTTTAAACAAAAACATAGCTCTGTTGAATGACCATGGTTGATTATTAAGACCCTATCCTGGGTCTTTTTATCCTGAAATTTGAAAATAAACATCTTTTCTCCTATTTTTGAATAGTCAGAATCCCTACCACCCTCCATCCTCCATATTTTCAACAAGACAGCTCTCATAGCCTCCACATTGACTGCCTTTTATGTAAATATTTTCCCCACCGAACAGTTCTTCCCTTCCTTAGCGTATCTTCAACCCATATATTTTCAATCATCAGATCCAGGGATTTAAATAGCAGTCGCAGCCACGTTTTTTATCGCGTCGCGTTTATCATATTTTCGGATATAACGAAGATCATTGCGGTCACTGCGGTCATCGCGGTCTTGAATTTTTTTTTTTTGCACAATTTATTATAAAATGTAATAATTATAATTATTATTATAAAAACTCTTATTCAATAATTTTAAAAATAGTTTATGTCACTCTATGTTTTTTATTTTCTAAAAAAATTATTCACAATTTTATTTAGATTATAAAAAGCATTCATATTTGGTTTATCCATAAAATTTTTCTTAGCCAAGTTCATATTCACTATTAATTCTAGACAAATCAAATATTAACAAGACATAATATGTTAAATACCAAGCATCTATATTTAATAAAATTACAAACTTAAAAATATAATAATTTCAAATTCTATCAACTATAATTATTGATGTATATTTTAAATTTTACCACATGGTAGAATGACGAGGAGGATCAAATTCTCTATCTTCACTTTGAGAGCCAAGTTGACCTTATCTCTATCCCTGAGGCCTTTGTTCTTAATACATTTAAGGTGGATAATATATTTGAGGATGATACATTTGTGGTGGGGGGATACATTTGTGGTAAATGATACATTTGAGGTGTAAGATATATTTGAGGTGGATAATAACCATATAGAGGTGGATAACCATGAGGAGATCAAAAATTAAGTTGTTCTGATGGATAATAATGTCCTTCAATACTAGCAGATGATTCACTATACTCAAAGTTACTAGAATTTGGTCTCCCACCTGAAGATGAAGAACCTTTAAAAATATCATAGTGGTGCTTCTTGGCTTTTCCTTTTGATCGAGCTGTACGTGCACTTTGACCCTCACTAGATTCAGCAAATGGATTTACTCTGTATTCTGCCATATTAATGAAAAGTCCACCAGTAGCAGCAAGCTCAAATTCTCCTTCAAGTGGGCTGTAAGGTTGATTTGCATTCATATTATCACCAAAATTCGCACCATCACCATCACCATCTCCATCACCATCATCATTATCATTTGGACTTAAACCACCATCATCATTATCATTTGGACTTAAACCACCATCATCATCACTCTGACTTGGTGTTGGATATTAACTTGAATGAGACACATTCTTTTTTTGAGATTGGTGTGATTGTTCAATATTCATTTCATTATCAGAATTATCTACGGGCAACCAATAAGAGTTTTGACCATCTAACAAAGGATTTTCTTTCTCTTACAACCATTATGTTAGTGGATCATCATTTTCAAAAATATGGTCAAGGGTAATAGGATTAAAACTATTATTTATCCGATCAATACTCATTTTTTTTTTTATGTTTCATCCCTAGCCTCATGTTATAATAGGTATATATACAAGTTTTTGAAGTCTTTCAAACTTCAATCTATTTCTTGCATTGGTCTGAATATAGCTAAATGTGCTTCAATTACGTTCACAATTTGATGCAGATGTTGTTTGACTAAGCACTTTGATTGCTAGTTTTTGTAATTCAGGAACACAAGTACCATATATCATTCACCACTTTGCTGTATAAAATTATTTAAATTAAATTTGAATGTGCTATACAATTAAATAATATAAATAAATTATAATTAATTAATTTACTATTTACTTGGATTCATTTGCTTCCAAGCTCTTTGTGCCTGTGGGGTACCAAATGTTTCATGCTTGTCTTGAAATAATAACAACTACATCGATTGAAAATAAAATAATAAATGAATAAATAAATAAAAAATAATTCAATTTTTAATACATAAAACAAATGTTAAAGTTATAAAATAGTATTAAATACTAACCTGATTAATCATTCTAATTTGAGTATCTATCAAAGGTTCTAATCTTTCAATAACTATTTTTATACCTTCTAATGTTTTTTTAAATACATTTGCAGAATGTTCCACTCCAAATTGAAATTGTAGATTTCAATAGTAACCTAAACATAATTCATAACAATATTATATTAAAGTAATAAAAAATAAATAAATAAGCAATTTAAGTATAAAAATAAACATATTTTTTAAATACCATTTATATTCTTGGTTTACTTACCAGCTGAATGCAAGTTAGAGTGCATGAAACTCCATATATTGTTAATAATATTTTCATATTTAGCAGAATAACAATAATTTTGCTGAATTGCTTGTTTAGCTTTATCCACAGCCTCGTAAATAAAGCTCATTGTTGGTTTTCATCACCATCCATAAGGAGCAACACTTTTACCAAAGGCTTATAAACTTTTATTATATCGTCTGGTTTTTCCAAAAATCTTTTCCCAAAATGATTTTTTTTGGCTTCATTAGTAGGTCCTAATTTTTGTTGTCCCCATTTTGAATCTTTAAATTCCTATATATTCATTAATAAATTTTTAGAGTAATATATTTTAAATTAATTTTTAAACAATGATAGCATAAAGAGATGCTAGATTTAAATAGTTGTACTAATTACTAATTACTAACCTTTGAATTGAACATCTCTCTCAAGCATTGCTTTTGCCTCATTATTTCTTCTAACTGTATGAAATGAGTGGCAAATCAGGTAAGAGCAGGACGAAGTATTTGTTTCCCTTGTATATATTTCTTCATCAAATTAACAATCCAAATGTGATTGTATATAAAACAAGTCACTTTCTTTGCATTATCCAAAACTTTTGACACATTTTTTTCTTCCCAATATCTTCAAGGCACAAGTTCAAACAATAAGCTGAACATGTTGTCTAATACAAATGTTTTCTCTTCTCCATTAGTCTTTTTCCTGTGACTTTAAGTGTTGCCTCGTTATCAGTGACTATTTAAATAATGTATTTTTCTCCAATTTCTTTCAAAACTTCATTTAATAATCTGTAGTAAAAATTTGTATCTCTACTACGAATACTTGAGACATCTACAGATTTTTAAAAAATGGTCCCTTTACTACAATAAATAAGAAAATTAATGATATGCATTTGATTCAAACTACTGGTCCAACCATCACACATCAAAGTGACACCTAATTCATTCCAATGAGCTTTTAATCCATTAACCTATTCATGAACTTCTTGATACTTAGACTCTAAATACACATCTGAGACCTCATAAGGTGTTGAAAGTTTTACATGTTGGCCAACTTTTGCTACCACAGAAATCAAATTATGCAACCATGGAGAATTTGCTAACTAAAAAAGAAGTCGATCATATATCAAAAATTTTGATCCTGATTCATCCATCTTTCTTCTTAATGTCTTTAAAAATGAATCACGTACTTTTGGTTGCCTTGAACTCTTACTTTTAACCAATTCAGGTATAGCTCCCCTTAATGAAAATTCAAACTCATTTGGAGTTGATTTCCTTATTCTTTCTTCAAAATATTCAGCAATTGAGCCATAAGAGCTTCGTCCATCTTCATATATGTTACTCCAACCACTAGTTTTTTGTCTGAATTCTTGTCTTCTGTGCCACTCATGTTGTGATTAGATACTATCTCGCATTACTTGTTTAATAGCGATGTCTTCATCAATAAATCCTTCATAATTATCTTCCCCTTTTAACTATGATAAAAATTCATTTTTTCTCCTTTTGTTGTCAACTTTTTTTTATTTGCTTTCTTGAAAGAGTTTCATCATACTTTCTCTTACTATACCTATTAATAATATAGTTTAAAAAAAGGGAGAAAATTAGTTGCACATGCTTATGTAATTTTATAATATTTATTAAGAAATTAACAATAATATTTTCAAAGAAATTATAAAAATATAACATACTAGTAACGTTGGGGCATGGTGCAACATTGCGAGTTTTATGAGCAATATGTTCTTTGAAATGTGTTATTCCTCCTTTTACAACTTTACCACAAAGATTACATGAAACATTTCCTCTTGTATTTGGCACAGGTGTTCCAAAATGTCAACCTATATCATCATTTGGCATGCCCTCTACTCCTTTACTCGGAAACTCTTCACGTGGTGGCATACTTACTATTTTGTATAAAAACAAAGTAAACTTATATTTAGAAATATTAATATTGCTTATTACATCATTAAAAATTGATTTTACGCTAAATTTTTTAATTTTTAGTTTTTAATCTTAAGAATATTATTAAATAACTTAATCTTTTTGATACACTAATTGATATAAATTTTTTTATCACAATAACTTTAAATAATTATATAATAAATACAATCTTCAATAATTACACAAAAATAGCAAAAATTAATCTAATATCAAAAGAATTGACAACAATATAAATATAAAAACAACAAAAAAATTATTAAATTTCATATACAAAATTATAAATTAATATATAACACAATAAAAATATAATATTTAATTTTAATTAATTTTCGTCTAACTTATACAAAAAAATTTATCAAAAATTTTCATCTAAAATCTCTATATATATCATATTAAATTATTAATCCCTTAATTTTTTTTTATTATAAATCTTCAATCCCTCTAATTAGATTTTATCTAAAAAAATTTCAAAAATTAAAAATTTTTAAACTTATATTTTAATAAAATTTTCAAACCTATATTTTTTATTTTTTAGTTTTTAATCTTAATATGAGTAATAGATCATAAAATGCTAAATTTATTGAGTAACTTAATCTTTTTGATACACTAATTGATATAAATTTTTTTATCACAAATAACTTTCAATAATTATATAATAAATACAATCTTCAATAATTTCACAAAAATAAAAAGAATTATTCTAATATAAAAAGAATTGATAACAATATAAATATCAAAACAACAAAAAAAATATTAAATTCAGATACAAAATTATAAATTAATATATAACACAATCAAAACATAATATTTAATTTTAATTATTTTTCATCTAACTTATACAAGAAAATTTATCAAAAATTTTCATCTAAAATCTCTATATATATTATATTAAATTATTAATCTCTTATTTTTTTAATTATAAATTTTCAAAACCTCTAATTAAATTTTATCTAAAAAAATTTTAAAAATTAATTACAAAATTAAATAAAAAATTCAACCCCCACCCCCCAACGCCTCACCACACCCAATCCCTCCCCACATGCCCCCAATATCCCTTAATTTGTTTAATTCTAGCAGACCCATCTAAAAACACAACTTGCTCTCTTCTGTTCATCTTTTTCGTGCTTCCAAAGCTTGGTTTTCCAAAATTTTCTTTTTCTTTCCTTTTTTTTTCATTTCTCATTTTCTCTTGCATCCCTTCATCATTATCACTAGCCTAGTACCTATGAAATACCTCGTTCGTCTAGCTCAAACTCTCACAATAGATATCATTTTACAAAAATTTTGCAGAAACAGAAAAAGATAATTTAACTTTCTTTTCTTACCTTATTTGATCTTGAATGTTGATTGAAAACTTGAGGCTGATTTGAATTTGGGTGCTGAAGTGCCGATTGAATGATTGAAACTTGAAATAATTCATCTATTTTTTAGCTCATTTTTAGATTAATTTTGATGCTAAAGATCTGAAATTCTGAGTTTTATTCTTTGCTTTTGCTTTTACTTTTACTTTTGTAGGCTTATTGCTTTATTCTGCAGAGTTGAAATTTTGTTTTTTTCTTGAAATATTAGATTTGTGAGTAGGAAAACGGAATAACGACAATACCGGTCCATTATTGCCATTATTCCCCATTACGTTATTATTTTACAATCGTTACGCTCCATTTTTGCTGTGAATGAATTTATCAACTGTATTTCATCCAATAGCGGTGGTGGGTGGTAGCACTACTGCAATTTTATGGTCGCTATTCCGTTATTAAACCGTTATTTGAATCTTTAATAAGATCTTTCTTTCTTCGTTGGTTAACGAGCACTTGCTCCAAAAATCTTCCAAACCTTCTTATAGTAAATAAAGAGGACATAAAATAACCCCAAGAGACGCTAACTACCACAGAAAGATTGACAGACAAAACTTGTATTGTGACAAGATGACACTCTTACCAAGAACTATCAATTTATAATTATTATTTACCAATAAGTAATAAATATAAAAATTAATTATTAATTTAAAAAAATATAATTTAGAAGTACATTAATAATATTATAATATTTATTTTAATTATTAAATATAATAATCTTATAATATATAAGTAGTTATAATTAATATTAGTTATATTAAACAAATAAACTTCTTAATTTTTTTATGAACAAAATTTAAAAAGATTATACAATATAATTTATACATACACAACAATAATAATATTGTTGTACATAAAATTAGAACTCAAAATCAAATGCTATAACTTAAAAGTTAAAACCAAGCCAACCAAATCATGACATGTCATGCCTATAGGCAATGCTAATAGGTAACATGTCATCTTGATTTTTTATTGTACTATTTGTTATTCAAATAATCAATTATTAAAATTAAATTAATGTTATATCTAAGTAATTTTGATATTTTAGAAAAAATTTAAAGTATTAAAATTACACCATTATGCCAATTAAGTAATCATACTAATAATACTCTTTTTGACATCATCATACTCCTTAGTGGTGACTTTGATTATGAATTCTCTTAAATTTATCTAGTTAATTTTTTTATTTTCAATTCATTTCTAATGAATAATGTGTACGAACACAGTAATATGAAATATTAATTTGAATTATTAATAATAAATTAATAATTAATTCATAAAATATTAAAAATAAATATTAAATTAATATCAATCAATAAAAAATCGTTAATAATTTTTATCATGAACAAAATTAATTTTATCTTTAACGTAACGCAATTTCATATTATTAGCAAATAGCTTTAAATAATTTAACTTTGATATTTTAATTTTTATATAATTTAATTTAATTTATCTAATTTTAAAAGTTAACAAATTGAACATGAATAAGTCAAATGTTCGACTTGAATGATCCAAAGGTCAAACTCGAATAATCCAAATTTAAAATGACCAAAAACCAAAATAATCTATCTCTAAATTGACTAAAACTTGAAATGATCCAAACCCATATTGACCTGAATCCAAAATGATCCAAATTTGAATTGACTTGTTTTTTCTTGTCCCCAAACAACTCAATCCGAACTCAAAAATACTTGATTTTCTCTGGACTTGAAATAGTCCAACTCAAACCTATTCAACCTGCCCATTTGCCATCTTTAGAGCCAACCCATTCTAACTATGCCTACTATTGACATACAACTCTAATAAGATGCCATAACTTATTAGGATCCCCTAGTTTTAGAAAATATTTTCTATTTTCCATTTGTATATTTTTTTATTAAAAATAAATGATCAATGAAATAAAAGTAATAACTAAATTTAGAAATCCTTGTTTTTTACTATTCTATAAAATAGGTAATAATATTTTTTAATTCTTAAACCTTTTAGCTCTATTTGGAACTCGTGTTTTCTAATTTCTCACATTAAATTGTTTTCCTTATCTTATAGGACATTGAGTCTAAATGGAAAAGAAAAATGAAGAACATTACTTACAACAAAACAGACTCACTTTCCATCTTTACTAAAAGCAATTGTGAGAAAACACTTATTTACAGGTAGCTGTAATCTTGTAATCTATATCTTTATATTTGTATCTCTAGAATTAAGTATTTGTATCCCTAGAATTAAAGATAAAAAATTAGGATAGACAATCCCTCAATTATAGGATCAGTTTTAAGAAGATTTAATATCCTAGTTTACCCACTAGTTAGTTGTATATAAACCTAAGGTGCTTGTATAATTTTTTATGAGTAGTTTTCAGTATACATTTAGTTTTACTCTTAATTTTTCACATAACTTTAGTTTTAGTTTTTACACATGGTATCAAAGTTTCAGGCTCTTCTTGGGAAGCAAATTTTTTTCACCTTCATTGCTGAATTCTATTTTAGGCCTTCATAGCCAAATTTTGTTAAATCTTTTAGTCTTATTTTTTTCCTTCTTTAGCCTTCATTGCCTAGAATCGTCTCTGGTTAAACTTTTATTATCAATACTCATTTCAGTTCTAAGAAAAATTACAATGCTAGAGATAGCAGAATTTACTACTACTACTTGATTTGAGAAAGTGATAATGGTAAAACCATCGGAGTACTACAGAAATCTTAAAACAAAGAGAATTAGACAAAAAAGAGATTGTGAAACTAAGAAACCTATTTGAAACTTTCAAAAAGCCTACTGGGGTATGTTATTTGTGTAAAGTCTCTAGTTCAGGTAAGGCTTCTGGTTTCATTGATTAAATTCTTGGTTAAGCCTATTATCAGTTCTTAAGACATTGACTCAAAATCGACAGACCATAAGACACATTTCTCATAGAAGTTTAGTATATATACCTTGTGTCCTAGTAATAAAAAAATTATTGTTGCAAATAGTTCACTTATTACAATGGCAGGATCAGAAGATGTACAAATTAATTTCTTGTTTGTTCTTAAAAATGTTTTCATGTTCTTAGATTGTTTACTAATCTTATATCTATACAAAAACTTACCAGAGATATGAATTGCAAAGTAACTTTTTATCCCTCTTATTATGAATTTTAGGACTAGAGTTCAGGGAAGAAGATTGGACTTGCTAAGGAAAAAGATGGACTATACTATCTTGAGACATCAAACAACACAAGTAATATCAAGAATAGTTTACCTTTGTCATTTTTTTTGAAAAATCTCCCGATAAAGATAAAATATGTCTTTATCATTTTCATCTTGGACATTCTTCTTTTGAAACTTTGAAAAACATGTTTCCTTCTTTGTTCAAAGGATTAAATGCTAAAAATTTTCATTGTGGTGTTTCTAAACTTACAAAGCTTAGATGTATCTTTTTCAATTAGCAATAAAAAAAGTTTTACTCCTTTTTACTTGACTCATAGTGACATATAAGGTCTTTCTATAATTTTTAATATTTCTGATGTAAGGTGGTTTGTTTCGTTCATAGATAATTGTACTAGGGTCTCTTGGATATTTTTACTTAAATCTAAATCAAATGTGAATAGTATGTTTTTAAGCTTCTAAAACATGATCCAAAATCAATTTGGAGTGAAAATCAAGAGATTTAGGTTTAATAATGCAATAGACTATTTCAATCAAAGTTTATCTACCTATTTTCAAAAGGAGAAGATTATTCATGAGTCATCTTGTGTTAATACTCCATAGTAGAATGGAGTGACAATGAGAAAAAATAATTATTTACTGGTCATAACCCGACCTTTACTTTTTCAAACAAATGTACCCAAATCCTATTGGGAAAAAAATGTTCTCACTACCACACATATTATAAATATGTTACCTTCAAGGGTTTTGGGATTTAAAACTCCTATGAAACTACTTTTACAATTCTATCTCAACTTTAATATCACAAACAACCTCACACCTAAGATATTTAGTTGTACATCATTTGTTCATATTCACAGTCATAATAGGGAAAATTGGATCGTAGAGCAATTAAATGAATTTTTGTGTGATATTCATCAACTCAGAAAAGGGTATAAGTGCTATCATCCTCTTACCAAAAAATTTTATATGTCTATAGGTGTCACTTTTGAACAAAGTAAACCATCTTTTACTCAACCTTATCTTCACGGAGAGACTTCATTCATGGAAGAAAAGGATAAAGACTTCTTTTTGCTTGATTTACTTTTTCAAGCAAGCATACCCAAATTTTACTAAGAGGAAGCTATTCTTACTACCACACATATTATAAATAGGTTAGCTTTAAAGGTTTTGGGATTTAAAACTCATATAGAACTACTCTCACAATTCTATCCCAACTTTAATACCACAAACAACCTCACACCTAAGATATTTGGTAGTACATCATTTGTTCATGTTCACAATCACAATAGGCAGAATTGGATCCTAGAGCAATTAAGTGCATTTTATGGGATATTCATCAACTCAAAAAGGGTATAAGTGCTATTATCCCTTCTACAAAAAAATTTTATGTGTTTATAGATGTCACTTTTGAAGAAAGTAAACTATATTTTACTCAACCTTATCTTCAATGAGAGATTTCATTCATGGAATATAAGGATAAAGACTTTTTTTTGCGTGATTTGTCCTTCTCTTCAACATTTTTACCCATTAATTTCTCTGAGTCAAAACTTATTTCTTTTGAGTCCAAGTCAAATACTAAATTTAAGTCTGAATCCATTCCAAACGTAAAAGATGCGACAAATGATAATATTATTCATGATTCTATGAAGAAATTACAAGTGTACTCAAGAAAGAAAGTTCTAGATCCTGAACCAGTGTAAGTCCAAGAACTTAATCCTAACTCTAAAAATGAGGTAACTACAATTTTTGACTCATTTCTCAAAATGAGCATAAATCTCCTAAAACTATAACTAGTGATTATAATATGCCTATTGCCATTAAGAAAGAAACTAGAGAATGTACTAAGCATCCACTATACCCAATCTCTAATTTTATATCATTTGAAAAATTTTCATCATCCCACAAAAATTTTCTTGTAAGCCTAAACACTATTTTTGTTCCAACTACATTAGCCGAGACATTATCCAGTGAGAAATAGGGGCCTTAGAAAAAATTAGACATGAAAACTAGTAGAGTTGCCTAAAAGAAAAAATTTATTAGGGTGTAAATGAGTTTTTACTATAAAATACAAGACGGATGATACTGTCAAAAGATATAAAGTAAGGTTGATGGCTAAGGGCTACACTCAAACTTATAAAGTGGATTATCAAGAAATATTTTCTCCAGTTGTTAAAATGAACATAGTTAGGATTTTTTTATCATCGGTAACAAATTACAATTGGCAACTTTAATAATTTGATATAAAGAATGCTTTTGTACATGGTGATTTAGAATAAGAAATATATATGAAGGTTTCACTGGGATTTAAAGGTCATCTAGAAGCAAACAATGTAAACTGAAAAAGGCTTTATATGGCCTTCAATAGTTTCTTAGGGCTTAGTTTGAAAAATTTGCCAAAGTGATGCTAGCAATGGGATATAAGTAGAGTCAAGAAAATCACACATTATTTATCAAGCACTTTAATTTAGGGAGAGTCAGAGTTGTATTAGTTATGTTGATGATATAATTGTAACTAGAGATGATGAAAAAGAGAAAAAATATCTAAAATAGTGTTTGGCTAGAGAATTTGAGATAAAAGAGCTAAAGAGATTGAAGCATTTTCTAGGAATTGAAGTATCTCACTCACGGCATGGTATTTTCATCTCACAACAAAAATATAGGATAGATCTTCTAAAAAAATTTGGGAAGCTCGCATATAAACCTGTAAATACCCCTATAGATCCTAATCATAAACTTAGAGAAACTAATGAAAATGCTACTATAGATAGAAAGATGTACCAAAGATTAGTTAAAAGACTTATTTATCTCTCACATGCTAGATGTCATGAGCTAACCTTGTATAAGGTCATGACCATGCTAGATGTCATGAGCCAACCTTGTATAAGGTCATGACCATGCATATGTTGTCATGATTCACCCTTGTATAAAGCCATGATCAGGTAAAGGTACCAAGGGTGAGGATAGATCTCATGTGCTAGAAAAAAGTATCCCCATTTCAATCATTATAATGGTTCTTGGTAGCATAGCTATAAAATCTCATTTGCTCTTTAGAAGAGATTAGCAGTCGATATATTGTTGGACTACCTCATTGGCTAAGGTTAGTGTTAAACCACACATATAGGGCTACCCCTTTGGCTCCAATAATTATGGGAAGACTCGATGTACTATTCTCAATATCAATAAAATATATACTTTTTTATATACGAAAATGCTGAAGGTCACTTTGGTGTGCTCCCATTGTGCTTCGATATATCATTGTGTATGCTTAAGATTAATTTATGGCTTGTTGGTTGTCTGTTCAGATATCGAACTATCTTAGTTGACTTGTGTAAAAGTGTTCATTCAAGCGCCACACAGTCTATTACTTCATTGAGAGAAAGCTTAGCCCATGATACATGGTATCAAAGCACAGTTAAGAAGTGCTAGAGAATTGATAAAATAGCTACGAGTGGTGGATTTAATGACCAATAGAGGATTGAAGAGCTTAAGGCTACAGTGGTTGTCCTAAAAGCTCATGTGGTAACTCATGATCTACTGAGAGAGATTGAGACATCCCAACGGGAGTTGTCTGATGCTCTACATAGCTTGGGTGAGGAGATTAGAGATACCTTGAATGTCCTTCAAAGAGAGTTTGAGGAACTCAAGGCCTAAATGAGCGTTCTACAAATGGTTGTGACCAAGTCAAGTTTTAGCTTGATGGAAAAAATGAAAAGAGCCAAGGTTCTAGAGCCTCAATGTTATGAGGGGGTAAGAGATGCCAAAGAGCTTAAAAACTTCTTGTTTGATATAAAACAATACTTTTGAGTTGTACACATAAAATCAAAAGAGGATAAGGTTACAATGGCTTCAATGTACCTTGCTGGAGATGCCAAGCTTTGGTGGCATTCAAAATTTATAAATGATGAATGCCCTATTAGAACTTGGACGGATCTAAAGCAAGAGTTGAAAAACCAATTTTTTCTTTAAAATATGGAGTATATGGCCCGAATGAAGCTTCAAGAATTGATACAAACAAGAATGGTACGAGAGTTTGTGAGAAGCTTTTCTATCTTGATGTTGGACATTAGAGACATGTTTGAAAATGATAAGATATTCTATTTCTTTGAAGGCCTTAAACCTTAGGCCAAGACAGAATTACAAAGATAAAAGGTGCAAGATATGGCCACGGCCATAGTTGCTATCGAACGTTTTCATGATTATAATGATGACCTTTTCAAAATGAAAGAATCCTCCATCAGGTGGCAATAACTCCAACTTTAAAAGTAGAGAAAAGATGGCTAGAGTGGACTGACCTTTAGTGAAGGATCAGATAGGAGGTTTTTTGGCCGAGATAATACCCAATCCAAGGTAAACATGCATCAAATTTCAAGCCAAAGCAACCGCTAGCTTACTTTTTATGCCACGGACTACATCAGGTGGTCGAATGCCCATATAGAGGTACCCTTAATGCTTTGAGAGCTTCATTTCAAAAGTCCATGAAAGCACTTGAGATAGTAAAAAAAGTTAAAGATGAGTTAGTCGGGATGGGCTCAATATAGTTCTTTAGTGCCCTTCGTACCCAACTAAACATGATAAAGAAAAAACCTAAGAAAGGTCTAATGTATATGGACCTGGTACTTAATAAGAAGACCACAAAGGTCATGGTAGACATGAGTGCAACCGATACCTTCAACACACCAAAGAAAGCAAAAAGGTGTGGTCTCAAGGTTAATAAGGACTGTAGGCAAATGAAAGCGGTTAATTCACCAGCCTTTGTAATCAGTGGAAGCTTCAAAAGTGTGATGACCAAGTTAGGGCCATAGGAAGGAAATGTAGACTTCACCATTTCTCTCATGGATGACTTTGATGTTGTCTTAGGATTGGACTTCATGCTATTGGCTTAGACGATCCCAATCCTCTTTGTTAATTGTCTATTGTTCTTAGGGGAACGCTGTGTATTATGCCAACCATGATCCTTTCTAAGAGTGAGAAGAAAATGATTTTAGTATTATAATTCAAGAAAAGGTAAAGAGAGAAAAGCCCTCTTATATGGCCATGTTGATTTACAAAAAGAGGATTGAGTCAAAATCGGTACACGATGGGTGATAAAGGTATTGAAAGAGTTTGAAAATGTGATATTGGAGTAAATGCCCAAAGTTTTACCTTCTCAAAGATTGGTAGACCATGAGCTTGAGCTTCTTTCGAAAGTTAAACCATTAGCTAAAGTCCTATATCGCATGGCTCTATCAGAGTTGATTGAATTGAGAAAATAATTAGATGAGCTTTTACAAGTTAGATTTATTAGATCATCGAAAGCACTATTTGAAGCACCTATGCTATTTCAAAAAAAGCATGATAGGAGTTTACGGTTGTGTGTAGACTATAGGGCTCTGAACAAAGTCACTGTAAGAAATAAATATCCTATTCCATTTATTATGGATTTATTTGATAAATTGAGCCAGGCCAAGTACTTCTTCAAATTGGAATTAAGATTTGGCTATCATCAGGTCAGAGTTGCTGAAGGAAATGAGCCAAAAACCACTTGTGTAACACGATATGATGCATTTGAATTTCTTGTTATGCTTTTGGATTGACTAATATCCCTGTCATATTTTGTACCTCAACGAATCAGGTGTTTTATGATTATCTTAACAAGTTTGTGGTCATTTATTTAGATGACAAAGTGGTTTATAGTTCTACCTTAAAAGAGCACCAAGAGCACCTGGGTCTTATGTTTTAAAGACAATAAGACCACCAACTATATGTTACAAGGGAGAAATGTGCATTTGCTTAAACATAAATTCACTTCTTAGGCCACATTGTTGAACAAAATCACATTAAAATAGACATGAAAAAAGTTAGAGCTATCAAAGAGTGGGTAACACCAAAGCATGTCAGTGAACTCCATTCATTTTTGGGATTGACCAATTATTATAGGAGATTTATGGAAATATACTCTCATAAAATTATTGCTTTCATGGAACTATTAAAAAAGGAGCATAAATGGTGTTGGACAAGTGAATGTCAAGAGGTTTTTATGAGATTGAAGGAAGCTATGATGAATGACCCTCTTTTAACTCTCCCCGACATTGAAAAGCCTTTTGAAGTTCAAACAAATGCATATGATTTTGCTATTAGGGGAATACTTTTATAAGAATGGCATTTAATAGCATTTGAAAGTAAAAAGTTAAGTGAAATTGAAAGGAGATATACTGTTCAAAAAAAAATTCTTGGTAGTAATTCATTGTCTAAGAGCATGTTGGCATTACTTGTTGGGTTCACAATTCATTGTGAAGACAGATAATACAACGATTAGTCATTTTTTTACTAAGCAGAGGCTCACAGCTAAGCAAGATAGATGGTAAAAATTTCTAGTCGAATTTGAATTTTGTTTTGAGCACATAGCCAGAAGAACCAATTAAGTGGTAAATGTATTGAATAGAAAAGCAAAGTTGGCTACCCTTAGGAGAATTGCCCTAATGGTGGCTAGTCAAGATCTTATTGATAAAGAGTCCTCTGGTGTTTGTGTCGAAAATAGAAGGTCTGAAACAGATGCTAATGAGGGAATGCCATGATGCACTATGGGCAGGTCACCCTAGTTGGCAACGTACTTTGGCTTTACTAAAACAAGGCTATTATTAGCCTTATATGTGGCAAGACATGATGGACAATATGAAGACTTACCTCATTTGCCAATAGGATAAAGTTGAAAAGAAGAAACCGATAAGCATGATTGAACCACTACTTGTGCCCATCAAACCTTAGGAAAGGATCTCCCTTGACTTCATATCAGGCCTTCCTAAAGTTAGTGATCTCAGGTCTATCCTAGTGGTGATTGATCATTTCTTGAAATATGCCACGTTTATTCCCGCTTAAAAGTATTGCATTGCAGAAAACACGACCCGGCTAATGTTTAAACATGTAATCAAGTACTAAGGCCTTCTTCAAAACATTGTCAATGATAAGGATCTAATGTTCATTGGGTCATTTTAGAGGAAACTTTTCAAGATTTTGGGATCCTAACTCAACATCTTTTTAACTTATCACCCGTAAACTGATGCTCAAACCAGATGATTTAATAGGTTATTGAAGGAGTACTTAAGATACTTTATTCAAGCTAATCAGAAGAATTAGCCTTCATTGTTGGATATAGGTTAGCTTTGTTTTAATTCCAATAAGTGTTCTTCCATAAACAAGAGTCCATTTGAAGTGGTCATTAGACATCCTTAAATTGTATGAAGGGAAGAATCTGTGAGCTTTCAATTTTAGCAAAGAATGGAGACAAAATATAAAAATTATGCAAGCATACTTAGAGAAGGCATCGAAGAGCATGAAGAAATGGGCAAATAAGAGTCGAAGGGTGCAGCAATTCAAAGTTGGTAATCTTGTTCTTGTCAAACTAGTGCCCAAACAAACTAGGTTCCTAAGGCAGTGGGGTCATAGGTTATGCATAAATATAAGGGTCCAGTGAAGATCCTTTCCAAAGTAAGGAATGCCTCTTACAAAATCGACATGCCAAAATGGATGAAGGTGAATCTAGTGTTTATGTGAGCAATTTAAAGCCTTTTCATACAGATCCCACATATACAAATTATAATGAATTAACCAATGTAGCCATTTTGATGAAACCACTATCAAAATGTCAAGTTAAAGAGATTTTAGTTAATACAGTATCCAAAGTATCTCGAAGAAGAGTTCATGAAATTTATGAAGTGTGAGGGCTTAGGACTAAAAGAAATTAGTTGGGAAAGAGATCAAGGCCTTCAAGCATTCAAGTAGAAGATTTAAGAATTCCAAGTAACAAGTCGACGAAGGCATCGATAGGATAGGTTGAGGAAGATGTCATAAGCCAATCTTGTATAGGGCCATGACCGGGCATAGGTTGTCATAAGCCACCCTTGTATGGGGCCATGACTAGGTAAAGGTACCAAGGGGGAAGACAAATCTCATGTGCTAAGAAAAAGTGTCTCCATTTCAAACATTGTAATGGTTCTTGGTAGCATAGCTATAAAATCTCATTTGTTCTTTAGAAGAGGTAAATAGTTGACATATTGTTGGGCTACCTCACTAGCTAAGGTATGTGATAAACCACCCATCTAGGGCTACCCATTTGCCCCGACGATAATGAGAAAACTCGATGTACTATTCTTGATATTAATAAAATATATATTTTTTATATATGAGAATGCTGGTGGTCACCTTGGTGTGATCCCATTGTGCCTCAATATATCTTTGTGTATGCTTGAGATTAACTTGTGGCTTATTGGTTATCTATTCAGATATCGAACTATCCTTGCCTAACTTGTTTGGAAGTGTCCATTTAAGTGTCACACGGTCTATTGCTTCATTGAAAAAAAACTTAGCACGTGACACTAGACCTAATATAGCATATGTTGTGAGTGTGATAAGTCAATTTATGCATAGTCCTAAAGAAGTGCATCTACAGGTTGTCTACCGTGTATTGTACTATGTGAAGGCTAATCCTGGAAGAGGTATCTTATTCAAAAAAAATTCAGAGCTAATTCTAGATACATATATAGATGCTGATTATGCAGGTTCAGCAACTGATAAAAGATCCACCTTAAGTTACTACATTTTCCTAAGTGGTAATCTTGTGACTTGAAGGAGTAAAAAACAGAATGTGGTGGCAATATCAAGTGTTAAAGCAGAGTTTAGAACAATGGTTCAAGGAATTTATGAACTACTATAGTTAAAGATTATCCTAGAAGACTTGAAGATCAAGTGAGATAGACCAATAAGACTCTACTTTGATAGCAAGTTTGCAATAAGCATTGCATACAATCCTATGCAACATGACAGAATAAAACATATTGAAATAGACTGACATTTAATAAAAAAGAAACTAGATACTGAGTTGATTTGTACATCATATGTATCAACCAAGGGTCAACTTGCAGATGTATTAACTAAAAGTTTCAACAGTGCAACATTTCAAGAAATTATTTCCAAGCTGAAATGAAAAATACCTATTCACCAACTTGAGGGAAAGTGTGGGAAAATATTTATTTACAGCTAGTTGTAATCTCGTAATCTGTATATTTATATTTGTATATCTAAAATTAAGTATTTGTATCCCTAAAATAAAGGATAAAAAATTAGGATAGACAATCCCTCAATTATAGGATTAGTTTTAATAAGATTTAATTTTTTAGTTTATCCACTAGTTAGTTGTATATAAACCTAAAGTACTTGTATAATACTTTATGAGCAGTTTTTCAATATACATTCAATTTTACTCTTAGTTCTTCACAATTTTATTTCTTAGTTTTTCCACGACAATATCATCAAACCTGAAATATGGATGAGCATTCATTGACTAGTATTCTCTGCTATTAAGCTCAACATTCAATTAAGTTTGTTGGCATGCATATCTCAAAAGAAGTCGCATAATGTTAGTTTCATATATGTCACAAAGAAACATGAATGCAGGAATGCAGTATAGCTTGAGTGTTTGCTCAAGAAATACAATCATGCTTACAAGCACACATTTTTACCTTTTACAATACACTTGGCATTTGTCCTTTAATATTTGTAAAAGAATGGTACATGCATTAGGCATAACACTTTGAGCTCAACAAGCATGAGTTATGTTCCATAACTTTGGTTTTTCCCTTTTTTTTTTTTTTTAAGCTTTTTTAAGGGTATCAAACAACAAAAGTTGGAAAAGAAATAACTACTTCAATTGGTCTCTAATCAAGAATCACATCTGCTTCATTCATTGCCCAAATGGGATAATCTCTCACGTATCATTCATGCAGCAACAACTCAATTAGGCTCCTCACGGCGAAGGAATTGAACAAATTTTGATCTGAACTCTGGAGGTATACGAACAGGATGATAATTTTTGTCAAGCCAAACTGCTGTGGCCTTTGCCTCCAAAATAGGCTGCACAACACATCATCAGATTACTAAGCAAAACACCAAATCCTTGACTTGAAGTAGAAGAATAGCAGGTTTGATGATGACAAACCTCTTCATTTGGCAGCTTAAAGATAAAATGCTCAAAGTACATGCGAGCAGCTGAGGAGTCTGAAATCCTCACCTTCACAACAAACTTGTCTCCACTCTGTTATCCAGAAAGCACATGAGAAGTAGACATAAGTAAGAACATTAAAGAGCCCGGCTCACAAGGATGAAAGCTAATCGTGCTATAAAAAGTTGCAACTGACATGCTGAACTGGCACTAGCTAGCAATTCTAATAAATTTTGCCAAGTTCAATTCATGAATGATGCAAACATAATCTGCATATACCAACTTCCCCAAATTCAAATCCAACTTTAGAGCTGTATTTTCAAGTATTTATTTTCTAAGCTCTTGTATAAAAATCATTTAACACCTCTGAAAAAGCAATTCTCACATATCCTAACATTGCATTTAGTAAAATGTATAGAAGAGTCTTAAGTAAATTGTATAGAAGACTTTTAAGGTTGAACTATTTAATTTCTATAGCTGTTGGAATAGAATTTAAATGGATTCTTCCTGCAAATTAACCCCAAGCTAACATACCAACTGCTTCAGACTTAGAAGTATTCTCATGCTCTACCTTTGACTTCTGAACTAAAGAAATTAAGAAATAACAAAGCAGGTCCTCAGCTAGCAAGATGTTTCATCTCTTTTCACATAAGTAGATAAATAAACAGGTAAGTGATTTAGTAATTACAAATATAAAGAAAGTGGCATACTCTTAAAGGTCCAAGAAATTTGAGCGACAACTCTGACAGTGCTAATGAATCACTAGTGCGGGCAACTCCATCACAGCTGACACCAATATTTTCCAGTAGTTCATGACGACCTAATTATTCACACAAGAGTAATTAGTCTAAATCAACAAACTGTGAATACAAAGCAATCAGATTACAATGAACATGCAAGAGCTCGATCAAGTGCCAAGATAAACTTCAAGAAAAAGCACTATTTCAGAACCTCTATCATTCACTTCACCTGTGACTACCAACAGCACAATTCCAGTGACATGAAGTCATTTCCTTTAGTATTAGACATGAAAGAGAACAAACCATTCAAAATAAAACCTGTATCATGGCAATCCTAAACTCTATTCATGGACCTCCACCTTTAGAAATCCTTGTATTTCAGAAGGTATTTGTTACACAAAGAACTTGGATGTAAATTATAGAGAACATACTTTGCTACTTCAGAAAGTAAATCAGTTAATGCTCAAATGAATGCTTTGACAAAGCCAGTACTGAAAGGCTTTGAAATTTGAATTGCAAAGTCTGCCCTCTGTGAGCTATACATGCCTTGCAAACAATGAGATCAAAAGGCTGAAGTGTTGACGCATTCAACCAAGTAATAGTCAGTAATAGAACTAAATAAACCAGAAATTACTAAATTTCTATGGTTATGTTTAAATTCTAGCCCAAAAAAAAAAAAAAATCCCATCAGTGGTCAAGGGCTCGAGGCACCTTCAATTCAGGTATAAGATTAAATTAAGCAATGATACACACTTGAAAATAAAATAAAATAAAAGAACCAAACCATAAAAGACTCACCATGTTGGCAATAACTTGCATAAACAGCATTGTTAACAACACCATACTGATCCAGTTCGTAATCACGGACTTTGAGCTCAACCTCATGGAATGCACTCATTCTGCAATTTGGACAACCAAAAAAACTATTTCACTTCTTCCTTCTAACAAACTACCATCTCCCAATTTTAAAAATGAACTCATTTTGACAATAAATTGACTCCTTCAAATCTAAACAAAGGGGCAGTTTTCATTAAAAGTTGTATCAATGTGCTAATTACTATTCTGGGTTATATGATCCCTACCAATTACACAATATCCATTAGTTTTTGGAAATTAGATTACTTTAAAGCTTATCGATTTTATTCTAGTTAAGGAAAATTAACTAAAAACAAATTAATAAAGCTGGAATTAAAGTACCCTTTACCGCCTTTGAGATCAATAAATGCTTCGGCAGTGAAGCTCCTTGCAGTGGAGAGCAACGGGACACGCGGCGGCACCAACGGCGGAGAAATTGGAAAAAATGAAGATGGACGGCGAAGATACAGAAAAGTTGCATTGGGACGTGAGGCGGGAAAGGCAACATGCGCCGGGAAAATCGAAGCCTGGAGCATCTGTCTGGATCTTGTTGCAGAGGTTGCCGGTGAAATAATGGAGAATTTGGAGGACTTCAGAATTTATGGGCGATATTGTCCATGCACGTTGCTTGACTAATACTAACCTTCTGCCAAATCTGCATTACCCTATATAAAAAGGTCCTTAATGGATTTGACTTTTGACACATCTTTGTTTTGTCACTGACCACTTAAAAGTTCTCCGCTTAAAACCTAAATGACAGACTTAAGTATAACTGAAATTGGCCATTTCTTAACTTTTTTTTTTTCCTCAAAACGGCTTCCTTTTTACTTCAAATATATCATCTCCTCTTACTCTTTTTTTCCCTTGTTGATTCCTTTGCCTTTATTTTCCTTTACTTTTTCTTGGATCACCTTCTCGACTCCTCCACTTCTGACGCTGATTAGTCTCTTCTTATTGATCGCACTTACAAGCTCAATTCCCTTTTCCCTCGTGCTACCAATCACTTCATTCCAAAACATGCTTTGCATCATAACTCCATGTCCTTAATCCTCACACCTGATCTCAACATCAAGGTAAAACCTTAATTTTTTGATTAATGATTGTAATTTTGTTATTTCTTTCTTTCCTTTCAATCTTTTTGGTGGTTATGTGGGTTTTTTTTTTGTTTTCTGCAAGTATTTCCAATGCTAGATTCGCAGAGTCTTTGCTACACCCTGCAACGTGTTCGATGTTTAACAAGTGTGCCATGGATCCTTTATGCTATGTGAATATTGACCTCACCATTGTTATGCCCAAGGTTAATAATTTCATTGTCTCCACCATGATGCATGTTTGTGTTTTTTGTTTAATTATTGTTGCATATTTGGTTTTTGTATGGGGAATAGAACTATTGAAGAAAATGCTACATATTTGCTACTTGAATTATTATGAAATTATCATTTTGATACTTAAAAAAAAAATCATAATTAAGTACTTGAAAAAGTTCATCGGTTTGTACATTTCACTGACTCTACATCTACCTCTTCCTACAGTTTGATGTAGATTATCATTACAAGTTAATTTGGCATTTTGGCTTTTTTTTGTGTAGGACAACCTGAGCTTAGATGGAATAAATATTAATGGTTATTATGATGCACAACATAATGTATAAGGACTAGTATTACATATTTACTAATTTGAATGAATTTTTATAAGCTAACATATGGGGATTTAACTATTTTGATTTTAACACTGATATTTTAAACTGTAGTAATTGCAGGTACCATTAAATTTGGTAAAGCATCCTCATGATGGTTGTTATATTAATCAGCAAAGTATTTAGGGTCTAGTAAGTCTGGTAAGTTTTGCTGGCCTTTACAATTATAATAATTAGTTACAAAGAAAGGTGATAAAAGCTTACCTAACCAAACAGCCTCCCAACCCAAACGAAATCATATACCTGAATTGATTTGAGAAGTTAACACCCTAAACTTGGTCGAATCTGAATCCAGACAACCTAGCTCAGTTGTTCAAAATTTGATCCTGCATGATGCCAAATTGGCTAAAACAGGCAATGATCTAACTTGATTGACCCAAATGATGCACCTAACCTGAACTATCAATCATCAAGGCTTCTTATAAGCAGTTATAGTTCTGTTATAGTTTGGGTTGCATTTTATGTAGGTAGGGGCAATTGAACTCTATAGCACCAGCCATGACAGTTTTTTTGACATTAAACAATGCTTGCATTGATTGGTATGAAGTTTTGTATTGCCATCTTTTTGTTGATAAATTTGGTTTTATGAAAATGATTATAATGCTAAAATTTTCTTTATTGTGGTTTCTCATGTAGGGACAATTGGATTATCAGCCTTCAGCAAGTTTCAATTATGCTTTGTAGGTAGTTCGAAAAACATTTGTCAGATAATATTTTTAAGCTGGCATTTCTTAATACATGTTTGTATTTCCTTATTGCAGGATGAGCCCCAAATGAGATCATCATAATTGCAAGGTGGTGTTTCAAGACATCCATGACGAAGAGACATAATTATGATGCCTAAAATTGCCTCTTGAGACAGTTAACAACAAAGTCAAGGCTATATATAATAAGAGGAAAAGTGAATCCAAGAAACAGTTTATTGCTCTGTTATTCACATCAGCTAAAATATAGGCAACTTTTGTCTTTGCTAATTCTGATATGCCCTTGCTAAAAAGGTTTGGAAAAAATAAAGCACGACTTGCATTTTAATGCATTGCTTTTAATAGCAATGACAAAATGAATTGAGGTCGATCCTCTATCACTTCTTTTTGGTGGGTCTTTTAATTTCAAGGCTAAACATCTCTGTCGAAAGCCTCTCACAATTAGTTGAAGCAGATCAAATGCCAATGACCACAAGATATAAGCTCTTTATTGTATTCTTTGATTCATTACTATTGATTCAAACCAATAATTTATATGTAAAAAGATGATGGAGTTTTACAGGATTATCTGATCGATGTCCCTAATTCAGTTGGTGATGGCTTTTCTTTTAGTGGAGGTACATTAATTTTTCAATATAATTTCCCCCTTAAACTATAATGCATTAGTCATGATTGAATGAAAATATGTGTTTGTTTTGGATAGGAAAATATTTAGATGAGCCAAATCCATCTGATTAATGGTTTAAGTAAAAAAAATTAGTGAGTAATACATACCTGCAATTTGCCTGGGTTTTAGCTCCTAGACCATGCCTTAAAGTTTTTTACTTTTTATTTTAATTTTATTTGGTAGGTGAAAGCTTATCCAATTGTGACACTGGTGAGAAAGCTGAAGATTAAATTTTTGTCTTTCAAGCCTCAAGTGATGTTTATAGGTAAGGTAAATACCTTTTTTTTTTTTTTTTTGTTATAAGCGTTATCTTCAAAAAATTATTATTACTTCTAAATTTTGTTTTGTGATTAATTTTGATAAGTTTAATATTGTTTTCCTTTTAGTGAGTTTAATGAAAAGCATCAATGTTGGAGCTTAATTTGGCTTGATATTTGATGGCTACTTACTTGCCTTGGCATAAACTTGATTTATATGTACTGCGGTAGGATTTAGAGGGATTTGATTTAGGCTGAAATAGTGTTGGAAGTGAGATGTTAGACCAAAAGCGGCAAATATCTTGGTTTCGTAGTTAGATTTCCTTATGTTTCACTTCCAAACTCCAAGGTCCCAAATGATTCTCACCTGGGTTAAGTATGATCCCTTCTACAATTCCCGAAAAAGCATAATAGTTGCAATTTTCATTTTTCACTTTTTTCGTTAAAAATCAAGTTGGGCATCTCTTAAATTCCTTTTAATTGTAATTTTACATATGGGTTTTCCTTGTTGGTTTCCCAACTTTAAAATTCAGTACTGTATCTCTTGAAGTTTTATTGTTCTCTGTGAAAGTCTTAGTTTTGTTTATGTTAGAGGAATAATCAATAAGCTTCTAATTCAATAGAATACTAAAAATTATTGTAATAAACTATGTGAAGCTAGGTTTCACGCACTAATTAAATAAAAAAAAAAATCTTGCTTTCAATTTCTGCTAGGAGGAGACTAAAATATGAAAATTGAAAAAAAAATTTAAGTATTAAAATTTGAATTTAATATATGTTTGATGTCATTTTTTAAAGATAGATTTATAGACCAATTAAGTTAAGATCCGTTCAATATATACCATAATCAAATTTTTTGTACTAACCAACAACTTTTGTTTAAAAAAAAACCATTTAGATTTATTAAAATAATTTATATTTGATACATTATTAATGTATAAGTGTTATATATTATCAGTAAGTCATATAATGATATTTTATAAAAAATTAATTTTAAATATATTTTTAAGATTAACTGTATTTGCTTTTTAAGATTTTAAAATTTTAAAATTAAATATTTTATGAGGTATCATTATGCAATTTATTGATAATATATAATATTTATATATTGATAATATATCAATATAAACTTATTAAAATAGATATAAATTAATAGTTTATATAAACTTATTAAAATAAATATAAATTAATAGTTTGTGGTTTATTAAAAGCTAATATCAATTATCATAAGTGTAATAAAAAAATCAATAAAGTACTAAAGTAATCTTAAAATTTTTTAACTTTTATCTTTGAAGTTGTTTTCTCTTGCTTTTGCTCTTCTATCATTGTTCTCATTGGTCAACCGAATGGCATAAGGATTGGATCCTACATAATTGATGTCACAATAATCATAACCAACTGGAGCAAGTTTAGCCCTTGTGCATAGTAGCCAATTTAGTAAGGGAAAAGGAGATCTTTTTCTCTCCCCTTGTTGGCTTGGCAAAGGGTTGATCTAGCTCTCATTGGTCGTTGTGGCATCAATTCAACTAGATTTGCTCTCAACGTGTCAATTGGCCTTTGGTTGAGGAAAAAAGGGATACAAAAGAAAAAAATAGGAAAAAAAAAGGAAAAAGAATGGCATTTTATTTTGATGATAAAATATTTAATTAAATTTAAAATATATAAATTAACTCATTACATCAAATAATATTTATTTTACAAGAAATAACTCACCATTTGTTATTTTACATTCTAATACACCTTTTTTTTAAAAAAAAGATAAGGTGTAAATTTTCAATTCTATTTATGTGAGATTCAAATTCATACTTTTAATTTTGAAGTGTTTGGTTAAGATCAAATATTCACCATGGGGAAATTAGTTTTTGGCTACATTTTTTATATGTTCAGCAACATTTATAAATGCATTGGATGGTTACTGATGTTTGAAAAAAAATTCCATTAACTGTGTTGGTTATTTTAGTGTCGAGAAATTTAATGGCATTGTTTGAAAAACACTATCAATATTAGTGGCATTTCAATTAAATTTAACAGTATTTATAAAACACCTTGAGATGTAGTTTTAGGCAGAGATATTCACACGAAATTTAATGGTATTTGTAAACAAAAAATATCGTTAAATTAAAAAATTTAGAGATGTCTATAAACAAAAATGTCGTTAACTTAATAAATTTAGTGATTTTTTTAATATAAATGTAGCTAAATTAATATCTATAGCAGTATGTTACTTGGAAAACATCATGAATATTTCACTTTTAATTTTTATTTTTGAATATAACTAAAAAGTAATATTTGAAAAAATTATTTTTTTCAATATTTACTACTATAATTATATTAAACATCAAAACATGTTATTGAAACATATGTAACTTAAATCAAATTCATTAACTGCATATTATAAAACATGAACTTAAAAATCAGAATTTATAAGGAAAAAATAGAAAATTACATGATGAAATAAATAGAGAAACCATGAACAATAAATAAAAAAACCATGAACTTGAAATAAAATTTTTATATTGTTTTTGTTATTTCATCATGGTATTTTTAATAAATAAAATGCCAAATCATAACATTTTTCAAAATTAAATGTATGATGGTAAATTTACTCCAAAATTAGAAATTTGATTGGAAATTTGCAGCTCTCAAACTACCTTGTTATTGTTAATTCGATCAATTTGTACGCATCAAATGAGGTGAGAGAAAGAAAGGTTTTTCTTGATGAAGTAGCAATATTGAAAACAAATAAAAATGAGCTCTAGTGTTATGCGGGAGACTTCTATGTAGTTTCGAATGATGATAAATGATATGGCACTTTTGAAGCGAAACACCTACAATGAGTAGACTAGATAGATTCCTTTTGTCTTCAAATCGGATGGTTACATTTTCATCAATTAATCAATGGAGGCTGGACAACACAATCTCGGACCATGTTGCCATCTACTTATGCATTGATGTTTTTGATTAGGGGCCTAAACCATTCAAAATTTTTAATCATTGGCTTTATAACAGTGATTTCAAAAGCCTTGTTGAGGAAATATGGAAAAGCTATAGGGTGAATGGATATGCTGGATTTTAGCTTCATCAAAAGATGAAATTACTAAAAATGGACATCAGATCATGGGATGGGTACGTGAAATGTGGTATGGTTATTTCTATTGATTCTCTTACTAAAATGATTAATGTATTGTAGGAGAAACATGAAGAAAATCCTTTGGATGTTTATAATGATTACATCATCACCTCAAAAAAGAAAGAATTATGGCACCTCTTAAGCATAAAAGAAAAGTAAAAGAAAAGACTTAGAGACATAAAGTAAGGTTGAAATGGATTCAGGAAAGAAATAAGAACACTAAGTTCTTTCACTGTATTGCAAACAGTAGATAGTGTAACAAATTATTGAGTCATATCACTTACCGTGGCAAGCAACTTAAGAATCCAAAGAAGGTTAATAGGTAATCCAACGATACTTTGAAGATCATTTTAGGAAAGTTTCCAGCCTTTTTCTGATTTCCTCAAACATTGTGACCAATAAATTGTCTATTTTTCAAGTACAACAATTGGAAATGCCTTTCGTTGAGGATGAAGTTTGGGTGATAATTGAAAAGTATGGTGATGATAAAGCCTTTGGCCTTTACGGGTTCAATTTCAACTTCATCAAAAAGATGTGGAGTGCACTCAAGCCTAATTTGCTAAAATTTATACATGATTTTTGTATGACTAGCAAGATTCCTAAAAGGATCAATTGTTCTTTCTTTGCTCTTTTTGTTAAGAAAAAATGCATTGAATCACTCAATGACTTCCACCCGATATCCCTTATTGAAGGTGTCTACAAGTTCCTGATAAATATCTTGGCTAACAGATTAAAAAAGGCGATGGACTCTTTAATTCACCAAACTTAATCAACCTTTGTGCAAGGTCGTTACATTATGGATAGCTTTTTTATAACTAATGAGGTTATTGATTGCATGAAAAACTCGTTTAATGGTGGCCTTATTTTTAAGTTGGATTTCAAGAAAGCTTTTGATGATGTGGATTTGGATCATCTTATTTCAATTATAAGGCTTATGGGTTTTGGTTAAAATGGATTTCATGGATATGGAGCTATATTTATATTGCATCTATCTAAATTCTGATTAATGGCTCTCTTTCAAATCTTATCAAGTTAAAAAAAATAAATAAAGTGATCCTTTATCTCCTTTTTTGTTCAGTATTGCAGATAAAGGCCTAAGCTTACTTCTATGAAGGTTGTCTAGCTAAATCTATTTAACAAAATCAAAATTGGAAAAAGGGACTTATAGATTTCTCACTTGCAGTTTGCAGATGACATTATTATTTTCTGTGAAGCAAAAGTTGATCAAGTGGTGCTGATTAAAAGAATTATCCGATGTCTTTAGCTCTTCTATGGTCGAAAGTAAATTTTGCTAAAAACTTTGTTTGATATTATAGTGGATCAAGAAACCATTAAACGTTAGGCAACAATATACAATGTAAAGCTGACTCCTTCCCTTCTAAATATTTAGGCCTACCACTGGGCACTAACCTAAGGTAGATCTCGACTTGGTAGTCGGTGATTGACACCTTCAAGCGAAGACTCGACCAATGGAAAAGCAAGCTTTTATCAACTAGAGGCAAAGTTGCACTCGTGAAATCTGTCCTTACTAACCTTTCAATTTACTACATGTCTTTATTTAAAATATTAGTGTTTTTGCACTGAGCCAATTAGTTAGCATAAGGACATACATCTAAGTTGCACCAATTAGTATGCTTTAGTAATTAAAAGGTTTTCCTTCATCAATAACTATAAAGATAAAGATTTATCAAAGTGCTAATTAGGTGAAGCCTATTGAACATAATGGCCTTGCAAAGGAATTGTAAAAAGTTAAAATTATGAGATCCTTATGAATCAAAGTCATGTACCTAAATTGTTTCTTGTCAATATATTATTTAGGCAAAACATCAACAATGCTTAAAGACTAGTACAGATTAAGCCTCTTTACTTTTGAAATAAGTAATCGATCTCATAGGTTAAAGTATGGAGATACTTAAGGATAATATGTGGGTATTTGTTATGGAACAAGTTCACTAAACATTTTGCACAATGAGAACTCCATTTGATATCTCACTCAAGCGTCTATGGAAATATTCTCATTTGTTAGTCATGTAATTAGTCCTTATAATTGAGACACCATGTCATCTTGTATGTGAATCATCTTACTTTCATTTTAACTCTACAAGTAAAGGCACCTGATGCCTAAAAATGGTGTTTTAGGTTATGATCTGAAGCATATGAAGGTAGATGAGTGGTTAAGAAAAGATTCATCATCCCAAGTGATATAAGTGGACATATCACATTTGTTTTTTTAGCTTTAGTTGACTTAAAAGTCTTCAACCAAAGCACAATGATGAATTTAGATGAAACAGTTTTATGCTAAATTCATGCATGTTAATTAGAAGCTGTAAAAACTAATATGAGAGGTCTTGTGAATAAACACTACACCATGCTCATAGCTTTCCAAGACATAAGGTGGAAAGACTGAATTACATTGATAGATTGAACACTGAAAGGTTAAGTTAAGACTTTCTTGACTCTCAAATATTTTGGTAGTCATGATGCATTGCTAGCCACTCATTATCTACTGATATACATTGATCATTCTTGATCAATTTGATATTATATTCATTGAAATATATTTTAAGTCTAATGGATCACATACATAAGATGACATTGTCGAATTAATATGGGATTAATCAATTAAGTTAAACTTAATTGAAAGAAACAAAAATAGAGGAATTAACCCTACAAGGATTAAGTTATAAGGGTTGTAAAAGTTACCTCTTTAAGTGTAAAAGTAAAAGTTGAAGAGAAGGTATAAGTAGAACTCTTTCAAGCTCTACCTGCACACCTTAAGACACTTGAAAAGAGTCTATTGCAATTGTGAATTATGAAAACACAAGTCCCATAGCCATTATAGGTTCAACTAAACTAGGGTTTTATTTGGGGAAGTATAAGTAGAACTCTTTCAAGCTCTAGCTGCACACCTTAAGACACTTGAAAAGATTCTATTGCAATTGTGAATTATGAAAACACAAGTCCCATAGCCATTATAGGTTCAACTAAACTAGGGTTTTATTTAGGGAAGTGGTGACTTTTGTTGTTGTGCAATAAAACTATTTTTTTCTTCTTCAATCTTGTGTCCTTAAGGCATATAGCCAAGATAAGATCGGTTTCAATTTGAAACACCTGCTAACACGGGTTTAGAACCATTTATTGTGAAGATTTAGCAATTGTTGTTATGTGGATTATTGTTAAAAGCCAAACACATAGGTTGCTTGCGTCTTGATTGCTTTTCGATTTTCAAACACAACCAAGGGCTATTTTAACTCTTGATTAAGATATATTAAGTTGAGATATGATTTAAAATAGATCCGTGTTATAAAGTTTTAAAATTACATACTGATAACTATATAAAATAAAGTTATTTTTAGTGTTTAAATGTGTTAATTTTGCTTAGTTCTTAGTAAAATAAGGTTTTCTCTATTCCTAATTTGCTTAATTTGCTATTTTGTAGGAAATTTTTGAGAGAAGATTGAATCTTGGAGATTCTTAATCAATTGATGATTCTTGACACATTTGAATAAATCTTAAAAGGTTCTTAATATGTTATTGTTAAGTCTTAAAGTTCTTTAAAATCTTGAAATTAGAGTGATGACTTAACACAAGACTAGCATTGATGACCCTATGCAAGTGAAGAATTGTTCAATACGTTTAGAATTCAAAAAATTAATGCAAAAATTTCTTAAGGAAAGCTTGGCCATTAGAAAGGTTATAATTGTCATTTTAGTTGAATGCATGTCCATGATAGCTTATATAGTATGAAATACATAGTATTTTTAATGGATGACATGGTAACAAGTCTTTTCTCATTGCTTAAAATGGATGAGTTAGAGGCTTATGTGGCATAATGACTTTGCAATTTTGCCTATACTTGGAAAAGTTCAAACAGTCCTTAGTTTTCCTAGTTCAATAAGGTTTTCCCATATTGACTTGGAATTCCTACCTTGATTAGGAAATACATTTTGTTATCCTATTTAAAGGTGGTTTTTCTAATATGAATAGGAAATCCTAGTTTGAATTTGTATTCATATTAAATGTAAGATTTACATGAAGATAAAATACTCTTTTAACATTGTAGAAGAAGAATACTACTTAAAGTTTTATTTTCTTGAAGAAATCCTACTCCAACTCTAAAAAGTTTTCAAGAAGCATAAAAGCTACTCCAAATTGAAGATTTGTTTTTAGAAGGATACCGAGGGTTTAAAAGTAATCACAACATATTATTTTTTTCTTGAAAAGCCCTAGCCACATACTATTATTCAATTTTAAGAAATTTAAAGTTCAAGAAGAGTTCAAGAAAAATAATCAGCTAGAATTTTCTAAACTTTCAAGCTACTAAAAGATTAAACCGTACAAGACTCTTTGCTAAAAAGAAGGTTGCAAGCAGCTCAAAGTAAGAACTTTGAAAGCTACTTAGAAGAATTTAAGAAAGAATCAAACTTTTACTTTTCTTGAAGAGTAGCCAAACCTTCATTCTTCAACTCAAAAGAAAACAAGTCATAAGATTTTATTGAAGTTAGCAAGAATGAAGACAAGTCAGATTGGTACAATAAAGATTCAAAGCAAAAGGAATCTTTCATTCAAGATACCAAGCAAGTTAGAACCACATTATTTCAAAAGGCCAATATTAAGTTAGCCAAACCTCTTTAAGATTTCTTTGTATTCTTGTTCTATAAATAGGTAGGTTTATAAATAGGAAAAAATATTTTCAAGATAGCCCATCCTCTCTAGTTACTTAGTTTTTCTTTATTGTTCTTGCTTTAGTTTATGGTTGGGGTGACAAACCAACCTTGGTTTTTTAGAGTTTTCTTTTTAAGTTTTCTTTTATCTTTTCAAGTTCTTAAATGTTCTTTACTTTGATTTTAGTTTATTCAAGTTTGATTTTATGTTTCAAGTTAGTTTAAGTTTTCATTTTGTTCAATTTCAATTCAATTTTACTTTAATCATATTATTACTTTCTTTTCACCTTAAATTACATTTTCTATTGAAGTTACCATTGATTCACACAATTTATGCTCTTTAAGTTTTGTTAATACTTTAATTTTCTATATACATTGGCTAAGTTAATTCGATTTGCATGCTATTAAGTTTAAGTTAATTTGATTCTAAGTTAACTTGTTGTTCTTAAGTTTAATTCCTGTTAATTTGATTAGATTACATGTGATTAGGGTTAAATGGTTTTTGGTTGTTTATTCAAGCTTAATTATTGCATGTAGAAGTTGTTTAATTGAAAATTATTAGTAATTGCATGTTTCTAAGGTTAATTGGTATTCAATTATGTTTTTTACAGATTTAAGTTTAAGTTAAGTTGATTATGTTATTGCATGCTAGTTAAGTTTAATTTGCATTTGGTTCTGGTTAATTTAAGTTAGTTACATTCTATTTCGAGTTTAATCTATATCTTTGCATGTTTATTTGTTTAATAAAATTGTTGTTTCAATTATTTTATGTTAAATGCAGTTTAAGCTTGTTTAATTTAGTTTATTGTATAAGTTAATTTTTTGTTCTGATTAGATAGGTAGTTTAATTTAGTTCTTGCATATTAGTCTCGATTGGTTTGAATATAATTAGGGTGCTATAATTTTAGGTACTTATTATTAACTATATTTACAATCTCCGTGGGAGCAAACTTTACTCATTACTCTATTACTTGTTACGAACCATGCACTTGAGTGTACAATCAAGTTTTTGGTGCCATTGCCAAAAATTGGTATAGTTATGCTAATATCAATACTAAGCATCCCTAAATGTAGTTTTGACCATTTTTATTTTTCTATTTTTTTAATGCAAGATAGTATGGCATATCCTGGATAGCTGTAGCTACAAACCATTTGAAATTATGCCATACCCTAGGCAGTTGACATCCAATCGAGCATTAGGAGTCTTAAAATTGTAGTTGACAACTTTAAGATTGATCTAGACATTATCTTAATGATCATGAAGTCAGTCTAATTTCGAGGTTTGCCCAATAAAGATCCAAATGCTCATATTATCAATTTTTTAGAGATTTATGATACATTCAGATATAATGGTGTTATTGATGATGCCATCCGTCTTTCACTTTTTTCATTCTCACTTCAAGACAAAGCAAAATATTGGTTGCTGTCACTTTTTCCAAATTCTATTGCCATATGAGATGAATTAGTTCACAAGTTCTTAATAAAGTTTTTCCCAATAGCTAAAATGATGAAGAAAAGGAATGACATCATATATTTTAGGCAACATGACTCTGAGTTTCTTTATGAAGCAAGGGAAAGTTATAAAAACTTACTCTGAAGATGTCTTCACCATAGGCTACCAATGTGGTTTCAATTACACACTTTTTATAGTAGTTTGGTTGACTCTACTAGAACCATTGTCAATGTTGCAGCAAGATGAGCTATAATGGGAAGTCTATTGAGAAAGCATATGAACTACTAGAAGTCCACTTGCATGCTTATGAAAATGCTCGGTTATTCAAAGAAAAAATGAAAAGGTGGCATGATAAGCAAATTTTTTATAGGACATTTGTTCGCAGTCAAGATGTTTTACTTTTCAATTCTCGATTAAAGCTTTTTCTTGGAAAGCTTAAGTTGAGATGGTCAAGTCTATTTATGGTGACTAAGGTTTTTCCCTATGGCACTATTGAGGTCATGGATGAGATTAGGATGTTACTTTTCTAGGTAAATAGGCATAGGTTGAAACATTATTTTTTAGGAAAGGTTGGAGGTGTAGTTGATGAGATTCATTTGATTGATTTTTCTTGAACTTGATTTGCATAGTTGAGCTATTGACTTTAACTAAAGCATTTCTTGGGAGACAACCTAAGTTTTACTTTTAATGTTATTTCTTGTTGCTTATTGTGTAGTTTTTATTCATATTTTATGTTTTGGTCATTTGCTTATTTTATAGTTTTGCTTGTGTTTCCTTGTACATATTGATATTTGTTCTTTTTGTTTGTGTTTTCTTTTGTTTTGCAGGTGGAATAAAAGCTTAAAGCTAGAAGCATATGGTTCGACTATACTTACACTTTACACTCGGTCACCATGCTTCTAAGATGATAAGAGAGTTCCCTTGTTCTTTTTATGTGCTTTATTTCTTTTTTCTTACACATTGAGGATAATATTTTCTTTAAGTTTAGAGATATGGGAAAATTGCTCAAATTTTTGCAAAACTTTTTGAATTTTTCTTAAGTTTTACCTTGAAATTAAGCTTCACTTGTTGTAGCTTGAATCATTAGTATACTTTCTTTGATTAATTCTTTATGAAGACAATGATAGGTAGAGATTGGTAATGAATATAGCTTTAGGAAAAGATAAAATATTGTGTGAAATATGAGATGATACTTAGGTTTAGTGACTTTTTGAGTATGAGTTTTCATTTATGAGTTTATACTTTGATCAATGAATTATATTTTTTTTATCTAGTGATTGATTATGAGCATGAGATATTTTTTGCATTGGTCTTTGAAGTTATGTTTCATGTTCTAAAATTTTTTTTGATCATCTCTCAAGACTAAATCTTATAGGACACATGATTAAGAAAATAATATAGGCCATCTTTGGATCGATTAAGCCTTTGAAGTTAACCTTGATATAATTCTTCCATAGTTACCTTATTTGAGCCTAGTGATATCTTTCTTTATCATGAAATCACATCATGAAACCAAGCCTTGATTTGATATTTCCTATCTTTTGGTCCCTTACCCTATGTACATTAGGACATTCATGTATCACTTTGAGCTATGCATTATTAGGGAAAAAGGGTGAAAGTTTGAAACAGAAAAAAAAATATGATGAAAAAGGAAAGAAACAAGCTAGCTTGTAAAAGAAGAAAAAAAAAGAGAATAAAGTGGTAAAATAGCAAAGAAAGAAAAAGAAAAGTATGCAAAATGAAATCTTTAAGGATGATTTTGTAGAAAAATCTTACCTTTTTCTTACCTTGAAAGCTTAAATTTGAATAATCCTATGAAAGTAATGCATTGTGAGGGTATTTAAGCCTAAAATAACTTTTATCATACCTTGACCCTAGCCTTACATTACAAGTTTATAAAGTCCTAAATGATCTTCAATCATATTTTTTTCTGCATTAGTGGAGAGATATGTGATAGAAAACATATAAAACATGATCATACTTTATTGATATTTGTTATAGAATTTTCATATTCTAAATAGCATATAATTAGATTTCATGCCAAGATTTTGAGAGATGTATTGCTTTCATTTAGAACCATAATTAAGAAGGAACTTAGCTTAGGTTGACTCTTATAGATTAGCTCAAGTTCATAATTTTGCTTTAGTTATATCAATTAGTTAATCCATAAGGCATTCATGTTGAATCAAGTATATGAAGTTAGTGATGATTTTAGTTAAATCTTGTTTTGCTTAAAGACAAGCAAAGCATTAAGTTGAAAGGTTTGATTGCAATAAAATTTTAGTGATTTGTCATAACTTTTTAGGGCATTTTTATGGTGAATATTGGCTTGATCTTGACAAAATATGAAAAAAAAAACTCTTGATTGCTTAAATATTCAATGTATAGGTAAAAATATGGAACAAGTGAAAAGATGCAATTTTGGAGTCATTTTGGATGCATTTTTGTGCAAAAATCCACCATTTGGCATAACATAGTCACACTTGTGCAAATGCCATACTTGGGAGATTTTTTCTAACTTTTCTTCATTACTTCCTTTGCATAGTTGAGCTTTAATTAAACTTCAATTCAAGTTTTATTCTTCATATTTTTTTACTTAAATATTTTTTTTAGCTCATTATGTCTTTGTCACCTTTGTAGTAAAGTTGTATGAGTTAAAATGGATGCAATGCATTTCTGTAGTTTTGTAGCTTGAATTAGAGCTAGAAGTTTCTAGATTTCTACAAGGCTAATTTGGAAACTAAATGGCTTTCAATTGGCTAGAAATTGAAGATCAAATGGAAGAGGATTGGTGCCCAAAATTAAAGACAAGGAATAAGTCTCAACCGTTGGATGCATTTGATGATCAAGTGAGATTGGCCCCAACTCTTGGATTTAAAGAAGAATGCCAATGGGTAACTGCTTAGTTGGCAATTTAGAGGCTCTTAATTGGTTATAATTCTAACTTTTTGGAGCTAAATGGATCAAAGGAAGAGAGCTTAAAGTGAAGTGAAGTGAAGATAAGCAAATTAGGAAGCATATGTAGCAATATTAGGTTGCATGAAAATATCTAGCTTATGTGGCATCCTAGCTATCTATTTCTTGTAATTTGATTGGTTGGAACACATCATCCTTGGTGTATACATAGGAATAATGGCCAGCCAAGGAAGGGAGTTTTAGGAAGTTTTTGATTTTTTTCATTTCTTGCATTTTACTTTCTTGTTAATTTTCTCTCTAATAGTTTCCTCCTTATTCATTTAGAGGGCTATTTGAGAGAAAATTCTTTACATTTTCTAGAAAAAATTTACTTATCTTGCATTACTTTCACGCACTTTAAGATACAAGAAATAAAATTTACTTTCCTTTACATTTTCTTGCATAATTTGAAGTTTTTCTCTTACTTAATGCTATCACAATTTCTTTCATTGCACTACTTTTGGTTTTCTCATCAGATCTCAATGAGTTCTTGTGAGTTTTTATCTTTTTTTTTAACAAATTTTCAATTTATAGAGCTTCATATCTAGAAAGTTTCACTTGCAAATTCATTTTACAAATCTTTCTAAAATTCTTGGAAATTTTGGCTGGAGATTTAGCAGCAAGAATGGCATCGAGTGGTGATAGTACTTAAGGAGTCTTCTCTCATTGCTAGGCATTTGATCCATTCTCTCCTTTACTTGTGCTTATTATTTCACTTACTTGCTTTATTTCAATTCCTTGCTTTGAATTGATTGTTTTCCATGGCTGTTTGGCTAATTTCTTTTCAATTGCTCTATTTTTTCAATTTCTATGCTTGACTTTCATTGAACTTGATTGAGATTGTTAATGCATTGTTTGGATTGATTTCTTTACTTGATCTTGTAGTTAACTTGTAGATCTAAGTTGCATTAGCTCATTTAAAGTTTATTCACACTCTAAGATTGTAGATCTAGGTTTTAATTCCAACATTTTTACATTTTCAGCTTTAAGATTCATTTCAGTTTTCAAAGATTTTGATATTCCTTTGCATTTTCAATTGAGAAATTTTAATTCAATAGAATTTTAATTCTTGTTTCATGGATGTTTTTGCATTTAAGGTTCTATTTTAGTATGAATTCATTTAAAGTTGAAGTGCATTTTCATTTGAAGTTCAATTGTTAGGTAGTTTCATTTTTGTTTGTTAGTTTTGGCTTATAGTTGAATTTCATATTCAAGCCTTTCACTTGCTGTCTTATTTTAATTCAAGCTTTATATTTCATGTTCATTAGTTTAGAAATGTTTTCCTTTAATGTTTCATTTTAATTAATACAATTTAGCTAATGCTTTGCTTAAGATTACATGTTATGCTTTTTTTTCACTTGATTTAATATACTTTCGGTTTGTGCAATTTACTTTCTTGTTTGTATTTTCTTGTTAAGGTTAGAGTAATGGTGCCTCTTGTTTTCTAAGGAATTAACTTTAGATAGAGTATGCCAATAATAGGTACTTAGCTAGAATCCCTTACTAATCCTCACAAGAATAATACTTTGACTTCAGTCACTATTATTACTTGAATGATCTATACGCATGTAAAAAACTCCAATCATTTGCTTTTTAGTGATAGAATTTTCATCTCTAAAAATAGTTTGTAGCAAAAGTTTATCTAAATATTTTATTAAAATTTATAAAAAAAAATTAGTGATGGAAATATTCGTCTTTAAGGACTTTTAACTACAAAATTTAGAAATACATATTAAAAGAATGTATAAAGTTATTAGTGAAAGATTTTTCTTTGCTAATACCCATTACTGGCGAAAGTTTTTTATTTTTCAAAAATAAATAAAAATTATTTTGTTGGAAATTATTTTTAGCGACATATTATTTAGGATTAGTGATGAAAAATTCCATCACTAAAAATAATAGTATTAACAATAGAATTGGGCTTTAGTTACGAAATACTATCATCGACTATGAATTTTCCATTGAAGTATTAGCTATGGATTTTTCATCACTAAAAAACCATTCCGTTGCTAATCTTATAGTACATGGATCTGTATCTAAGTATTGACTTAGTTTTTTCTTCCCTTTTTTAGAGTTATTCATAGTTCGTGTTGAACTTCAACATGACTCACATTGAAACAATCTTGTCAGAATTGTTAAACATCCTCACCCAGGTCAAATAGACCATTGGTAAAGGAAAGACATCAATCCACCTTGTTATGTTTACAAAAGGCAAGAAAAAAAATGGTCTTTAGAAAGGAAAAGAAGGATGAAGGAATTTCTTCCTAAACACTTAAGCCAAAAAGTAGGGTGAAGAAGGATGAGAAAAGAACATGCCATCATTATGAGAAACAGGGCCACTCGAGACTATGAAAGGCAAGAAGCTTAAAGAAACTTTTACTTCAAGTATGATTATGAGATCAATGCTTCGCTAAATATGGTATATGATACTTTATTTTTGAGTTGGTTCTCTTATATGTATGACATATTTTTAGGACCAATGCAAATGAGTAGTGAAGAAGATTGAACAACTAGATTGCAACAAGAAGTGGAACTTTGTTGTTGATTTCTAAATTTATTCTTTAAACATTTATTTGATTTTGTTTAAACATAAGATGTTTATTTTGGCTTTCATGCCATTTGCATGATTTTTATGAATACTATTTTTGGCTTATAGTCGAATGGTTGAGGATATGTTTTAAACATATATTTGATATTTATATTTGATATAAATGTTATTTTGCTAGCACTAAATGTTTGGCTTAAATTCTATCCTTTAAATCATAAATCAAATAAATATGATCTTGGTCTAAGTCAACAATCATAAGCGGTTTTGATGTGTTTGACTATGATAATGTATTTATATGCAATTATTTGTATAGTCAATTGAATAAAGATCTAGTATATAGATACTTGTTTTGATTGTGAATTAAAAGGAGATCTTCTTTAAAGGAAGTGATAATACAATGACATAAAAATAAACTAAGTTTTCATAATGTTATTATGAAATACATAATAAGTGAGCCTTTCGATAGAGATTACAAGCTTGTAAGTAAAAATGTATAATTATCATAGATTCATCAAATTGGAGATTCCAATGGTAAAACCTGAAAACCACTTTGAACAAAAAAGGTTTCAAATTGTGATAGTAAAACAAGTATCCACATTGGATGTGTGATAGCAAGTTTCAAGATCACACTTTGAACATTCAAAAGAAATTTTTGATGAAGTTTCTAACAAAGTGAATGGTTCACATGGATGTTGGAAATAGTGGGAGACTTGGCAATACTTTAAAGGTTAAAGTATACATATTTGAAATCCAAATGCATAAGATGCATGAATGTACAAAGATTCAAAGATTTAGTAAGATGCATTGAGATAGGTTACTCATATATGATGAGTCTACTAAATGAAACAATGTGAGGCATTGGAATTTAATAACCAACTTTTGATTAAAAATTCAATAAGTTGAATTTATCAAAGAATTAAGTTATTATTTGTTCATATAGAAACCAAGTAAGAGTAATTTGACTAACTCACACAAGTAGATACATATGAGATGCATAAACTAGAAGTGGATGCATATAAGATGTATAGACTTTGAAATTGGCTAATAACTATAAAACTAAATGGATCATAAGGAGTGCATGTTAAATGTGTTTAACAAGCAAAGTGACAATTAAGCCATGATGAATATGCAATCAACTTGGAATGGTTCCAAAAGGATTGGATTGCATGTATATGATCAAATACAAGCCATTTGTATCAAGGCTATAAAAGGATACATAATTTGATCATTAGCTATTGAGCTTAGAAAGAATTCTATGATTGTTAAAGTAACAATAAAGCCATAATGAATTCGGCTCTCATTTTGATTCAAATGAGTATTTTGATTGGATAATAAGATTATAAAAAATGTAACCAAACATAATCCCAAAGGTTACATTAAAATTGTCCTAGTAGATACAAAATTGCCAAACAAAAGAATTCGATACTAGATACGTTAACAATTGGTTCAAGTGTAAGTTAAAGATTGTTAATGTATGTGCCCTATAGCAAATTAGTTGGCAGGAAAACATACATCTAAGTTGTACCAATCACTATACCTTAGTGATTAAAATGTCTTTCTTAATTAAGAAGCATAAGAATAAAAAGTTATCAAGGTGCTAATTGGATGAAGCTCATAGAACACAATGGTTTTACAAAGGAATTGTAAAGAGTTACAATTATGAAATCCTTATGTTTCAAAGCCATGTACCTACCTATATTGTTCCTAGTCAATGGATTATTAAGACAAGGCATCAACAACACTTAAAGATTGGCATATGTTAAGCATCCATACTTTTGAAGTAAGTAACATATCTCATAGGGTAGAATACGATGATACTTGAAGATAACAGTAGGTACTTGTTATGGACCAAGTTCATTGAACATAGTCCGCTATGAGTACTCCATTTAGTATCTCACTCAAGTGTCAATGGAAATGTTCTCCTGTGTTAGTCATGTAACTAGTCTATAGACTCGAGACGTTAGGTCATCTTATATGTGAATCATCATGCTTGGTTTCACCTCTATAGGTTAGCATGTCTGATGTCTAAAAAGGTGCTTTTAGGTATAATCTAAGGCATATAAAGGTGGATGAGTGGTCAATAAAGGATCCATCACCCCAAGTGATAAAAAGGGATATATCTCTTTTTTTTTCTTGACTTTAGTTGACTTAAAAGTTTACGACTAAAGCATGATGATGAATTTAAATGAAATAGTTTCATACTAAATTCATGCATGTTAACTAAAAGCTACAAGAACTAATATGAGAGATCTTGTAAGTAAATACTGCATTATGCTTATAGCCTTTCAAGATATTTGGTGGAGGGACTGAATTACACTAATAGACTAAACAATGAAAGGTTAAGTTGAGACTTTCTTGACTTTCCAAAATTTGGGTGGTCATAATGCATTTTAGATGTCACTCATGATCTATGAATATATATATTAATCATTCTTAATCAATTTAATATTATATTTATTGCCAACATATTGCAAGCCTAATGGTCACACACATAAAGTGACATTGCATAAACACAAGTATGATCTTATGAAAGAAACTTAAATGGAAGAATTAACCCTATAAAGACTAAATTGCAAAGGTTATAAAAGTTACATCCTTAAGTGCAAAAGTGGGAGTTGAATGGAAACTATAAATAGATCTCTTTCAAGCTCTAGCTGTACCTCTTAAGACACTTGAGAAAAGTCTATTGCAATTAAGAGTTGCAAAAACAAAAGTCCTATAGCCATTATAGGTTCGGCTAAACTAGGGTTTTCTTTAAAAAAGTGGTGACTTCTCTTGTTGTGTAAGAAAACTACTTTCTTTCTCTTCCATCTTGTAACCTTAAGGCATAAAACTAAGATAGAATTGGTTTCAATATGAAACATCTATTAGCATGGGTTTGGAATCCCTCATTGTGAAGGTTTCAACAATTGTTAATGTGTAGATTATCGTTGGGGGTCAAACACTTGGGTGGCTTGAGTCTTAATTGCTTTTTAGTTTTCATAAACAACTAGGGGCTATTTTAACTCTTGATTATGATATCTTGAGTTAAGGTACGATTCTAAATATATTCACGTTATAAAGTTTTAAATTATATGCATAAACACAAGTATGATCTTATGGTTGTTTTCAATTTGGTATGTTTTATTATTCTGATACGTTACTTGATACATATGATGTATGATTATGATTCTTGTGATCCATGAAACCAATAACCTAACACAAACTACCAAGTGAAGTGATATGTGAACTTGAAAAATTATAGCACCAATTTTTGTTAGGAAATATAGATGATAAAATAAAATTGAGATTAGTGGATTGAAATGCAATCTATAAAAGCAAGATCCATGGTGGTTTGAGAATTATTAATATTGACTCTTGCAATCAACATTTATAAAATGGCCTTGGAGAGATATGGTACAAAACTAGTTCACTTAGGAGAAATGTTGTTTGTGAAAAAAATAATTTGTCCCTGACTATTTTATGGCATGTTCCCTATCAGTCTTGCTCATTTTCTCACATTTGAAATGAAATACAAAACAACTAGTACTCATATAGAAATTCTAACTTTATTACTTCAAGTTTTGTTTTTTATGCAAGTGAAGGAACAAGAATTAATATATTTTTGAAAGGAAAAATGGTTGCACAACCTTATCCTAAAAAGTACTTTTCTTATAATTTACACTTTGGTGGTTAACAAAGAAGGCTTCATCAAGGACTTCAAAGAATAGGCAGGGACACACTGGTGTTGGAACATCCCACCAAAGAGAAAACTTTATGGGAACATTTCATGTAATTACTTAACTTTATCTTTGTTGCTGGTATTTTTGGTGTCATAGCTAAAAAGAGTTGATGTGAAGTTGTTAGAGGTTGTATGGCTTGAACTTATAGCTAGAAAGCATATTCAAGGGGCACCGGAGTTGTTTCTCCTAGGTGCACTCCAATAGTCAAGTTAATAAGATGCCCAAAGAAGTGTAAGGAAAAAGATTAGGTGTGTACAGAAAGCTTTAATGAAGAATGATGCTTAAGCGTAAAGTATGGGGATTATCTTATGTACCTGTGACTTATCTTTCCTTTATATATGAGACAAGAGGTAGTGACTTGACTGAAATAATTGATAGTTGATGAAAAATATATATGGAGCTTAAAGAGGGTTCATGTGGGTAGCTGTAGTCTTATTTAATGATCCCAAGTAGGTGCGAAATGCATTTAATGATCCCAAGCAAGTTAGAGACCAAGTGTTCAGTTCTAATATAATGCCTTCATGGGACATTAATGGGGACATTGGGTGAGTCATTCCCTTATCAAGAGCAAAGCTGTTTCTTTAGGTATTGATGATGTGTCAACTTAGATGTGCATTATTTGGACAACTCAAAGTTTTGATCATGTTGACCAAAGGTTGACCAAGAAATAGGCATAACAATATTCCTCTCTCCTTTAGCATATGATAGAGTTATCTAGACTCACACAACTAATGGATTTTCACTGCTCCAAATCGTTTTGTGAATATTAGCTAATTCCACAGGTAGATCTAAAAAGGGATCGCCCCTTCAAAAGTTGATTTTTTTTATTAGAAATCATTAAAAGGTTGCATCCCAATTATTGATGTTCTCATTCCAAAAGTTGTCTAAGAAACCAAGAGAATAAATATGCATTTTATGATAAAGCAAAATCAGTTGACCACCTTTTTTTTATTTTGCCCATTTTCTTGAAAAGTTTGGAGTAAGTGTTGTCAGCAGTGGGGCATCTCATGGGTCATTTATAGATCACTGAAACTTCAATTAGTTTCTTAGAGTGGACTAATGAGGTAGAAAAAATAAAAACTTATTTTGGATTCCTTGTTTTATGCTATTGTTTTGTTAATATTGTTTGCTCGAAATGATATGGTGTTTAATCATAAAATATGCTCACTTGACCATATTTTCAACTTAATCATCATCAAACCCGATTGGTGGATAAAGAATGAAATTTTCCACAGGCAAACTTCTCAGTCATGAATTTTCACACCAACATCCAAGACATTTCTATTCCTATTTGAAGGAAACCAACAAGACTGAATATTTTTTAGTCCCTTCCATCTAAAGAAGTATGGAAAATCAATGTGGATGGACTGCCATTGGCAAGCCAAAACTAGCAAGTATTAGTGGATGATTGAGAATATGCAAGCGCACATATCATACTAGTAGTAAATAAATATCATTCCCATGAGGTTGTAAATAGAGTTGATTAAGTACCAAAATTGAATGCCTTTAATTATATTCAGAAATCCAAAAATTAAAATAGTTACTAAAGAAATATGCAAAACCAAAATAAACAAAACTAAATCAAAATTAAATAACTTAAATCTAATGTAGAATTGTGTAAATAAACTAATGTAGTAGCTATAATTTAAGTGTAGAATAATTTTTAAGAGTGCTAAAATAGAAAATTAAGCCTAAATTATATGCAAAAAAATTTATATAGTAGCTAAAATAGTGAATAAGAATTAACTCCAATGCAAAACAATGAAATTGAACAACCCTAAATTAATTCTAAGATATGTAGTAGCTAAAACAAGAATTAATGCAATTAAGTTAGACCTAAACAATGAACTAAAAATTGAAACTATCAAAGAACTATAATGCAATCTTAAAACAACTTAGATTAAACATAAATTCAAATGAAAATTAAATTGCATGAACACAAATTAAAATAGCTTGAATAGGAATTGAAACAAACTTGAAATTAAATTGTAAGAAAGTAACAGTACAAGAATCAAAACTGTTTAAAGAAAATTTAAAGAAATTGGAAAACTTAAAAAAAAAAAAAAACTAGAAGAACAAGAAATCTAAAGAACATTAAAGATAAATTGGTCTGTCACCCCAACTATTATATGTCCTTTCCCTAAACAAAATATAGCTATTTATAGATAGAGAATCCTAAGGGTTGTAGTCTTGATAAAGAGTAGAATACTACTTCAATTTGGAGTAGAGTTCTTGAATGAAAGATGACTTTTTGGAGAGTTCTTGTTGATTTTTATCTCTTGGGTCAAAATTGAATTAAAATTCTATTTTTCTTTTTCCATGCAATCTCATAATATCATATGCATTTTAACTCTAAAATCTAGCCAAATTGCGTCAAAATTTATCTTTTCTCAAATTTCTAAAATTTTTCCTACAAATGCACAAATAAACAAATTAGGAAGGAAAATTAAATTATTTTACCAAGAACTAAGCAAAATTTATAAAATTAAGTACTAAAAATAACTCTATTTCATAGAGTTATCAGTGGAGTTACTCGAGACTAGAAAGGTTATGTCTTGACTAATTTTTTCAAAAAACATTAGTATCAAAGACTCAAACCTTGCTAAATTAGTAGCAATCCTTGAAGCCCTTTCAGTTATGTTAAAGCTAACCTTAACTATTTGTTGGAGATTACTATTGAAAGTGACTCTAAAATGGTTATTTCTTGGCTTAACAAGTTGTGTGACACCTCATGACAGTATAATGTGATTTTAAATAGGTTGCTTAACTTGTATACAAGTTTTGAGAAAATATATTTCTTTCATGTTTTTATGTTGGCAAATCACTTTGTTGATGCCCTTGCAAAGATGGGAATTAATTGTAACTTTGATGTTATGGCCTAGCTATAAATAACCTCTTTTTATTAATAAAATTTCTCTTCAATTTGCAAAATAAAAAATTTACTTTTTTAAAATTGTTCTTTGAATTTCAAAATAGTTTCTAATAAAATATTTTATAAAATATTCTCCAATTATTATATCTTGATAAAATTTGTTCTAAGATTAAAAATATGATGGTAAGTCTGTTTTATAATTAAAAATATAATGGGAATATTATATCAATTGAAAGTTTAGTGTAATATAATTAAAACTTTCATATAATTAGAATTGTAAATTTACACCTTATCTTAAAAAATTTATTGTAACTTGGACTTTAGATCAAGTTTATTATAATGGAGTTGGGTGTAGGCATAAATCCTAATTTAAGGCTTCAATGCTCACAATTGCACCAAAACAAATTTTAAAATAAAAGTAATAATATTTTGGTTTTTTTATTTTTAATTTTATAACTCATCTTTTAGTTATTTGTTTCATAAATTATAAAAAGGTAAAAGTAAAAAATAAATTTGTTTTGCATAAAAAAAGAATAAAAGCTAAAATATATGTTAAGTTTGAATATAATTATTTTAATAATAATGTGGTTTTTTCTAGATCTAATCCCCTCTTTAAAAAATCTTAAAATAACTTCTTAATTATCATATATGCAAGTGAAAGACACTACTTTATACAAAAAGAAAACAAAATGCAGTCATTAATTATTGTAGGAAATGTTGTAGATATTTACAAAATGTTCATGTTTGGTTCGTTGGTCAGGTTGGTTACACTATCAAAAATCTCTTTAATATTGATGGATTTTTATTGATAGAATTTTTTTGTTAGTAATTAAAAACGGTTTACCTATGAAAATAAAAAAATTATAATTTTTTTACTGATAGAGTTTACCAATAAAAAAAATTCGTTGGTATTCCATAAGTAAAGTTGCTATCGAAAAATGATGATTTGGTGCATTTTTTATCGACAAAAATTTTGTTGATAATCTATTCCTAGAAGTTTTACTAACGAATTACCAATAGATTTTTTCCATCGGTAAAAAAATTTTTATTTAAAAAGGAATAATTTTTTTTTGGAATTAAATTAGAAGGGAAATATTTTAATTAACGACATATTCCATCAATAATCTGTCACTAAAAGTCAGAAATACCTATGGATTCTATCAGTAAAAGTCAATTAAATCTAAAAATCCTCACCCATCTTTCCTTTCTTCTTTGATTGAAAACCCTTTGTTTCTCTCTCCTCTTTTCTCTCCTTTTATTTCTATTATTCTATCCTTTTTCCACTCCTTGCCACCAACTTATGCTTATGCCATCGTTTCCTCATCACCATTAGCCCTTAAGCCTGTAAGCTCTAATATCTTTCTTCTCTGCTTTTCTTTTCTTTTGCCTCATTTCTCTTCTTTCCTCTCCTCTATTCACTCTTTGCCATCGGCCTATGCCTATGCCACACTCTCTTCTACTCTATCGACCTTTGAGCCCATAACCTTAAGCCCTTGAGCCCATGACTGTTGACTTGTGAGCTTGTGATTATCTATGATCGCCTGCGATTACCCTTAACCACTGATCCTTTAGCTTGTTTGGAATTCATCTCCTTTGCCAAGGTGTAGTTTCAGTACTTGGCTTGTTGATTTTGATATAGACAAGGTATAGTTGGGGCATTCAATTGAAAAAAAAATAACTTGCTATTTTTGCAATATTGAAAAAGAGATTTCAAATTTTTTTTTATGATTTTTCAAATGAAGTTTAAAAATTACTGGCAAGAAAAACTTAGCTGAATTATAAACCATTATAGGAAAAAACTTTCATAGCTATTTTTGAAAAATACATGAATAGCATGGATTTATCACATTTGATTTGCAAAAAATTAATAAAAAATTTATTGTTCTTACTAATTTATTGATAGCATTTTGCAAGAGTTCTTACCATACCACTAGAGCAATAGAGCTAAGCCCAAATATGGTTTTAATTGGGACTTGTTATCATATAATATAAAGTTCATATAAGATGAAGTATAATCTAAAGATAAAGTTTTCGGTGGACCATGGATGAAATATAATCTAAAGATCAATTTATGTACTTGTGTTTGAAAAGTAAAATCTCAATCTCTAATTGTAAACAATATATTATTGCATATGTACTTATGTTGCACAATTTGTGTTGAAATAATTTATTATTGTTGCTTATAAAATACTATCAATTCAAATTATGTGACTTTTGAGCTTCTGTTCATGTACACACCTTTAAAACATACGTGTATGCATTTGTGTGTTAAAATTATGTAATTGTTTTTTAGGACACTAATTGCTTAATTTTTAGTTTAATATACTAATAGTAATATGTTTTAGACTTTTATGAAAATGCAATTAAGGTTGAAAAAATAGACAAAGATCGCTCTTGGATGTATTCTCGTTTAGATGTAAATGGATACATTAGTTAAAATTTATGCGATAGTGTAAAGGAATTTATTGGATATGCTTATTCTCAAGCATACTTTGTAAGTAATGGAAAGATTAGGTGTCCTTGTACCCAATGTGATAATAGATGATTTTTAAATGTGGATGATGTGCATGATCACCTTTATTATAAGGGTTTACTTTGGATATATGAGTTGGGTCTCACATGGAGAGTTAGAAATAGGACAATCATCAATAAGCAGGGATACCTTTAAACTAATTAGTAAAGTAAGATTAGAAAATTCATATACTAGAATGATTATGGATGTTGTCTATTGTAATTTTAGGGTGGATACTTCTTATGCTAGTGATGCAAAAGTTAAGGAAGAAGATCCAAATGTAGACATGACAAGCCTCTATTCATTATTGAATGATGCAGATGAACTATTGTGGTCAGGCTATACGAAGCATATAATCCTATCTACTATATCACTACTTTTGAATTGTAAATAAGAATTTAACATGAGTAAGTTATGTTTTGATCATCTGATGAGCATAGTTATCAGTGGATGATAAATTACTAGAAAACTTTTATAAAATAAAAAGAAGGATAATGAAACATGGACTTGGTTATAAGAAAATTCACGTATGCAAAAATAATTGCATGTTGTTTTATAATGAAGTTGCAAATTTCACATATTGTTTGGTAGTGGTCATCTTAGATATTTAAGGAATAAGTCTGATGGTAAGAACAAAAACATATTCTTTATAAAATCTTGCGTTTATATGCCACTAATATCAAGACTTCAAAAACTTTATATGTCAAGTAAAATTGCTAAATATATGACATTGCAGGCCTATACCAAAGCTACATCCTATTGATGGTGAAGCTTGGGAATATTTCAATCACAGCCATGAATCATTTATTGTTGAATTTTGAAATGTTAGATTGGGATTATATATTGATATTTTTGTCTATTTGGTCTAAGTGAGAAACCATACTCTTGTTGGTTAATAATGATAGTGGTACATAATTTGTCACCATGACTTTGTCTAAAATGAGAATATATCTTGTTGAATATGGTCATTCTAAGAAAGAGTAGTCTAGGTCGAAATATTGATTTTTTTTAGACCTTTAATAGATGAGATAAAATATTATGGTCGAATGGTGTTATTACTTATGATGCTTATAGAAAATAAAATTTTCATTTAAAGACAACTCTTTTATGAACAATTAATGATTTTCCTACATATAGTATGTTGTTTAGATGGAGCAGTTATAGAATCTTGTCGTTTCCTTGTTGCATGGGATAAGGAAAATTTTTTCGATTGGTATATGGTAAGAAGCCTTGTTTTTTTTATTGTCATTATCAATTTTAGCCTCTTTATCATCTTTTTAGAAAGTGAAGAGATAAATTTCAAAAAATTGTTTAGCGTGACTCCCATATTATTCCTTTATCAAGTGAATAAATTTTGGCCTGGTTGGATAGCTTTCTTGATATCACATTTGGTACGGAATTTAGTGATAAAAAGTTTGTCAATTTTGATAAAGTCATAATTGGGTGAAGAAAATTATATTTTACAAGTTGCCTTATTGGCATACCAATCTTATTCGACACAATCTTGATGTGATGCATATTGAGCGTAATGTTTTTGACAATATCTTTAACAAAATGATGGATGTTAAAGGTAAAACTAAAGATAACATAAAGGCTAGACTAGATTTTAAAATGTATTACAAGTGACTCAAGTTGGAATTGGTTGAAAGGAATGGGAAAGTTTTCATACCTAAAACTTTTTACATTTTAAGCAAAGAGCAGAGAAAATATGTTTATGCATGGGTTAAACAAGTAAGACTTTTTGATGGTTTTGCATCTAACATAGCTTGGTGCGTAAACATGGCTTATTACAAGTTTTATAGGATGAAAAGTCATAATTGTCATGTTTTCATGCAACGATTGCTTCCAATTACCTTTCGTGATTTGGTGCCTATGTCCATTTAAAAAACTCATTTTTTTTAAAGATCTATGTTCTACTAAATTGGCTTATTACAAGTTTTATGGGATGAAAAGTCATAATTGTCATGTTTTCATGCAACGATTGCTTCCAATTACCTTTCGTGATTTGGTGCCTATGTCCATTTAAAGAACTCATTTTTTTTAAAGATCTATGTTCTACTAAATTGCATGTAGATCATATGGAAGTGTTGGAAAAAAATTGTAGAAGCAATATGCAAATTAGAAAGATTTTTCCTCCAAGTTTCTTTGCTTCTATGGTGCATTTGCCGATTCACTTGCCTAAGAAGGCAAAAATTGGTGGACCTATGCATTATCAATGGATGTATTTATTTGAGAGGTAATATATTTCAATTGTTAGATTTATCAATAACATTTATGTTATGTTATGCTATGATGATAACTAGGTTTCTTCATCAACTCAAGAAAAAATGCACTAATTGAATATTTGTTAAAGCATCTATATGTGAGGCATATGTTATTAAGAAGATATCCATTTTTTACTCATTATTTTTTGATCTAAATGTGTTAACAAGATTGAATTGAGTTTCACAAAATAATGATGGGAGAGTCATGAAATCTAGAAGATGTTTTTTGGTTTTTATTCATCCTGGCTGATCATTAAGTTCACAAGATAAGTCTCGATGGCTATCAACAGATGAGTATACCAAGGCACACTTATATGTTTTATTGAATTATGAAGAGATACATCCTTAAATTGAGTTAGTATTATGTCAATGTGATAATGTATTGTTTCTAGTTAGTTTTTTAAATATTTCTAATTCATAATTTACAATGATAGAATATTTGGTGACTTGATGAAAACAAAATTTGTATAATATAGGTGATGCAAAATTACAGAAAGCACATGATGTAAGATTTCCACAATGGTTAAGACAATTTTTAAGTTTAGAGTATAATAGCATATATGAATTATTTTCATATAATTAAAAACAATTATCAATTTGAATGTTTTACGATTGGATACGTTGATGAGCAAAGTGGTGAAATTGATCATCATCTGGTTTAGATTGTTTCAAAAGTTACTTTATGAATGGTTTTAAGTTTCATACAATTAACTATGGCCAAAATCAAAAGATGATGACTTATAGGGTATGTGTGAAAAGAAGTTGTTACAATGGTTATGAGCGTAGCTTTTAGGTATATTGGAAGATATCATTGAGTTAGAGTATTTTGGAGTAGGAAATAAAGTTGTACTTTTTAAATGTCATTGGTTTGACATGAAAAAGTGGGTAAGGGTAAATCCTTGTCATGGTCTTGTTAAAATTAAACACAATTCAATACTTGCTAGCAATGAACCATTTGTCTTAGCTTTGTAAGTACATCAAGTTTTGTATACAAGCTATCCTTCTAGAAGAAAAGATCGAAATGATTGGTGGATGGTTTTTAAAACAAAGGCCATAAGTATATATCGGGTAAGTAATAATGATGAAGATAAAAAACAAATGACTTATTTAAATGAAGACATATACCAAGAAGTTGAAGTTTCTATTCCACGTAATGTTACTATCTCAGAATAACTTCATAATCTTACAATTATTGTTGCTAGTGATTATGAAGAGATAGATTATGAACAAGTGATTCAAGCAAAAGAACAAGAAAACGATGATGATGATAAAACACATGAGTTTGCTTACTCTAGTAGATGTATTAAGGATGACTTTTAACACTATATATAATATTTATTCAATGTGGTCAATATATGTAATGTCAAATATAATAGTTGATTTGGCCTATTTTCATTATAATGTTTTGATATGCTTATTTGTATATATTTTGCTCAGTTCATCTAATATTTTAATATTAAAGTAATATTATATATATTTTTTATTTTTGCACTTTTTAAATTCTTACGAAATATTTATATTCTATATGATAGATCTGGTGGGACGTCATGTAAAAAGCTCTGTTCACTAAGGTGGTTCTATAAAAAAGATTAATGAGAAATGACTACATATTTGGTCATCAGTAGCATTGATATAGCATGATCCCTAATACGAATCTTCTTCAACATCGATACCGATGATCATCATACGAGTTCTCTTTCACACTGATGATGGATGATACATCGGCGAACCATGAGGGAAATCCATCATTTGCCAACAAACCACCTTTTAGAAAAGAAAAAGGTACAACAACAAGGTAAAGGACTAGGGGAGCAAAAAAAGATTACCAACTCTATCGAATCTAAACAAACGATTGTGGATTACTTTGCTAAGAGAAAAGTATGGGATACTTTTTACAATTAACTTTTCCTTATTGTTATTTATTTTTTAAAGAATTCATATAGTTTAACTATTCTTACTAATAAATGGATGTTGGTAGTTATTTTGAGCAATCAATGGTTAGCTCAACAATTTTAGGAATAATTCAAGCAAATTTTGCTAGTCCTTAGTTGATATGGGGTAAAGTTCTTATGCTAATAAAGTCCATGATGTTTGATAAATTTAAGGTACTAATTGGATATTTATTTATATATATATATATTTTTTATTTGAATGAAAAAATTAAGTTCTTGTCAACCACTTATTGTATTTCACTATTACTTATGTTAGGCAAATTGTCAGTGGTCTAAGTTAGATGATGCTTTAGTTCAATGGGCATGGAACAATATTTTCAAGAATCAATTAAAATACTTGTTATCTGACAAAAGGGAATTGGCAATGAAAAAACATGGAGTTGATAACATCATACATTACATAGGGATGGAGCGGAGGTGGTTTACAACTTCAATTTGAGATGGTTTTATTGAGAATGTATGGAGCACTCCAAAATGACAAAACATCTTCACCAAAGCTAAACAAAATCGTCGGACACAAAAAGAAGAAAGTATTATGAGGCACATTGACAACTCGGTTGCATTTCTTATTCAGTAAAAGGGAATGGTATGATTTTTGTTCATGAGTTATTATTTTCATCAAATGTCAATTTTATATAAATTATATTATTGCATATTTCATTCAATGTATCTAAACAAATGTGGTCACTTAAGTTGCAATGAGAACCCACATTTACAGAAGTCTTCAATTGCATTCACAGACGCTTATAAGGATGTGGTGATTTCGTTGACAAGTCCAAAGTTGTCAATGTATGTGACTTTCCAATGACTTTGTAAGCACTTTCAAATTGTTGTATCGCTTTATTGAAATAGATAATATGCTATGTATTTTGAGATTCAAAAACTATTTCATAACTTACTTTGTGATTCTGATTGTGTATTATGATTGTTGATGAACTATCTTTATAGTATATTACGAGATCACATTTGTGAAATGTGAAAATATTGTTTATTTTCCTTTGTGATTCTAGATGAAATAGATAGTGTAGTAATTGAAAAACTAAACATTGTAGGACAAATGTTATTGAACTATATAGTGTTTTGTGCTTATTGAGATGCAACCACTTTGTGAAGGTGAAAACTATTGCATATTTTGCTTTGTGATTTTGGTTGTATATTGTGATTGTTGATGAAGTAGATAGTATTGTAATTGAAAGACTAAGCATTGCGAGATGAATGGTACTAAACTACATAGTATTTTATGCTTATTGAGGTATAATGACTTTGTGAAGGTGAAAACTTTGGCGTATTTTACTTTGTAATTCTGGTTGTGTACTGTAATTGTTGAGAAAGTAGATAATGTAGTAATTGAAAGACTAAATATTGCAAGACGAGTGGTATTGAACTATACAGTGTTTTATGCTTATTGAGATGCAATGACTTTGTGAAAATGAAAACTATTGTGTATTTTTCTTTCTAAGTTTTGTTGTGTATTGTGATTATTGATGAAGTAGATAGTGTAGTAATTGAAAGCCTAAACATTGTAGGATGAATGGTATTGAACTGTGCTATTGGAATGATAGTGCACTTGTGTTGGAAGGATAATTGTTTTAAACTTTTTTTAAGAAAACTATGCTGCTACATTATCTTAGAAATATGGTGCAAACTCTTCCAATCATCTAGATTTTGATTATAGGCATGAACTGAAGCTATTGTAGAGGTTGAAGCTACGTGCACTCATGTATATAGCTTTGGATCTATGGATAAATCTAAGGACCTATTTTACTCAAGTCAATCCACTATTGCAATAGCAACGTCTCACTCTATTTATGGTCCGTCATCAATGCTTCCTCAGCTTCCTCAGGATCAAATACAAAAATAGATTAATCAGTTGAGGACCGAGTTAAAGATTGAGTTGAAGAATGAGTTTAGGTCTTTTATCGATTAGATGATGCAGTTTATGGGATCTAGAAAATTTTCACCAACATAATTTTCTAGAGTTGATAACGGCAACATCGATTCTAGATTAGAAGATGCAGCAACATAGTAAGCCTTTTTGGAGGACTTTTGTTGATGTTATGAATATATTTTAGTATTATTTTCTATGGATGTTACAGATGCTAAGAATGTTAACTTTATAATTTGGATATATTTAATGGTTATTATGTGGATATGATATGTGGATTTTTTTATTTTTATTATTAATAATAACAATAATAAGCTTTTTAAATAATACGTAGGTTTTAATTTTAATTTACAAGTTTATTAAATAATTATAGATGAAATTAATTAAATTATGGATGAAATTATAATTTTACTGACGGAATTTGGTTATTACCAACAAAATTTTATTATTATCGATGGATTACTAATGAAATACTAACGAATTACTTATAGATTTTACCAATAGATTACCAATGAAATTTACAGACAAAATTTTTACTGATGGATTATCAACAAACTACTAATGGATTATCAATGGATTAAAGATGGAATTTTTACTAATGAAAATTTTCAACAACAAAATCTGTTGATAATTACCAATGGAAATTCAATTTTACCGATGGAAAGGCATTACCAACTTGCTTACTATTGATGAAATTTTTTGTCAATAATTTCGTCAATTAAAATGTTACTGAAAGAAAATTGACTTTTGTTGATGAAAAATTTCATCAATAAAAGTGATATTTCTAATAGTGTTACCAAAAATGTTTAATTCAAAACTATTAAAAGAACAATCATTCTTAGAAAAAAAAAGTACAATCATTGACAGTAGGAGTATCATACAAATGCACTTCTTAGGTTATCTTTTATTATGAGAAAAATATGGATTTACTTCCCTATATGCCCTTGCTAAATTATACTTTTTTTCCATAATTAATTCCTTTGTAGTTGAAAACTATAGAAAATTGAGCTAGTTTCAAACCTCTAATACTTTTTTAAAAAATGGCAAAAGGGTAAAAAATCTACAACATTATGCTCATTTCACAACTACTCCTCAAAGCCCCAAGTTGCATTTGCAAAGATAGCAAGGTTGCTAATGTTAGTACATACCCTAATATCAATATGTTAGTAATGGATACATGTCATATTAACTATTATTATTATTAACTAAGGCATTCTTTATCTATAAAATTAAATATACTTTGAAAAAAATATATTTTGATATTTTAATTATGAGATTATATTGCATCAAAGTATTATTCCTAAATTGTTCTTAGTCAATTTTTTTTCAAGAAATGACATTAATAAAAAGCTATTGAGGTAGAGACATGATTATGCTTTTACTTATGAAGCAAATAACCAATCTCACCAGTTGAAATTTGGATAAACTTAAGCTAAAATATAGATGATTATTACAAGCATAAGTTTTCTAAGCAATAATTAATATAAGCTAAAATCACTTAGTATCTATAACAACATTCTTATGTGATACTTGTATAAATGATCCTTGGACTTGAGATTACTAATGATTTTATATGTTAAATATTATACTTTGATTTTACCTTATTTATGATTCTAACTATAGATGCTCCAATTGGTATTTTTTGGTAAACGTGAGACATATGAAGACACATAAGTAATCAATATCACTTAGTCTTGAATGAATTAACTCAAAACATCTCTAGCCAAAGTGGAATATAGTTTTAGAATAGTTTTAAGCTTATTCAAGATTCATGTCAAACGTGAGATTTAACATGTTTAAACAAAATTTTGAAAACACTATTCTATGCTTAATGTTAAACTGAGATATTAAATGATGAAAAGATATTAATTATATTGAAAAATCAAGCACGGATAAGTATGTCAAAAAACATTGACTTTCCTTAACAATTTCTAGTCATGATTCCTTGCTAGATGACAATCACAATCAATAAATATAAGCTTGATTAATTAGAAAATTAATAATGAATTCCAAAGGTTTGATTCATCGAATCCGGATTTAATTAAAGATTACAATATTTATATTTATTGCAAACATGTTTAGGAATTTAATGGGTCACGCATAATAAAATGTGACTTATGAAAGGATAAAATTGGGTTAATTAAGTTGGATTTGGTTTATTGGGTAAAATATATGAAAGCCCACAGTAAATGAATTATTAAAGGGCCAATACCTATTACTAAAGGGTATGGCTGGCCATACACACTAAAACTCCTGTCGAGAATAGGGTTTGGTTAAAAGAGTTTTATCGATAATAAGACTTAGCTAAAAACAATTCTAGTTGGAATAAAACATGGGAAAATCTATCCTTTATTTAAAGATCATTAGTTGCCCCTCTAAAAAACATCGATATTAGAATAGAATTACTCATATCTCATGTGTTGAGAATAAATTGAAAGCAAACACAAAAAGGGCATGCAAGCAATATTTTACTAGCATAGAATTTGGCTAGATATCTTTCCATCCCTTGATAAGGCTCTTTCTCCCTTGTTCGTGTGGATAACAGTTAAAAATTGGACACTTGGACAATTGTCGGTTTATTGCAACCAAACTTGAGGTTCTTAGAGAAATCTTGACACCATAAAAAACAAAGAATGATGATGGAAAAAGGATGGATCCTATGAGATGTCTTTAAATTTTCAAACATCTTGAGTGATCCTTTGATTCAATAAAGAATAACACTCCATATCTAGACGATAATGAGTATGATGCAGCAGAAAATTATATGTTGATGAATTGTGACAAAATGCTTTCATATATTAGGTAAGTAGCATTATTAACATGACAATAATAATTAGGGTTAGCATTGTTACTTTAACTCGTATACCACAATGATATGATATCTGATGAGATTGTGAAAAAGGATGCACGGTTAATGAACGATGAGAAATTTGAGAAAGTACATGAAGCAAGATTTATGAAATAGTTTAAACAATTTGTAAGTTTAAATACAAATTAAGAATACTAATTGTGAAACTACACTTCCTTACTCATAAACCATAAACGTTATTTATTACATGCATGTCATAACGTTATACTAATTGTGAAACTACACTTCCTTACTCATAAACCATAAACATTATTTATTACATGCATGTCATAATGTATAGAGTCGTGGACTTATTGCTAAACATAGATCAAAGGAATCACCACCAATCTTTTTTGTTTAGGTGTGATTAGCCACTTCACAAAATCTTTCCCATTTAAAAAAGAATCCCAAGATTGACTAAAGTATATTTAACTAATAGATTATAGTTTACTAAATCAGATTTTAGATTTAAAACTACGGTTATACGTAAGGAAGGTTATAGCACCTTCACAGTGCCTATCCCGAAGGATGATACCAGTTTGATTTCAAATTATTCGAGCCTTAAAATATTTGTATAATTTTACCAAATCATTTAATTAATAGAAACTAATCCTAAATTTGCTCCAATAGTTTGGCAGCAATTTAAGATAATTTCCTCACTTCAGGAGTATTCATAGAGACTAGTGTCCCACTCTGAAAAGGTTCCATCGTCTGATTCATTAATATAAATATTGTATTGAGAAAATAATCAGTAAAATCCTTCAATAATTTGGTAAGATTTACTTTGATACAGATCTCTTAATAGTTTTGTGAGATTTTATTGCAAAATTATTTTTAGAAAATGTATTAAATCTTTCAATAGTTTGGTAAGATTTAATTTGAAATGCAAATCCTCCAATAGTTCGGTAGGATCAAAACAAAATATTTTATAAATTTCTTTTAGTAAACAGGAATATAATTTATGAAATTCTCTAACAATTTGGTAGAATTCATAGAAATTTAAACTCATGACAAATCTTCTAATAGTTTGGTAGGATTCATGAATTTAATTTAGAAATATTTTTTGGTTTCTTTTATAAACAAATGAATAAAATGAAGACATTTTAAAAAATAAATAAGTACATAATAGTATAAACTTTTTAATTTAGGGTGAAATAAATAAAATAAATATATAAAAAAAGGAAAAAATTGAAAATTGAAAATAAAGCAAAAAAAAAAAGGTATTACCTACGAAACAGGTCGGGTACAAAGATGGAAGGGTCATAGGTCATATGTGGGTCGAACGGGTCAGGGACTTCACCAAACAATGTAGTATTGGCCTGGTATAAAAAGCCAAACTCCAACTCTTTCCTCAATTTGCCAAGGCTTTCTCTCTCTTTCTCTCTCTAACTTCTTTTTACTCTAACTTCTCTCTAAAATAGCCTAGATCCATTTGTCGAAAACTGGGCTTAATCATCGATTTTTGGAGAACTTGCCAAATTTTGGCCAGAAACTTCAACTAAAAAATTTAAATGTTCTTCCCAAACATAGATTTCTATTTTTATTTTTTTAGAAAAACCAACTTTACTAAATAAAACTAGTAATCAAATCCTCATGAAACGTAATCCCATAAGCAATTTCACATAAACAAAAACCCAGAATTGCAAAATCTATCAGAAAAAAGAAAACTTTTTCACGCCAAGATCCTTTTTTTCCTTATTTTCTTTGTGTGATTTAGGGTGCCATTTATAGGCCTTTCTTTACTAGAAAATTATGGATTCTCTTCAATAAAATCCTAAAAATTGATTTAGGGTTTAAAAAAATTTCCAATCACCACGCGATTCCTAGCTTGGTTTTAGACCCATGCCCCAATCTATTAATTCTCTTATCTGTGATTTGATTTATTATCTTAGCACATGATTTTGTTTCCAAATTCCAACCTCCAACGATTGTGATTTCAGGATTAGCCAAAGATTCCATTTCATTTTTCTTTTTCTTTTCTATTTTATTCATATTTTAAAAGAAAAAAATATAAAATAAACCAAACAGAAAATTAAGAATAAAAATAAAAAGAATTATTTTGGGTTCTAAAACCTAAACAAAATAAAACCTTCTATTAGGCTCAAAATCCAAATTATCCACTAGAAAAAAAACCTGTCCAAAGCTTGAAAGGCCCAACGAATGAAGTTCACAATCGAGAAATTGATTGTACCCTAGATAAAAATAGGTGTTTACAATTGCCCCTCTTTGTTTATTTTTATGAAATAGGAATGATGCAAAGACAAAGACACCCATGAAGTCCAATTCAACTCTAAAAAAAGGAATTTTCTAAATAGAGGCATGTATTTTTTTGAAAAAAAAAATTAAAAAAACAACTTTAAAATGAGAATTGGATTCATCTAAATAGAGGCTAAATAACTTTAAAATAGGAAATAGGCTCCTCTATTCAGAGGCTAAATAAATTTAAAATAGAAAATAGGCTTCTCTATTCAGAGGCTAAACAACTTTAAAATAGAAAATGAGCTCCTCTATTCAAATGCTAAAAAACTTTAAAATAATTCTTTAACCAGAGGCTTAGTGATAGAAAATAGGTCTCTCAAAAGTTTGAGGATTTAAAAAAGTTTACTTTAGAGATTCCTTATCCATCAAGATTGAAATCTTTGCATTCACTTTCTTTATGCTGAATTTTAAGATGTTTCTATTTTGAACAAATGGAATGATCATCCATGTATACAATGCATGTAGTGTAATGTACATGTAGTGTAAATGAATTATTGATCAAGGTATATAAATTCTCTAGACTTACTCTTTTAAATTCCAAATCTTTCAAGTTTTTGATGATAAGTACAAAATCAATTCCATTCTCAAAATTGGCACTCACCTTCTAGAATCATAGTTCGTATCAGGCTTTGAAAGTTTCATCTCTTGCCTATGTACCTTTCATCTCTTCCAAAGTAATACACAATTTTCCATGATATTAGTTAATTACCAATCAATATCCAAATGATGTATAAGATGCAAATTATACATTTCTCCTATTCATTGCAAAGCATTTAGAAAGAAAAGGCATAGATTGAAAGTGAGATATAGATAATGAACATTTTTATTTGGAAAAGAAACCAAGTTACAAATGATGACTGTTTGGGACAATTTTGTCAATTAGATATGGTAAAGGAAAACAAGAATGGCTATTTAGGACAACAATGGCCTAAAAAAAACATTCTAATAATTATGATAAAAATCAGATTCTTTCCAAAGACTCAATCATATAAAGCCCTCACCACTTCAAAATTCTTTGAAGTATACTCACTTTCATTTTGAATTTTATAATCCTTAAATGATGCTGTACTCATGTTATCCAAGTCACCTTTTCAAGTTTTCAACTTAGATAAAACCTTTATTTTGTCCAAATCGCCCTTTTGAGTTTTCAATTTGAATTTTTCATTTTTTTCTCTCTTTTTTTAAAGCAAAGTACTTCTTCACAACATTAGAATTTATGAGATTAGAAAAATCATCTCCAACTATCTTTGTTAAGATTAATGCTCCACCTGAAAAAGCATTTTTTATTACATATAGCCTCTCTCAATTTTGGATCCACTTTCCCTTATTATCATGTTGATTTAAGATAATTCTCTTCAGCACCAACTCTCTTTCTTGAAATTGATGAGGTCGAACATTCTTGTCAGGAGTTCTCATCATTTTTTTTTGGTATAGTTGACCATGACATAGGGTTGCCGGTCTCTTTTCTTTAATGAAATTCAAATGCTCATAGCACTTTTGAACCCATTCAACTTCTTCTAAACCCACTTCTTGTAAGACTCTCAGATATGGGCTTTCTACCTCTACTGGCAATATAGCTTCCATCCCATAAACCAAGGAAAACATAATTGCCCCAATAGAGGTATGTATTAACATTCGATAAGCATGTAAAGCAAAAGGTAATTTCTCATGCCAACCTTTATACATCTCAAACATTTTTTCCAAAATCCCTTTGATGTTTTTATTCATAAATTTTATTACTCCGTTCATCTTTGGATGATATGGTGTTGAATTATGGTGCTTAATTTTAAACTAAGCACATATTTCCTACATCATCTTGCTATTTAAATTCTTAGTATTATTTGAGATAATCCTCTTTGGGAGTCTATATTTGTAAATTATCTCTCTTGATAAACTTGTAGGTTACTGACCATGTTACACTTGCATAAAAAATCGCCTCAACCTATTTTGTGAAATCATTGATCATTATGAAAATGAATCTATTCCCATTCAATGCTCTTGGAGTAATAAGCCCAATGACATCCATACCCCACATCGAGAAAAGCCAAAGAAATGCCAAAACAATAAAGATAGGTAAAACATGTATCTTGTCAGCATAAATATGATATTTGTGACACTTTCGAGCATAATCAATGCAATCAGCTTTCATTGTTAACCAATAATATCTAGTTATCACAATATGTCTTGCCAGCATGTACCCATTTACATGTGCTCCACACACTCTATCATGCATATCCTCAATAATCTTCTTTTTGCCTCAGCTACATTTATGCATCGTAATAACACCTAATCTCTACTTTTTTTATGAAAAACCTTTCCATCTAAGAAGGATCCTATAGCCAATCTCCTCAGGATTCACTTATCATTCTCTGTCATTTGATCTGGTATTATTGATTCCTTAAGTATTGTAAGATATCATAATACCAAGTCTTTCCATCTTTTTCCTTCTCCATATTAGCACAATGTACTGGCATATCCATGAATTAACTTGATGGGTTGAACCTCATCATTGTTATCAATTTGAATCATCGTAGCCAGAATGGCTAAGGCATCCGCTATCTGATTTTTTTCATGAGGTAGATATTCAAATTGGACTAATTTGAAATACTTGTATAACTCTAAAATGTATTTATGATATGGGATCAGTTTTGAATCTTTTGTCTCTCATGCTCATTTCAATTGATAGATAACTAATCCTTGAACACCTTTAATCTTTAATTTTTTGTCCAAAGTAGCTTATAAACCCATAACATAGGCCTCATATTCAACCATATTATTGGTGCAATTAAAATTTAACCTTGTTGTAACGGGATAAAAACATCTTTTAGGAGATATCAGAATTACCCTAATTTCATGTCCTAAGGCATTAACGACCCCATCAAAATACTTTCTCCATGACTTATCATCTTCATCTCCCTCTTCTTATTCCAAAATGGCCATTAACTCTTCATCCAAAAAATTAAATTTCATTGGCTCATAGCTTTTGATAGCATGTTCTAGAAGGAATTCTACAATGGCACTTCCTTTAATTACCTTTTAACTCACGTATACAATATCATACCTCAAGAACATTACTTGCCACCTTGCAATCCTTCTTCATAATGATGGTTTCTCAAAAATGTACTTGATTGGGTCTAGTTAGCTATAAGCCAAGTGGTATGGTAATATATTGCCTAAGTCTCTTAGCTGTCCAAGCTAAAGTGTAATGCATTTTCTCCAATGATGAATACTTTAACTCATATTCTATGAACTTCTTGCTTAAGTAGTAAATAGCTCTTTCTTTTATACCAAAGTTATCTTGTTGCCCCAGCACACACCTCATCGACTTCTCATGTATGATCAAATAAAAAATTAATGGTCTCTCTAGAATAGGTGGTACTAAAGTTAGAAAATTTGACAAGCATTACTTAACCTTATTAAAAACTTATTGACATTCTCCATGCCATTCACCAGGGTTGTTTTTTCGAAAGAACTTAAAGATTGGGTCGCATTTAGAGGTCAATTGGGAGATGAATATAAAGATGTAGTTTAATCTGCCTAAAAAACCTCAGACTTTTTTTGGCATACTTGGAGGAGGTAAGTTTTATATGGTCTTTATCTTGTCTAGGTCAACTTCGATTCCCTTTTCACTAACCACAAAACCTAGCAATTTCTTTACTTGGCTTCAAATGTGCATTTGGATGGATTTAGCTTAACCTAAAATTTCTTTAACCTCTCAAACAATTTTTTAAGATTAGCTACATGATCTTCTCCTTCTTGGGATTTTGTGATCATGTCATCCACATACACCTCAATCTCTTTTTGCATTATATTAAGGAAGAGTGTCACCATAGCCCTTTGATAAGTTACCCTAGCATTTTTCAATCCAAAGGGCATAACCTTATAATGGAAGGTTCCCTACATAATTACAAAGGTAGTTTTTTCTATGTCATCTTGAGCCATCTTTATCTGATTATAACCAAAGAATCCATCCATAAAAGAGAAAATCGAATGTCAAGTCGTATTATCCACCAATGTGTCAATATGAGGTAGAGGAAAATTATTTTTTGGGTTAGCCTTGTTTATATTGCAATAGTCTATGCATATTCATACCTTTTCATCTTTCTTAGTGACAGGTACTATATTGGCTACTTACTTAGGATACTTGGCCACTTGCAAAAAACTTGTATTAAACTATTTTTTTACCTTTTATTTGATTTTCAATGGTATTTTAGGCTTCATTCTTCTCAGTTTTCGCTAAATAGGCTTACATTCGAGTATCAAAAGTAGTCTATTTTTCACTATCTCAACACTAAGCCTAGGTACATTTTGATAAGACTAGGTGAACACATCTATAAATTTTTAAAACAAATCTTCTAACGATTGTCTGTTAGCTAATGAAAGTGATGTGCCAACTTTAACCTCATTTTTATTCTCACCATCCCCTAAATTGATCATCTCAATCATTTTTTGATGGGGCTTAATAGATTTATTCTCTTATTTAATCAACCTCATGGATTTGGAGGCAAGTATATTCTTCAAAGTCTTTTTTAGTGTTGAGTTCATTAGCATTAATTTAATTTTCAAAATTAAATCCCTGATTGTTATCATGATTATCTTTATATTCATTTAGGGACTTGAAATGAAATGGGAAATATTGGCAAAATGCTTTGACTAGAAAGGAAAAAATGGAAATTGAATAAGAGAGATGAATGGAAATGCATAACCTTATGTTTTTATTGAGACAATAATTAATAAAAAGCCCATACATAAAAGACTATCCCAATGCTTTTGGGCATAAACAATTAAGAATTGTAATTACATTGGAAGGGTATCAAGGATAGTAGGCATCTCGATGATGCTCTGATTTGTAAGTTCAAAGACTGGCAGACATGAATGAACAAACACCTCTTCCTTTTGGACTTTTTCTCCTACCATCTAGATGGACATCTTAGCAAAAGCTTTTTCCATGCTCAGCTCATTTTCAACATCTTTCTTTATCCCTAGATACATATATCCTCCCAGCTTAAAAGTCTCATACAGATGTGGTACAACTATTGACATCTTTCTTGCTATTATTCTTTTTTTCCTATTGTCATGCATCCTCTTCACTTCTTATTCTTCCAATTTATATGCCAGACCCAATCTGTTGCTATTGTCTATTATTGTTAGAGGCTCTTTGATTCTTTGTCAATTTTTACCCAGCCTAACTCTTGGATACCAACCCTTGTTGACAATCTAGCTGATCATAATTCTATTGAACTCTGGTTGTATAGCTTAGATCCTCCACTCATAATATTGACAAGTTCAAAAGATTGACAAGAACATTCTAAAAACTTTTTCACTACCTTTATAGAAAGAGCATACATGGGCTGAGTCACTAATATGTCCTTTTCTCTAATCACAATCACAAGTTGCCCTTCCACATTGAACTTTACTTTGTGGTGTTAGGAAGAGGGAATAGCACATACCATATAAATTGATGGCCTACCAAGTAGATAGCTGTATGATAGAGAGATGCCCATAAGTTGAAACTTCACATTAATGGCATTTCATTATCCTTCAATACTTCACATCTGGTCCTATCAAATGCTCAGATGACCATATAGCTACTTTTTATATAAGACACATCAATGAGCAACTTTGTAGGCATAACATTTATACAGAGCCATTGTCAATGAACACTTTGGCTATAATATGACTTTTGCATTTAAAAATAATGTATAGAGCCTTTGTGCTTCCTTTTCCTTCAAGTGAGATCTCATAATCACTAAAAGCTATATAGTGCAGTACCATTAAATTCCCTGCCAGATGATTCACATAATTTACAGACACATAAATTCAATAGCAATGACAACAAAGAGATTTTCGCTCGTATCTTATTTAATTGCTCATAGAATATTCACTATGTTTTATTAGCTAGGAACTTGTAAACTTCTTTTTTGGGCACATGCTTTGGACTATCCTTTTTTAGGGTTAGCTTCGGTTCAACCTATTTTTCATTACTACTGTTTTCTCTTTTCTCGTCCTTTCTATCATCTCTAGAGTGTAACACCTAGTTATGCATGATACACTAGTTATGTTGGCGATATCTAGCTTGGTCATGATCTCTCTTTGCCCTTGGACTATCACTTCAAAGTCATATCTCCACGATACAACCTTTTCATCCTCGTAAAGGAATGGACTTGAGACCTTAAAAGTCACCAGCTACAAAATAAGTTTGTCTATGATTGATTTTGGCTTCTCGTCGTAATATATAGTTATCAAACCCATTTTGACTTGTCTATCATATAAACTTTTACATTTTTTTAGGCTTCTCCTTCCTTGTATAGCTTAATCTAGTATAAATCCATCAATTTATGTACTTTTTCATGAAATTGTTTGAAAGTCTTAATAGAATTACCTAAAGCCCCACTATGGTACCTGCACTTCTAATTTGGAACATATCTTCCATAATAAATGCGTGGGTCCACTAGTTGCACCATTTCAAACTCATATAAAGCATCATATAGCTAATTGAATGGCATCTTAATCTCTTCCACTCTTTTTTTCATGCGTATTTTATCCTTATTCAAAGCATTGATTGCATGATTTAGTAATAGATTGCCATTAACATTGGGTATTGTTTTTCTACTGGTATCAAAATTAGCTAGCCCCTCTTTGATTAGACCTTGCACCTTGTTTTTCAAAGTGGTATAAGTTTTTATGGAATGGCTCATGATTTCATAATGGTAATGAGTGACGGGATCATACCACTTAGGATAAAGGTGTTCAAGTGGTTTTATACAAAAATGAGTAATCAAATGGTTATTGTAGAATTCTTCATACAACTTCATATAGGTCATGGGAATAGGGTTAAAAGTGGGCTTCTCCCTATTATTTTATGGTTCACTTGGACCATTTGTTAAGTTGGATGGGCACACGAAGGGTCTTGCTATAGGAGTGATACTAGGGTGGTAAATGTTGGTAGGTGGTCGAAATGATGGTTGATAAGGGAGTGAATAAGTAGATTGTGGCATTAATTGGTATGGGGAAGCTGAGGAATTATCTATGGTAGGATAGTTTATGGGGTAGATAGGTTATGGATAAGGGGTGTAATTTCTAAATCGTTGTACTTCGAAACTCACAACTTAAGTTTCACTATCTTTTTTCTTAGGCACTCTTTTAGCTGCTGAAGATTCTCCTCTTTCAAGTTTGCCATTCTTGATGGCACTTTCAATGATCTCATTCGAAATCACCATATCAACAAAGTTCTTAATTGCATTTCCTATCATTTTTCATAGTAAGGTGACTTTAAAGTTTTCACAAACAAAACCATTGTTTCTTTTTCTGTCAATAGTGGCTGGACCTAAGCTACCATATCCCACCATCTTTTAGCATACTCCTTAAAGGATTCGGTTAACTTTTTTTCCATACCTTGTAGAGAAAGGTGATCATGAGCCATATCTATAATATGGAGGTATTGATTAATGAATGAGTGGGTCAAGTCCTTTAATGTTTGAATATGGGTCCTATCCAATTGGACATACCATCTAGCAATAGACCCTATTAGACTGTATTGAAATACATGCATGAGTAGCTTCTTATTATTAGTATGGGTTAACATTTTACAACAATATATTATGACGTGGGTGATGGGGCATTTGGTGCCATCATGCTTATCAAACTCTAGTACTTTAAACTTTGATGGTATCACCACATCTAGTACCAAGCAAAGCCCAACGACATCTTAGACCCATAAAAGTCAATGCCTTATACAACTTACAACCTCTCTTCGAGCATATTCATCACATGATCAGCTTTAGGGTCTTCACCACCTTCAACTTCAGTATTTCCTTTGATTCGTCTAGATTAGAAACCCAGATTGGTTCAACTACCTTTTTAGTAAAGGAAAGATTAATGTAATTTTGAACATTTCCTTGGCTGGGCGTAGATGGCATTCTTGAATAATTATAGCTTGGGAATACAGGTTGTTGTGGTGGGAAGCTTTGAGTGGATTGGGCTTAATACAGGCCATAACCCAAAGGATATAGTGGGTTAATGACTTTATGTAAAATGTATTCCTCCACTAGTTTTCCTTTGTTTAGCTTGCCCAAAGCTTTAAGAATCTTGCTCAGTTCTCCCTTGATTTCCTCTTGAGCTTTTTCCAACTTCTCAACACAACTCGTATTATCTTGTTCCATATTTTTAGCTTAAGCCTAGATGTTATACTTATGTTGAACTATCCTTGAACCTTGTGTACCAGAATCTAAAATTAGCTATCTTATTATGAACTAACATGATTAAGAATTAATTATGAATGAATGAGTGCAATGCATGGAAAAAGAATAAAGAAAAAAATTTTGTCCCTTTTAAGATTACAACAAAAGTAAATTTTCATTTATTCCATAAAAGTCTATTTTTCATCAAGTCCAATATTCTCCACTTGTAAAAGCACTTAATTTTCTCGTACTGATCTTTGGCTACTTTAATGAAGTTCAATAGTCGTTGCCATCGCTCCCCTACTGATGTGACCAAAGTTTTCAATGTGTCAACCTTTTACGCCATTTATCCTACCTTAATCACTGCCTTGTTTATCTAGGTTGCAAGATGCTTTATGTACCTTTGCCTTGCTAACCCTTCTCTTTTGCCAAACCATACTTGATAGGATAACTCCCTATGCTTTTTTGTGAGTGCCATGATATGATCCCTTTACTCATTCAATTTCTGCTTTAGTGTCTCAATATACCTTTTAAGCATATCATTTTCTTGTTGAGCTTCAACATAATCATCCTCCATTTAGGAACATTCTCTATCTTATGTGTTGTCGATAAAGTTCAACCAAATCTTTAACTACTATATCATGCTCCTTGAAGATCTAGTGGACTCAAAATTTTAATTTTTATGCTTTATCTTTCCATTGCTTCCTCTTTTTTTGATGCCTTTGAATCTCTTATTTCATTTTATCTTTCTCAACTTCAAATTCTTTCTTTGCAAATCACAACTTTGAAGGTACCTCATCCAACTCTTGATTTACTAACTAGCAATGATCTTTGAAAGTAGACAGAACCTACTTATCCCTATTGGCTCTCTACACCAAATATCCATGAGTGACCTTATTAGTAAATGGTCCAGGACTCACTCTCTTGAGCTTTTTCCAAGCCTTGATCATGCAAATGAATGACAAATATATGAAAATGAATAAATAATAAATAAATAAAATACAAATAAGGAAAGAGAAAAAAACATTCTTAAATTTATTAGGTTAAGCTTGGATAACAAGTAATTATTTACTGGCCTGACTCTCGATATCCCCAATGGAGTCACCAAACTATTATAATATATAGATTCGTGAACCTATCACAAGACATGGATCAAAGGAATTGCCATCAATCTTTTTTGTTTAGGTGTGATTGGCCACATGACAAAATCGGTCTCATTTAAAGAGGAGTCCCAAGATTGACTTAGGTATCTTTAAATAGTATATTCTAGTCCATAAAATCATATTTTAGGTTTGGAAGTGCGGTTACACATAAGGAAGATTATAACACCCTCATAACGCCCATCCAAAGGATGGTACCAATTTGATTTCAAATTATCTAAGCTTAAACTATTCTAATAATTTTACCAAATCATTTAATTATTAGAAACTAATCCTAAATTTGCTCCAATAGTTTGGTAGCAATTTAAAATAATTTTCTCACCTCATGAGCATTCATGAAGATTAATGTCACATTCTAAAAAGGTCACTTATCGGATTCATTAATATATATTGTATTAAGAAAATAATCAGTAAAATCCTCCAACAGTTGGGTAAAATTTACTTTGATGTAGATCTCCTAATAGTTTGGTGAGATTTTATTGTAAAATTATTTGTAGAAAATATATTAAATCTTTTAATAGATTGGTAAGATTTAATTTTAGATGCAAATCCTCTTATAGTTTGGTAGGATTAAAACAAAATATTTTATAAATTTCTTTCTGTAAAAAAGAATTTAATTTATGAAATTCTCCAATAGTTTGGTAGAATTTACAGAAATTTAAATTCACAAAAAATCCTCCAAAAGTTTGTTAGGATTCATGAATTTAATTTAGAAATATTTTTTGGTTATTTTTTTAATAAACAAATGAATAAAATGAAGGCATTTTTTTAAAAAAATAAACAATAGTATAAATTGTTTAATTTAGGGTAAAATAAATATACAAAAAAGGAAAAAAATGAAAACCGAACATAAAGCAAAAAAAAAAGAGGGATTACTTGTGAAATGGGTCAGGTCCAAAGATGGGCAAGCGTGCAAATCACACGTGGGTTGAGTGGGTCACAAACTTCACAAAATGACATTGTATTGGCCTAGTATAAAAGGTAAATCCCATCTCTTTCCTCAATTTGCCAGAGCTCTCTCTGTCTAACTTCTTTTTACTCTACTTTCTCTCTAAAACAGCCCAGATCTAGTTGTCAAAAACTGGGTTTAATCGTCGATTTCTATAGAACTCATCGGATTTTGGCTAAAAACTTCAAGTTTGGCCTAAAACTTTAACCAAAAAATTCAAATGTTCTTCCCAAACCTAGATTTGCAAATTTTTTTCAGAAAAACCAAACTTTTCTAAATGAAACCAATAAACAAATCCTCATGAAACACAATCTTATAAGCAATTTCACACAAACAAAAACCTAAAATTGTAAAAATAAAACTTCATTACACCAAAATCCTTTTTTTTCTTTTTTTTCCTCCTTTTTTCTGTATGATTTAGGGCGCCAATTTATAGGCCTTTCTTTACTAGAAAATTAAGGATTCTCTTTAATCAAATCCTACAAATTGATTTAGTGTTTTAAAGAAAATTTCAATCATCGTGCAATTCTTAGCTTGGTTTTAAACCCATGCCTTAATCTATTAATTCTCTTACCTGTGATTTGATTTATAGTCTTAATGCATGATTTTGTTTCCAAATTCTAGCCTCCAGCAATCATGATTTTAGGATTAGCCAAAGATTTGATTTTGATTTTTCTTTTTTTTTTTGTTTTATTCATATTTTAAAAGAAAAAAAATTATAAAATAAACCAAGCATAAAAATAAAAATAAAAAATTATTGGGCCGTAGCCCACACTTGAGTAGACAAAAAAATTTTAGGTTCTAAAACCTAAACAAAATAAAGCCCTCTATTGGGCTTAAAATCTAGATTATCTACTAGAAAAAAAATCTATCCGAAGTTCGAAAGGCCCAACAATCTTAATGAAATTCACAATCGAAAAATTAATATTACCCTAAAAGAAAACAAGTGTCTACGGTACATTTTATTAGGTTTAGAAACGTGCTAATGAAATTGATCCTTGTATCATTAAACTCATTCATGGCCCAGGACGTATGGCAAGGTGTTATCAAGGATATTTTTTCAATGGATAGAAGTTCATACTTTAGAATATAGGCAAACTTGAAGAACAATTAATAATGGTATATGCATGAAAGGCAGTTGTTACAATGATTTTGAACATAGCTTCTATGGTATCTTGGTAGATATCTTCAACTTGGAATATTTTAGGATTTACAATGGACTTGTACCTTTCAAATTTAATACAAAAAAAGATGTTCATGTTGATCCTATAATGGCCTTGTCAAAGTTAAAGATAACTTAGTACATACAAGTAATTAACCATTTGTGTTATCTAAGTAAGCTCACCAAGTGTACTATAGTACTTATCCATCTAAAAAAAAGCTTGTCAAAATTGGGCGATGTGTTCAAAGCAAAGGTCATGAGTATATTTGACTATAGTACTCATGATGGAGATATAAATGATAATAACGAATGGTTTATCAAGAAAAAAATATGTTTAATATGAAAATTGTTACATGTTCAGAGGAACTTAACAATCCTAGTGTTCTTATTCAAGGTGATTATAAAAAGGTTAATTTTGCAAAAATAACATGATGAAGGAAGAAGATGCAGAAGAAGAAAATGAAGATAAACAAAAAGATGAATATGAAGATGAAGATGAAGAAAATGAGTAAAGAAAAGAATAAGAGTATAAAAATCAAGATGAAGATGAGAAAGAAGAAGATGATTAAGATAATAACTGTATGCATGAATAGGGAATCAATTTATGTCTGTTGAACTTTATCCCAAGCTTGAATAAAGCAATGAGGGTTGCAATAGGATGATAGCCAAAATAAAAAAACAGTCAAACCTTGATGAGAGACAAAAATAAAAATTTTCGTTAGGTCGTTGATTTGGATATTTTACAAGTGCACAGGCCATACAAGTAATAATAGTGACATATCAATGAAGATATCATTCCACAAAGATTAGGTAAAGAATTTCCTAGGCTAAATATCTATTATCACCCTACCCTTCTATTGTTCGATCTACAATAAAAGCATGAAATCTAATTATCTACAAAAATAAAATTGAATAAAACTTGAAAAATGTAATACTAAGTAAATGAACAAATGAACAAGAACAATAAGTAAATGAATGCTATAAAATGTAAAATACAGTAGCTAAATCAAAGTAAAAACAAGTTTGAAGTAAGAATGAAGTGATTAAAATGCAAAATACACTATCTAAGCATAACTCAAAGCTAGTATAAACCAAACCATGACTTCAACACTAAAGAGGAATCTAAATGGCAATAAGGTAAAAGAACTAAAGCTTAAAAATGCAAAATCACAAAAAGGACTAGAGTAAAAAACAAGTTTGGAATTCAATTGAAAAGCAAAAATTGCAGAACTTAAGTAGAAAGTGAAAACAATAACTACCTTGCAAGATTTAAAAAAAAAAAAAAAGAATTTGAGCTACTGTTGTATATCTAAAGGATGCAAAATGAATTGAACATGAGATAAAATCTGAAAAAACAATTAAAGAACAAAGGGAAAAACTAAATAGAGGAACAAAAATTGAAATGAAATGCAAAAATTAGCTATAAGATATCAAAACTGAATCTGTTTGGCAGCAGAAAATCACCGAATTAAGCATAGAAAAATTTGGATCTAGAAAATTATACTACGATTGAACTAAAACTGAGCTAAAGCATGAATCATTAACCAGTTTACTACACAATTCCACAAGAAAATTGCAACAATTAACAACTCAAGGAACTAGCAACTTAAATAGTGCACAAAAGTAGAGAAAACAAAACACCTTCAACAAATTTCATCCAAACAGCCATCAAATTCATGAATTTCATAGCAATTAAATGAAAATAAGCAAGAAAACAAGTAACTCTAAGAAGATAAAGAGAGATGATCCAAGCATCAAACTGGTTTTCACATCTGAAACTGCACTACCACCTGATTCCAGCCACAACTTCCAATTTAGATCTAGAATGATGTGGTTTGAATTTAAGGATGAATTTTTATTAGATTAAAGCCTAATCAGTTTTCAAACTATAAAAAAAAGCTGGAGTAAAAAAGAGCTAGAAATCAAGGAGTTTTGATAAAAAAAATTAGAAAGAGGTCAAGTGTGTGAATTCAAATCCAGATTTGAGATCAACAAGAAATCAAAGGAATTGAGCAAGAAAACATAAGAATTTGCAAGTTTCATTACGAAAAACTTAAAGAACATTGCAAAACACTTCAAGAAAGTGAAAATTACAACATGAATCAATTGGAAAATTTGGAATTAAAGTTGCTTGGCAAGTAAGAAAAAGCAAGAAAATGAAATGAAAAAAAGTAAAGTGCAAAAAATTAAAGAAACAAAAAATGTAAATCCTAAGCTAAAGTCTCACAAAATGGCCAGCTCTCCTCCTATTTATAGGCAGGTGAGTGATGCCTTCACCTCCAAAAAATCTCTCCAAAATATCTAACAATGAGGGGTCTTCTAGATCCTTATTGTTTCCTTGCTGCATGGTTTCAAAGCTGGTGCACAAGGTTTAACGCCTCAAGCTGTTATTCCTTTTGAGTTTTACCTCCCCAAAAAGTCCACCTTATAACCAATAAGAGCTCTCCAAAATGTCAAGTCAGTAACTTCTCATTGCCTCTTTTGAATCTCTAAGCTGTGATGTCCACTTGCATGCTTCATGAAAATTTTAATTACTCATGGCAAGTAGCACTTCCTTCTCTTTTTGTGCCTCTTTTCCCAACTTCCCTTCTTCATTTGGCTACTAAAATGCAAATCATTTAGTGCACAAATTTAACATAAAAATCACTACAAAAATTTTGAAAATTAAGCTAAAAAAATTATAGAAACAAGGATCAAGAAAACTCCCTTAAAATGCAATGTATCTTAATGACACTAGTTATGGCCTTTACTAATCTTTTCCACCATATTTCCTCCAAAATATATCCAAATTGTCCAAAATTCCTCATTTTATCCATTTTACCTATGCACAAAACAATTATTCATTTAGGAGTATTTTTGCAAAAAAATTACAAGGAACAAGCCAAAATATAAGGAAAATTACATTAAAAATGAGCATGAAAATACTAAAATTTTAGTGCAATCAAACCCCAAAACTTAAGCTTTTGCTTGTCCTCAAGGAAAATAAGACTAAGCAAAAATTATCATATACTCTCAGTGCCTTTATAGATTGAATAATGGATATGACAAAAGCAAAATCATGAGCAAGTGCTAATATACAAGAATCAACTTAAGTTAAGATCATTCCTAACATGGTTCCACAAGCTAGCAATACCTCTCACACATCCTTGTAATGATATGCAACACATGAAACTTCAATAACAAAGATTAATAAAATGTGTTCAAGTTTCATAAGTTTGCTTATCACATCTCTCTCCACTAATGTAGATAAACAAATGACCAAGGATCATTTAAGACTTTAATAAACTTGTAATGTAAGGCTAAGGTCAAAGTATGGTAAAAGTCAATTTAGGCTCAAGTACCCTAACAATGCATTACTTGTCTAGGATCACCTATAATTGAGCTTCCAAGGTTAGAAAGGTAAACTAGACTAAAGAATCATCCCCAAACTTTGTTTTTTCCCATTTTTCATTCTTTTTCTATTTTTTTTCCTTTGTTTTTTCTCCACTTTATTGTTTTTGTTTTTCCTTTTCCTTTTTCTTTTCTTTTTCATGATTTTTTTCTTTTCTTTGCAAGCTAGCTTGACTTTTTTTTTTATTATTTTTATTCTTTTCCCATTCTTTTCCAAGCTCCACTTTTTTTCTAATAATGCATAGCTCACAAATGATGCATGAATGTCTTAATACATATAAAGTAAAGGACCAAAAAGATAAGAAATAAGCAAATCAAGGCTATGGGCTTGTAATGTGGTTTCAAAACAAAGAAAATGCATCATATGGCTCAAATGTGGTGATTATGAAAAAATTGTATCAAGGTTGGCTTGAAAAGGTTCAAACGATCCAAATATGACGTATATCATTTCCCTAATAATGTGTCCTCTAGGATTTCACCTCGAGAGGTGATCAAAACAAATTCTAAAACATGAACATAACTTCAAATACCAACAAAAAAAATTTCATGCTCAAATAATCATGCACTAGATAAAAAATGTAATTCGATGATCAAAATATTAACTTAGAAATGAAAACTCATACTAAAAAAGTCCCTAAACCTAAACATCACCTCTTATTTCACACATATTCAATCTTTTTCTAAATCTATATTCATTATCGATCTTTACCTATCATTAGCTTCATGAATAACTAATCAAAGAAAGCACACTAATGATTCAAGCTACCACTAATCAAACTCAATTTCAAGGCAAAACTTAAAGAAATTTTGAAAATTTTTTTAAATTTTGAGCAATTTTCCCATACTCCAAACTTAAACAACATATTATCCTCAACGTGTAAGCAAAAAGAAATAAGGCACATGAGATAGGAACAAGGAAACTCCCCCAACATCATGGAAGCATGGTGGCTGAATCCTTTATGTATGCTTAGCTAAAACTAGTACTTCTAGCTTTAAGTTCTTATTTAACCTACGGAATAAAAACAATCTCTACATAAAGAAACTACATCAATATATACAAAAAAAGGGTAAGCAAAACATAAAAACACAAAATAAGCAAATGAATCTAACATGAAATGTAAAGCTTGGGTTATCACCCAAAAAATGCTTTAATTAAAGTCAAAAGCTTGATTTTCATTGATGTTAGACAATCACACCACATTTTTTTTAAATATACCCATTTAATTCTCTTCTTTTACACCAAATATATACTGATAAACTCTAAGTAACCTTGGTGCTTGAAGGTAGATACATAACCCACCTCTATGAATAAACTAAATATATTGCAATTGGACCAATAAAGTGGTTATTGGCTTCAGTTTTGGTTAATATCCTTTAGGCTCTAAGATGAAAATTTTCTCCATAGATGGTATAGGTTTAGTGAGAGTAAAAGATGAGAAGTCAAAGATATTAAGTTGAAAATCATAGGTTGGGGAAATTTTTAAGCGACTAGATAATCTCTCTATACTATCATCATTCAAACCCTCTACATTATCAACTTTTGACATTTTGCTCAAAATTTCCTCTATTGCATCATCATTCTTTTAATTAGGCTCATCAAAGACATCAAAAAGTGGGGTTTCAACCACATGCATTTTCAAATCATCACACAATAAAATCTCAAAGAACTAAAAAAATAGCATGGGTGAACTATGAGGTCCAAATTCTTCTTGATCAAAACTAATGTTAAAACCTTCATGCAACTCAAGGTTGAGAATTGAACCATTCTCTTCAAAATTCATATCATTCACTTTTTCCTTCATGAAGGGTCTATCTAGTGAAAGCTCAAAGAATGAGGTGTCTATAACTTTAGGCATAAGATCATGGAATGGCAAAGCTACTAAACAAGTAAGTTCTTTGCTACTGAGTTCCTTGTATTCTTCAACTTGATACTAGATTCAAGAAAGAATATGTCTAAGGACTTAAGTGAATGTCTAGTAACCATGCCTTATCAATACATATATCTACCACATATCTCTCCACACAATCGGGTAAGTGATCCTCAAGGAACTCAAAAAATGGTATGAGTGGAATATAATGCTCAACTTCTTCTTGAATGCTATCATCTATCACATCTCCTTTAAATGTTCCACTCTCATCAATTTTTCTAGCCATGGGCTTATCCTCTATCTCGACTATCTCTTCCATTACAATGTTAACAAAATGTGGCACCTCTACCATAATGGGCTCTTCATCATCATCCATCCACATTGGACATCTTTTCCTCAAATGATCACATAATGTATAATCCTCCTTCTTTTCTCAACAAGGTTTTGACTTTATAGTTCTAGGCATAGGATATAAAAGGCAACTATTTAAGGTATGTACATTTTGATTACATTGCCCAAAAGTCCTCATAAATACCTTTTGTTCTTGAAGGAAGTTTTCTTGAATTTGAAGCTCTTTAATAAGCATCTTCTCTAGGGATGGTATCTTTTCTTGTACAAAAGGTGGTGGTAAATATAGTGTGGATGAAAAGTAATGTGAAAATGAATGTTATTGCAATGAAGAAAAAGTTTGTTGTGGTGGAACATGGTATGTCACTAAAGAAACTTATAGTGAAAGTGAAGATTATTGAAGTGGTGAAAGGTATTGTGGCAATGCAAGCTTGGTAGGATAAGTCTGGGTGTACTTAGGTGGTAAACTAAAAGAATGTCCTGAACAGTGTCCCACATATGCTTAGGGTGACCCTCCCAAGTTTGAGTATTGTAGATGTTTGTGTAAGATTGAGAATTGGTCATATGGATACCTATCATTATGGTAAATTCCACCATGCACTTGACCATTATCATATTGGCTTGGAAAGTTATGGACAAAAGTAAGCTTAGGATCATGCTTAGCTTTAATGGCCTTTACTTCATTTTCTAGAGGGGTTAACATTTCAGATAAAGCTTTAAATGCCAACTCTTTTTTGACTTTGTCCTCCTCACTAGGCCATGGCCGTAAGTAATTAACAAAACAATAAGGACTAGCATGGTCCACATTGAGCTCAATTACTATCATAATATATTGGTCTAGAGATTCAATCATTAAACATAAAAATTTTGAAAATTGAAAAAACATGGAGTTGCCACCAATCTTTTTTAAGGTATAATTGGCAATCCAAAAATTTTATCTTTTTAATAAAATAATAAAACGGGTTTAAAGTTTATTAAAAAGATAATTTTGGTTTACAAAAATAAGATTAAGTTCGAGAGTCAATTATGCATGAGGAAGGATTAGCACCCTAACAATGCCTATAAAAATTGGTACCATTTATACGTTATCTATAGTTTTGGATTAAAAAGTATTTTTTATGTAAGATTTAATAATAATTCCCTTTATTTTGAAGAAAGAAAATCAATTAAAAAAATCTTTATTTAGAAATATTGTGAAAATCTCTAAGAAGTTGAAAAATTGATATGTTTGAGGTCATTTTATAGGACTTGGGGCAGTTTGATTTTGCAAAATTTTGGAGCTACGATCTAACATTGACACATTAAATTATCACATTTGAATTCTTAAAAAAATGTTGTGTATGCCAGATCTTTTAGGAATCCTAATTTATTCTTTTTTTATGTTTTGTAATTAGTTGTTTCATTGTTCATTACCTAGGAAAATATTATCACTCTTTAATATCATATCATTATCAAGTAAGGGCAAGGTTCACAAATTAAAATTCATGGCTTTTGAAAGGTTATGACTGATGGATGAAATCAATTAAATGATTTAAGAAAATGTGCTAAAGTATTTGACAAACTTTTAATAGCGATCACTAACTCTTCCAAGACTATTTTCTTTTATCATAAAACTATTTTTTCTTTTTTCTGTTTTCCCTTTTTTTCTCTCTTTTTTTTCCAAGGCATTTCTCTTTTTGTAACTTTGGGCCTTAATTATATAGGAATTTATTCAAATCCAACAATTTTCCCTTTTTTACTAATTTTTTTTCAAAGAAAACCTACAAATCCAAAACTTAAAAGAAATCAAGAACCTCAAATGACAATATTCATAAATCGATGAAACACTATGATACACAATATCCATTCATTCAATGCAAACATTCAAACTCGACCCAAAAATTCACTTTTCCTAATAGTGCTCTTGAGATGACATTCAAACTTACAAAAAAATTCCTCACTTGGCGCTTCAGCTTTTGCATCATTGACCTTGAATTCTACTACTATCAGTCATCATAACCACTAACCAGTTCTTTAAACTGTGTAAGATCTACATCGATCAAAGCCTGAACTATATCCTTAAAGATAGTATAATCTTCTATGGAATGTCTTTTGACCTCATCATGAAATTCACACTTAACATTAGGATCATACCACTTCAAGTAAGGAGGCTTTTTTGGCTTTGCAGGGATAATGGAAATCATATGATTTTTGACAAGTAAAGTGAAAAGCTCAACATAAGGCATTAGGAGTGAATGATACATCTTAACTCTCTTTCTCTTACAGCTTTATGAATGGCTTGGTTTGATCTTTTATTTTGTGAATGTTTATGGAGAAGAAATTAAAATACACAGATGAAATGGTTGAGGAAAGTTACCATCTTGAGGTGTTGATTGGGAATAATACAGTGTCTAATAGGAATAATCATTCACTAAAGCTTCCTATATCAAGATGATGTTTCTTTCATTTTACCCTTCAATAATTATCTCTTGGATGTATCTATCAAAAATATCTCCGTACCTTTCATTATGAATTTTCACATTAACATCCATAATTCTTTCCCTTTTTATCTCAGCCTCAATTCTACCACAGCAAATAGCTAATCTACAAATTCTGATGATGTGTTACTAATCAATTTATCATAATATGGAGAAAAAAAGGTATCCACAAATAAAGAATTCAACTTCTTATTAGTTAAGGGTGGTCGAACTTACGATGCAATCTCTTTCATCTAGCAACATATTCTTTGTAGCTCTCACTAGAGTTCTTTCCCATGGTTTGAAACTCTAATCAATTTGGAGCTATTTTTAACATATACTATGATCGCTTTCAGAATGCTTGAAATAAATCCCTCCTAGTACAAATTTGGGTGCTTTTCAAACTACAATACTAATTGGTTGTTGCACCAGTCAAACTTCTTGAAAACTTGAATAAGTAGCTTTCTGTTATGGGCATACCAACCATTTTGTGACAATATTGAGCCAAATGTGTCTCAAGACATCTAATTCCATCATTCTTCTCAAACGTTATAATCTTGAACTTAGGTGGAATAACTACATCCAAAACTAGTTAGAATTCCTTTGCGTCACAAGATTTATCCCTACCATCAACCGCTTGGATCTTTTTTTCTAAGAGACTATACTTTCTCTGTTAATCTAGATTCCATGATTTCTCCCTTAAAAGTTCTAAGCTAGGTTCTTCAGGTTGATCATTTTCTAGAGCAAAATGTTTCTCGATGATTTCTTTCACCCACCCCCTTCCAAATCTATATTCTCTTGATTTTTAAAAAAAATCACTAAGATTATTCTTAAAGAAATTCCATCTCTTTAAAAGACATATGAATTGCATTTTATTAAGTGACTATATAAATGAATGAATGAATTATTAAGTGACTATATAAATGAATGAATGCATGAATGACAAAGCTCTTTAGTGAAAAGTGCAAAAATTGGAATAGGGGTAAGAATTAGAGACAGGCCATAATTCATACATCCAAGCTCAAAAAGACAACACCATACTAACATAAAAAAATATTTTTTAAATAGAAAAAATTCATAAAGCATTTCATTTTCCTAACAATCTATCACTTGGAAACCTCTTTAAGCAAAAACTCCATCTATGTTCATCATCATGCCATCCATTCTCACTGTTCCTAGATCTTTAACCCATTATTGTCATTAGATTGAACCATTTCACATCTATAGTGATTGCACCTTGTGTTTGAAAGCTTCATATTTTTCAATGGAGTGCCCCATATTCCCACTATGGTATACGTATCTTGCATTTAAGTTAAACAATTTTAGGTACAAAAGCTTTAAAGGCTCCAAATGTACAAAAGCAACAAGATGTTTTTCAAGTAAATAAAGAAAGAGTTTTCCATATGAAATAGGGATTGAATCTAACTGCTTCTTTTTCTTTGGTAATTTTTAAGCAATAGATTGGCTATGAGTCCAAGCATTTGGTGATGGTGCAAAGGTGCAAAGTGAAGAAATTGGCTAAATAGGTGATTGGGGAATAGAAGGCTGGAGATTTTGGTTCAATTATGGACTTATCAAAAAATGCATGAAATTTTGGGGCTTGATCCTTGATACTTGAAAAATAGGTTGAAGATAGACATGAAAAGGATTTGAATGCAAGTTCTGGTTCAAACTAATTTATGAAGATTGTATGGAACTTAATAACTCTATTCTAGAAATCAATTTTTGGAGCTCAAACATTTGCATGGTCAGATCACTCATCCTTTTCATGACCTTGTCTAGACTTCATTATTACTCAAACCACTGAATGCTTCAACATGCTTAGGAAATTACTAGGCCCAATAGGAATCAATTGATCATGACTTCATGAGTTTATAGGACTTACCTGGGTTGAAATTGGTAAGGAACCTTGAGAAGGCACCAACTTAAGTTCATTGAGTCTATCAACCATTTTTGTCAACTCAGTGAGTTGTTTTGTTATCTTCGAATATCATGACCAAACTCTTCTTAATTGCATTCTAATGCACTAATTCAGGCTTCCAATTGGTCTTCCATATTTTTATCTTCTTATACCTACTAAGACAAATATTTTATTTTAAGAGTTTAAACCAAGATGTTTATACTATTATTCTTGCTGAATGAATGACACAAAATAATTTCTAATGTGCATGCTACACATAATATGTTTATGAATGTCTAAATATGATAATGAGCAAATATATATACAAAAATGAAACAATCCAAAACATACAAATCACCTTAATGATGAATGTAGAATACAACGATTGAATTCCAAAAAGATGACAAACTCCTTACCTATCTTAAATCTCTCTTTTATTTTTTTTCCTTTTATTTGTACTCTTTTTCTTTTTTTTTTTTAAGATCTTAGTTTTGTTTGCACTATTATTACCTTTAAACATAGATTCTATCAAAATGCCCCACATATCCTAATTTGGTAACTTCTATAAAAGAAATTGGTATGGCTTTACCTAAAACTAGTCCCTTAAAGCTCATTATATGCTAGGTTGGAAAGTGATGCATCTAAAGGTTCTCAGATTACTCCTTACATTATCATCCATTATAGACTAGTAAGGCACCTCGATCTTCACCCATTCCAAGCTACAAATGGAAAAGGTTCAATTTAAGTAAAAACATTTCGCTGGCAAATGTAGAGGTTATTACCTGACGAGAACGTAGCTACTTAACTTCCTCCTAAATAGGACAAAGCCCAAGTCTAGAGATCATGCATTAAAGTGCATATTCAAAGTGTGTAAACAAATATATCACCCAAAATAACATAAAAAAATACATATGATAAAATCAAAATAGAATACCAATTATCATGCAATGTTTTGAAAGAATAAAAAAAAAGAATTAAAATTAAATTACAATTAAAACCATTAAATCCAAAACTTGAGATAATGCATAATTAATTTTTGGCTTGACTCTCAAAAGTCCCCAGAAAAATCTCTAAGTTGCCATAACGTATCAGTTCGGATACTCAACCGCTAGATGTTAAAATTTTAAAATCAAGAAAACAAAAAGCCACCACCAATCTTTTTTAGGGTGTGATTGACCATCCAAAAATTTTATCTTTTTAATAAAATAATTAAATCAGTTTAAAATTTATTAAAAAGATAATTTGGTTTATGAAAATAGGATTGGCTTTGGGAGTCAATTACATGTGGGAAAGATTAACACCCTTACAGTACCTATAAAAACTAGTACCAATTAATCATGTGCTATTTATAATTTTGAATAAAAATGACTTTATTTAATATTTAATAATAATTCCTTTCATTTTGAAGAAAGAAAATCAATTAAAAATCTTTAATTAGGAATATTGTGAAATTATTTAGATTAAAGAAATACCTTATAATTTTTCAACATATAGGCAGAATTCAAAGAAATTTTTTCCATCTAAGATTTTCCACAACATTCCATTAAAAAAAAAATAACATTCTTTGTAAATGATAATTGTTAGCAACTCTCCAACATTTAGGCAGAGTACCAAAAATTATCTTTCTCAAAATATTATTTTAATTTTATTTTTTAAAACTTATTTTTCAAAGAACCATTTATGTAGTAAAAATGAAAAATGCTATAGTTATCATAAACATCAATAATTAAAATAAATGTATATATTTAAGCATAATGAGTGCAAACATTGATCTACAAAAGGATATATGGAAATGTATGATATGTGAATTTGAGATCAAGTCCTTAAATATAAAGAAACAACTTGGACTCTCCAATCTTTAGGTATAGTTTGGATGTGACTATTTATATTTAAATCTTATTTTTATTTTTATTATCTTATTTAATCTTACTACTAGTTTGATTATGGAATTATGAAAAATTTTAATGAAATAAAATTTTCTAAATACTCCAACTTTTAGGCAGCATTCGGGAATAAATTATTTCACAAATAGTTTCCATAAAAAACCTTAAAAATTTAGGATAATTTCAAATTTCTAGATGGATTTAGGCTTCAAGGGTAATTTGTGTTTAGGTTTGCATATTAGGGTTTTATTTTTAAGATTTCATTTTTAGGGTTTCATTTTTAGGGTTTTGTTTTAGGGCTTTTTGCAAGGTCTTAGATTTATACTTTCTTTATTTTTTAATTAGTAATTTCATTTGGGCTCTCATCATTTTATTTTGGGCTAAGCAAGCTTCTTTTTTATATTTTTTTATATTTTTATATTTTTATTTAATTGCCAATAAGGGGCCATTAATAGGTTTTAAGGATTAGTCTTTTATCAAGCCTTTTATTAGGCCATTTTGGGCATTCATTCGAACCTATGCAACAATCCTCACTATAGGGCCACATTGGGCCTCATACCAAAACATTTAAAAATAGACTATGTAATGGACCCGAAAAATGATGGTCTAGGCCTAATTGCAAAAATAAGTTTGGATTAAAAAGATAAAATATCCTAGACAAAATTAAGTATCTACAGTTACCTCATAAGAATTATATTCCCAAAAGAAAAGGAAAATAAATGCTAAACACAAATATAATAGCAAGTCTAAACTATTTACACTAAGACTATGTAAACTAAGCAACTACCTTAAGCTATGTAAACTACAAGGGTGAACCATCCTGTAGAAGAGCATAGTGAAGGACAATATTAGCCTAAGACTTTTGAATCCTAATACCTAACAATGGCACCAAAAACTTGATTCGGATATTCTACAACTGCACAAGTCATACAAGTAATAATAATGACCTTTTGGTCAAGATATCATTCCATAGAGATTAGGTAAGGAATTTTTTAGGCTAAATATTTATTATCACCCTACCCTTCTATAGTTGGATCTATAATATAAGTATGAAATCTAAGTATCTACAGAAATAAAATTGAATAAAGCATGAAAAATGTAATACTAAGTAAATGAACAAATGAACAAGAACAATAGATAAATGAATGCTATAAAATATAAAATACAGTAGCTAAATCAAAGTAAACACAAGTTTGAAGTAAGAATGAAGTGATTAAAATGCAAAATACACTGTCCAAGGAAACCAAAAACTCAAAGCTAGTATAAATCAAACCACGACTTCAACACTAAAGAGGAATCTACATGGCAACAAGGTAAATGAACTAAAGCTTAAAAATGCAAAATCACATAAAGAACTAGAGCAAAAACAAGTTTAAAATTCAATTGAAAAGCAAAATTGCAAAACTCAAGTAAAAAGTGAAAATAGTAACTACCTTGCAAGATTAAAAAAATAAAATAAAATTTAAGCTACTGTTTTGGATCTAAATGATGCAAAATGAATAGAACATGAGATGAAATCTAAAAAAAATAATTAAAGAACTAAGGGAAAAACTAAATTGAGGAACAAAAACTGAAATGAAATGCATAAATTAGCTATAAGAAGTCAAAACTAAATCTGTTTAGCAATAGAAAATCACTGATAAGCATAGAAAAGTTTAGATCTAGAAAATTCTACTAAGATTGAACTGAAACTGAGCTACAGCATGAATCATCAAACTATTTACTACATAATTCCATAAGAAAATAGCAACAATTAACAAAGAAAATGGCTCAAGGAACTAACAACTTAAAAAGTGCGCAAAACTAGAGAAAACAGAACATCTTCAACAAATTTTATCCAAATAGCCATCAAATTCATGAATTAAATTGCAATGAAATGAACATAAGCAAGTAAACAAGTAAATTTAAGAATATAAAAGGTTGAAAAAAGCAAACTAAATGCCTAGAAGAGAGACAATCCAAGCATCAAACTGGTTTTCACGTCTAGAACTGCACTACCACCTGATTTTAGCTACAACTTCCAATTTAGATATGGAATGATGTGGTTTGAATTTAAGGCTGATTTTTTTACTAGATTAAAGCCTAATGAGTTAAAAACTATTAAAAAAATTGGAGCAAAAACGAGCTAGAAATCAAGGAGTTTCAATCAAAAAACTAGAAAGAGGTAAAGTGCATGAATTCATATCCAGATTTGAGATCAACAAGAAATCAAAGGCATTTGAGAAGAAAACATAAGAATTTGCAAGTTTCATTACAAAAATCTTTAAAAATTTGAAAAACACTTTAGAAAAGAGAAAATTAAAACAAGAATTAAATGAAAAAACTGGAATTAAAGTTGTTTGGCAAGTAAGAAAATGTAAGAAAATGAAATGCAAAAAAGTAAAATGTAGAAAATTGTTAGCCTTGAATTGATCCTTATTTTGAAATGACAAAACATTAAAGCTAAATAAACTTTATCAAGATTTTGAAAAAGATTTATTTAGTACATGTTCTTAAGTTTTATATTTTGGTACTAAATAAATAATATGATTTTCAAAGTTTAAACAAACCTTTCTTTGTATCATATTTCTCAAACCAAATCTACCTTTAAAGATTATTTATTTGAGCTTAAATGAAAGTCTAATTGTTGTTTTTAAAGTGAACTTATTCATTTTGGACTTAATGCAATTTTGAAAATATTGGTTTTGGGAAATAGATTAACTTAGGAAAGTTGTTTTACAATAACAAAGTTTTCCAACATTGAAATTATTTTATTTTTCTGTATAAATTCACAAAGTTTTAATATTTGAATTTTATATGGTTGGAAAGCTCTTGAGTCTACCTTCTAATGGATCAAACAAAATGAAAATTCAAATTTTCTAAGAAAATATTTTGAATTTTTACTAGACACTCTGTAGTTGTCAGAAAAACTGCATAATGGGTAAATTTAAAAATTCACTATAATTTGTACACAGTGAATTAGGTAATGAACTTTATATGGATAGAAAGCCCTTTAAGTCTAGTTTCTAAATCTTTAAACAGTTTGTAATTTGGATTTGTATAACTCAAGATATTATCAAATTAGTAAGTAGAGTGCAGAATAGGAGCTACACCCAGCATAGATAGGATCAATCCCCTCTAGAAGGGATCGATCACTTTTTCATACAGAATGATTGCCTCCCTCAAATTTCCAGAAAAAAGGATCGATCTCCCCACATAGGGGATCGATCACCTAGGCAAGGGATCGATCCCTCCATTAAAGGGATCAATCGGTTCTAAAATAGAAAGCACTCCCTATTCGAAAACAAGCAAAAGGGATCGATCCCCCTACATAGGAGATCAATCACCTAAAGAACAGATCGATCCTCCCAAGCAAGGGATCGATTGGGTAAGGCCATTTATGCATGATCTTTGGTTGTTCTAAAGCTGACCCAATCGATCCCATAAGGGAGGTGATCGATCCCCTGAGACCCAAAACACTCCAACAACTACTTTTGCATGATTCCAACGGGCATTTCTTCACTCCAAGCTTCCCCAACGGTTAGTTCCTCAATTTCTCTATAAATTGAGCACTCCAACACACCAAAAAGATTGATAAATCAAGAAATAAAATGCCAATAAGCCATATTTTCATTCTCTCAAAGAATCAAAAGTTTTTAGAGTTTCAAAGTCCATATCTTTGTCTTTATTGTATCCAAATTATATTTGTTATTCATTCATCATTGTCTTGTACTTAAACTTAGCAAACACTTAGCCTTAGAGAGGTTGTTCTATTGTATACAAAATTACGTTGGATATACAAGGATGGAAGAGAACAAAAGGTGAGGTATTCTCTTGATATTGTAAAGGTAAAGGTTACTATCTAAGCCTTGAGAAAAATATAGAGATTTAGTAAAAGATAGGTTTGCATCTTGTAAGAATTTTTCTTCAATTAGTGGATTAAAGCCTTGGTGTGGACAACCAAGAGAGAGGACACAGGTGCCTTGTGGAGAAGGATCGAACCTCTATAAATCATTGTGTTTGATTTCTCTATCCCTATCTCCTTATAATTTATTGTTGTTCATATTTGATTTTAAGTTCATTAATTGTTATTGTTGGCATTATATTTTCATCAAAATTGCTTATTGTTTTAATTTCCATTCAATTATATTGAAATTATTATTTAGGAAGAATTTGGAGAGATCCAATTCACCCCCCATCTTGGATCACTATCTAACCTATAAAGCTAACAATTGGTATCAGAGCTTTGGTCTATTTTTGTAGGTTTAACCACCTTGAGTAAAGATCCTATGGCTCACTTTTGGTTTTAAGATGGTAAGAAAGTCCTCAAAGCTCTCATGGTTGATAAATTTGAATTTTGTGAATGGAGAAAGATGATGAAGATGTTCATAATGGCCCAAGATTTTAGACCTTGGAATGTGGTTGAAAAAAGGCTTGGAATTCCTTCAAATGATGCAAACTACATGAGGCAAATAATCGATGATGCAAACGCCAAGTGCATTCTTTATGGAGCTTTAGATGATTACAACTTTAACTTGGTCTCAAAATGCTCAACCTCAAATGAGATATGGAGAAAGTTGGATGAGCTATATGAAAGACAAATTTCCAAACAACATGCATCATGTCTAATGGCTATTGAGGAACCAAAGGTAACCTCTAACTCTTGTGATTCAAACTTTTATACTTTTGATGAGCTATAAGATGCTTACAATGATTTAGAAATTGAATTTGAAAATATACATTTGCAACATAAGAAAATGATTTCAAAATTAAAATTTGAAAATGAATTTTTAATGAATTCAAAGAATGATTTGGAAAAGGAAAATGATAAATTGAAAATTAATTTTGAAGCTTGTCAAAAGAGAAATGAAATGCTGCAAAAAGAGAATTTAGAATTAACAAAGAAATTTGAAGTTTTGATGAATGAAAAATAAGAGCTTTTAAACAAGAGTTTAAGTAGTAAAGTGATTAAATGAAATTTTTGTAATTTTCATGGTCATACTATACATACTTGTCCTATTAGAAGAAAAGTTCCATTTAGAATTAGGCAAGTATGGGTTCCTAAAGGAACAAGAGACTTGGTAATTAGCCCTCAAGGACCCAAAGCAATTTGGGTACCCAAAATCAAATGAGTTTGCCTCTTGTAGGTGTGCTAGAGCAGGGAGTTACAATGTGAGATTGAAGATTAAATACTCTAGACACACAATGGAAATGAGTAACCTCTAAACTTTTATTTGAAGAAGATTTGAATTTGGTTACCTATTCTTGATGAAATTTGGATGCTTGATTGATTATGGAAAATTTGGTTGCCTATTCTTGTTAGATATAGATGCTTAATGGATATTGGTATATACTTTATTGATATATCTTGAATATACCGATTTTACTTGAGAAAATGTAAGCTTGAATTGAACATGCATTTATTTTGAAAAAATATATTTGCTTAAATGATTTTGGCATAATGGAAATAATTGTGTTTTTTTTATACATATTGATTTGTAATTATTGAATATGCCTATATGACCATGTTGATTTAAATTACTCAATTTGTTCTTAATGCTTGGATAGTGTGAAATATTTTTTTTAGCTTGATTGTTATATTCTAAATTGTTTTAACTCTTGATTTGTGATTTAAAAAAAAAAATTGATGATCATCTTGTGCTTAAATCATATATATTAATATTTGATTGTTCATCTCTTGACTTCTTATGAAATAATCTTGAAATATGATTTAATTCTTTATCCTTATTAATTCAAGATTTATTTCTTCTCTTGGGTTGATGAATTGATAAACACCTTGTGCTTAAGTGATATATATTGATTCTTTGTTCATCTATGTTTTTAGTCAAGATATGTGCTCATATGATGATTGGTTCAACTTGACCTTAATGCTTATGATTTGAAAATACATAAATTTTTTATCTCTTGATTTTTAAAATATTTTTAAATATACTTGCTCTTGTGCTAAATTGATTCATTAATTTTGTGAAATATTTTGGAACTTGTGCTTAATTGACTTATCTTTTGGTTTGGGATTAAGTATTGATGAACTAATTGTGTTTAATGATATATGTTGTTAGTTCATCTATTTTTCTTGTCAAGTGTGTGCATATATGGTAAATATAATTTATATTTGCTTGACATGCTTGGAACATGACTTAAGTGAGTGATTTTCTTATGATGTTTATTTTTAGCTTAAGTCATTGTTGATTATAGCCTAAATTTGTATAGACATTTTTATGCTTTTGTGCTAAAATTTTCTTGAATATGTTTTTGATGATAAATATGTCTTCCTTGAGTTTTCAGTTTTCATATGGCCTAAAATTTATTTTGACATATTCTTTAGTGAGTTCTTGAATATACATGAATATTGAATATGTCTATTTTGTGTTCATGAATAATCTAAAAGGTTTGATTTTTGCACATTACATGAAAAGTTTTGCTTTAGAGCCATTCTTGTGCTATTTGATGTTTAAATTGATATATGACCTCTAGCTTAAGTATATATCTCCTTTGCAATTGACAACTTATGCTTAGTGAATAAATTTTCTTTTGCCTATAATAACTTAGAAAATGGAATTGTTTTATAATAATTGGTATAATTTTGATCAATTGATTTTCTTGATGCTTCTAATGAAAATCCTTTGTCAAGAAATTTTTCTAAGTCTATGCTAGGCGAACTTGAAATGAGCATGGATGAGCTTACATTTTTGGAATTTCAAGTATAGCAAGCAAAGCATGTCATCCTCATCAATCAAGCCCAAGTACATAAAAGACTAGCTCAAATGATGTGGATTTAAGGATTCAAAGCCTCACTCAACTACAATGAGCACAACAACATAGCTTGATAAGGATGGACATAATTATATTGAATCTATGCTATGTGCCAATGATTTATAATGTTTAATGCATGATTTGATAAATGCTTGCTTTTATAGGTGCAAAAATGAGATATTGTGTTTGAATTTGTGAACACTTTGCACAAATTAATCACCAAGCTACTTGATAAAGTTTGTCTTAATATTTTTTTTAAAGCTTGGATTGATTAATTCACTTTCATTAATATTCATGCCTAGTTCTTGATTGCTTTGATTAATAGTTTTAACTGCATGAATATTTATTTGAATATTTGAACATGGACATGAGTTAAATAGATTGATTTCTTTGAACATGTTGATTTCTCTTTCTTTTGAAATGTCAAAAAAAGGGAGAGAGTTTAGAGATATCTCTTCTTGTATGCTTATAGCAATTGATATAGGAGCTTAAACATTTAGTATAAAGAGCATAAACAAAAAGGAAAAAATTTTATGAATATATTTGTTAATGATGCCTCTTTGTGTTTATTTGCTCATTAATTTGCTCATGCCTTTTTGCTATGACAAGAAAGGGGAGAAATATCATACAGACAAATTTGCTTGTGCTTGACATGCATATGTTTGATTATGCTTATTTCATATATTTGACTAGCATATGTTTGTTAAGTTGTGTAGGATGCATAAATTGAGGGGCAGTTTTGCCATTGGATTAGGATGCACAAATTGAGGGGGAGTTTTGCCATGCATTGATTAAGGGGGAGTTTTGCCATGCATTGATTAAGGGGGAGTTTTTCCAAAGTGTTTTTCAAAATCTTAAATGTTTCAAAGAAAGTTTTTTATCAAGCAAATTAATCTTTAAGTTTTGTCATATTAAAAAGGGGGAGATTGTTAGCCTTGAATTGATCTTTATTTTGAAATGACAAAACATTAAAGCTAAATAAACTTTATCAAGATTTTGAAAAAGATTTATTTAGTACATGTTCTTAAGTTTTATATTTGGTACTAAATAAATAATATGATTTTCAAAGTTTAAACAAACCTTTCTTGGTATCATATTTCTCAAACCAAATCTAACTTCAAAGATTATTTATTTGAGCTTAAATGAAAGTCCAATTGTTGCTTTTAAAGAGAACTTATTCAGTTTGGACTTAAAACAATTTCGATAATATTGGTTTTGGGAAATAGATTAACTTAGGAAAGTTATTTTACAATAACAAAGTTTTCCAACATTGAACTTATTTTATTTTTCTGTATAAATTCACAAAGTTCTAATATTTTAATTTTATATGGTTGGAAAGCTCTTTGAGTCTACTTCTAATGGATCAAACAAAATGAAATTTCAAATTTTCTAAAAAAAAGATTTTAAATTTTTACTAGACACTCTGCAGTTGTCAAAAAAACTACACAATAGGTAATTTTGAAAATTCATTATAATTCGTACATAGTGAATTAGGTGATAAACTTTATATGGATAGAAAGCCCTTTAAGTCTAGTTTCTAAATATTTAAACGGTTTATAATTTGAATTTGTATAACTCAAGATATTATCAAATTAGTAAGTAGAGTGCAGAACAGGAGAATACCACCCAGCATAGACAAGATCAATCCCCTCTAGAAGGGATCGATCACTTTTTCATACAGAATGATCACCTCCTTCAAATTTCCAGAAAAGGGATCAATCCCCCAACATAGGGGATCGATCACCTAGGTAAGGGATCGATCCCTCCATTAAAGGGATCGATCGATTCTGAAAGAGAATGCACTCCCTGCTCGAAAACAAGCAAAAGAGATCGATCCCCCCATATAGGGGATCGATCACCTAAAGAATAGATCGATCCCCTTAAGCAAGGGATCGATTGGGTAAGGCCATTTATGCATGATCTCTGGGTGTTCTAAAGCTGACCCAATTGATCCCCTGAGGGAGGGAATCGATCCCCTGAGACCTAGAACACTCCAACGGCTACTTTTGCATGATTCCAACGGGCATTTCTTCACTCCAAGCTTCCCCAACGGCTAGTTTCTTAATTTCTCTATAAATTGGGCACTCCAACACACTAAGAAGATTGATGAATCAAGAGAGCAAAAGTCAACAAGCCATATTTTCATTCTCTCAAAGAATCAAGAGTTTTTAGAGCTTCAAAGTCCATATATTTGTCTTTATTGTATCCAAATTATATTTGTTGTTCATTCATCATTGTCTTGTACTTAAACTTAGCAAATACTTAGCCTTAGAGAGGTTGTTCTATTGTTTGCAAAACTACCTTGAATATACAAGGGTGAAAAAAAACAAGAGGTGAGGCATCTTCTTAATATTGTAAAGATAGAGGTTGCTATCTAAGCCTTGAGAAAAAGATAGAGATTTAGTACAAGATAGGTTTGTATCTTGTAAGAATTTTTCTTCAATTAGTGGATTGAAGCCTTGGTGTGGACAACCAAAAGAAAGGACGTAGGTGCCTTGTGAAAAATGATCGAACCTTTATAAATCATTATGTTTGATTTCTCTATCCCTATCACCTTATAATTTATTGTTGTTTATATTTGATTTTAAGTTCATTAATTGTTATTATTGGCATTATACTTTCATCAAAAATTCTTATTGTCTTAATTTCCATTCAACTATCACTTGGAAAGTATTAGATTGTGGCCAAATATATCTATAACTAAAATAATCGAAAGCTTTAAGAGAAAACAAAGATTAATGACAATAGAAAATTGTAAAAGCATAAAAGAAATAATGGAAACTAGATTGCATTAAACCGAAACCTAGAATGAAAGAAACTAATATGGCTAAAACTATAAGAACAATAAAACAACTGAAAGATCGAAACTTGTAAAGAAAGCTTTAAGAAAACTAGATCATGAATGAAAGAATACTTATATTAGGAAAAGAAAAAATTTTAAAATAGTTTAGTTATGGCTAATCTGTCACCTTAGCCAAACTATAAAATAAAACTTAAAGAAAGTAAAAACTAAGAAAAACCAAAAAAAGAAGAGAAGAGATATGTAGAATGGGATGCTAGATACAAGAGAGAGCCTCCCTATTTATAATAGTTGGTTCGACTATAAGAGATTTCGATTACAAGTGTTCTTTTCCTATCAAAATTCTAAAAGATAAAAGTTATCTTAATATTCAAGTGGTTGGCCGAATATGGAGTTTTGGATCTTGGAAAGTTTTGGCCAAATGGGTCATCTTGGGATTCAATATTGTCTATTCAAATTTTCTTGCAAGATTGATCTTGCATTCATCAAAAGTAGTTTGGCTAAATATGGTCTATCAAGACCATGTAATTGCATCTAATCCAAACTCTTTTGAAAAAAAGATCAAAAAGTCCTTCTTTCATAATAACTTTTGCAATGGTGATCAAAGAGTCCTTGTCTTTGTAAATCTCTATTGGCTAAATACAATGAAGAGTCCTTCTTTAAATATAATTCTTTAATCTTCAATTATATGTAGAAGTCCTCTTATAAATAGGATAACTGAATGCATGTAGGAGTTTTAGTACCATTAGGATTCCTTAATCCAAGTAAATTTAGGAAATCAAATACCGATAGGATTCGACTAATCTTAATTTAACATGGCCGAACAAGATAATAATTAGGCTTGTCCTAATCTTGCATGAATTTGCATGGAATTTATGTCCAAGTACATAAAACCTAAAGATCAAGAAAACAAACATTAAAAGCACCAAATTCTATCAAATTTCAAAAATTTTTAACCAAAAAGAACTTGTAAAATACTATATGTTTTAATGCCATCTCACCCCACACTTAGCTTTTTGCTTGTCCTTAAGCAAAACTCTCAAATTAACAATACTAACAATTAAAATACATGCATACAAAGTCAAAGTTACATAAGTCATTCATCATGTACTTTAGCATAATAAAAAGCTAGTTACAAACATAGTTAACAAAAAACTCATTCAAAAATAAGCTTTCAATATCATACAACTCTTATGTAAGTGAAGTTAATCCACCTCTATTATATACATACAATCTAAATAACTAGGTTGCAACATATGCCATCATATATCAACTTAAAGATATAATACACTTCATAAGTGTACTTTCCTCATTTTCTTTCAACTAATGTTAGACTTACATACTTAACTCAAGATTAATAAGTCTTTTAAGCTTGTAATATAAGGCTTAGATCAAGGTAGGAAAAGGAAATTTAGGCTCACTAAACCTTTTGTTCACCTTCTTGAAATTTCTTAGACTTTTAATTTGACTTTGAGAACTTTGAAACTTCTTCAAGGCTTAAGGTATCTCTTTATTTCAATTTTTTTATAGCCATTTTCAGCTTTAGTTTTCACTTTCACCAACCTTTTCTTTTTTTTTACTTTATTTCCTCACACCTCTTTTCCTCCTAAATGTATGGATTTGTTCTCTTAATTTGCCTAAACATATGCATAAGCAATATTGGGCTGGATAATAACAATAAGAAGAATAATTCAAAGAAAGGTTTGGGCTTATTATTGTGGCTAAATAATAAAATATAAAAGGATATATATATATATAGACAGAGAGAGAGAGAGAAAGGCTCAAAATCAAAGGTATTACAGGTGCATTATCAAAAGTAGGCTTAAAAAGGCTCAAACAGTCCAAAGAATGCTTAAATCACTTCTTAAATTAAATATAGTCTAGAATTTCATCTCAAGGGTTAAGCGGGTAAATTCTAAAGTCATACTCATTCTTCAAATTTCTATGCAACTTAATATCCATATAACTTTCCATAAAAATCGATGCATATCAAAGATCAAAACTAAAAACATAAACCATAAAAAATCATCTCTAAAGAAAATTATACTTAAGAAATCATTCCATTGCTTCACCGTATTTATAATTTTCCTCATATCATACTCAAATCAATCTTGACACTTCATAAAACATTAACTAAGTTACCATCATCATGATTTTATTAAGTCAATTCAGTTTGAAAACAAAGCAATTAGGAAAATTTTTGAAAAACAAAATTTTAGCTCAAACAAGAATTTTCTTTCCCCCACACTTAAATTGGACAATATTTCAAAATAAACTTTAAAAAACTAAGGTAAATGAAACACTCCCTTATCTTTGCTTTCTTTTAAGGTCGAAACTTCAATTTTTCATGTGACATCTCTTTACATATCTTCATCCTACAAGAACAACTCAAAAACAAAAGGATAAACTCAAACCTATCCTAAACAAATCAAATAAGTGTAAACTTAACAATTAATGTAAAACTAGGGTTGCCTCCCAAGCAATGCTAGTTTTGGTCAAACTTAACCATACCTAATTGTTTGGATCGATTAAGTGCATTAACTCTTTGATTTGCTTTGCAACTCCCTCTTGATAGATTTTTAATCTATGCCTATTAACCTTTAAAGGTTGCTTCTCTTCCTCATCCATAATTTCTATGGCTCCATATAGGAAAACTTTAGTCACAAAGAAAGGTCCGCTCTATCTCAATTTAAGTTTACTAGGAAATAGTCTTAGTCATGAATTAAAAAGCAACACTTGTTGACCAAGCTCAAAATGCTTTTCCAAGATTTTCTTATCATGCCATCTTTTCATTTTCTTTCCTTATATAACTTGACATTTTCATAAGCTCATAACTTGAATTCATCCAACTTATTTAATTGGAATAGCCTATTTTCACTTACCAACTTTAGGTCAAAGTTAAGGTTTTTTATGGCACAACGCACCTTTCGTTCTAATTCCACCAATAGGTGACAGGCTTTTACATAAACTAGTTGGTATGGAAACATTCCTAGAGGGATTTTGAAGGCTATTACCCATAGGGAATCATCCAATTTAGCATCCTAACGTTTTCTAGATGGGTTCATAATTTTCTCAAGGATTCTTTTAATTTCCCTATTAGAAACTTCAGCTTGGCCACTGGTTTGAGAGTGATATTCCATAGCTATCTTATGGGTTACTCCATATTTAGCTAACATTTTTTCAAAAATTTTGTTGCAAAAATAGGTGCCTTCATCACTTATAATAGACCTAGATGTACCAAAATTTGACAAAATATTTTTTGCTAGAAATCTAAGTACTACATTGGTGTCATTAGAAGGTAATGCTATGGCTTTAACCCATTTGAAAACATAATCAATTGCTAACAAAATATAAACATTCTCATAAGAAGACACAAAAAGCTTCACAAAATCTATCTCCCAAACATCAAATATCTCAACTTCCAAAATGCTATTCATTGGCATCTCGTGTCATTTAGTCAAACTCCCCATCTTTTGACATCTATCATATTGAATGGTAAATTTATGTATATTTTTAAATAGAAAAAGCAAATAAAAACCATATTGCAATATCTTTGCTATCGTCTTTTTTCCTTCATAGTGTCATTCACATTCAAATGCATGGCATTCTTTTAGGATGCTTTCTAGTTCTTTTTTTGGAAAACATCTTCTTAAAACTCGGTCCTTACATTGCTTAAAACAAAAAAGATCATCCCACACATAATATTTAACATCATGAAAAAAAAAATTTTTCTTTTGCTAATAATTTAAATTAGTTGGAAGGATATTACCCATAATGTAGTTTACTAGATCAGCATACTATGGTGGTTCTTGAATAGAAAAAAGTTGCTCATTAAGGAAGGATTCTTGGATAATCTCTTCATTAGCTACTTTCCTTTCTATTCTTGACAAGTGATCTGCCACATGATTTTCACAACCCTTTTTTTCTTTCTACTAGTCCAAATCAAACTCTTGTAAAAGCATAACCCATCTAATCAATTGCAGCTTTGCATCTTTCTTTGTGATCAAGTACTTGATAGCTGTATAATCTGTATACATGATCACCTTTCTTCCTATCAAATAAGATTTAAAATTTTCAAAGGCATAACCTACATCATGATCACCTTTGTTACTAATCCAAATTGAACTCTTGCAAAAGCTTGAGGATAAAAGAAAAAATATTATCTTTTTCATGAGCATTTTTAGTGCAATTTCACTGATATTTTGGCTTGTTCCTTAGCATTTTGGCAAAAATACTCCTAAATGCACATATGTCTCATATGTAGGTGCAATTAAAGAAAATGAGAAATTTTAGTCAATTTTGATACATTTTGGAAGGATTTTTGTGCAATTTGTGCAAGTGTCCTAAACTAGTATCAATATGCAAAATTGACACTTAGGGAGTTTTCTTGATTTTTTTGAATAATTTTTTAGTATTATTTTCATAGCTTCTTTAGTGAATTGTGGGATAAAAATGTTCATAATGTGTTTGAAATTTTTTGCAAAAAAAAAAAAATTGAAAGATGCAAGTTACTTGGATGTGGTGCATTGGACGTGTGCATGGGAGCTGAGTTGACACCAAAAATGCAAGGCTTAAGAACACAAGGCTAGGAGTTGATGTGGCATTTTAAGGGGATGTGATTGGATATTATTTTGACTTTGTGGAGTAGCCATTACACATGAAATCAAGTTGCAAACCTATTGAGGAAACAGCTAAGCACCAAGAGCAGCATTAACATGCACCCAACCATGCATACCAAAAGAATAAGGCTTTAGGAGCTTATCTATTGGGACATTTTTTTTGAAATTTTTTTACACTTTAAGCTCCTCCCCTTTGCCTATAAATAAGGCAAAAGGCTAGCCATATGAACAGAGTTACTTTAGGATTTAATTTTTTTTCCTTTACATTCTGACACTTTTCTTTCTACATGTTACATTTTTTTAGTTGCCAGATATTATTTTCCAACATTTTTTCTTTGATTTTCATTTCAAATTGATAATGTCTTAATTTTTTTCCAATGTCATTTCAAAATCTTTCAATAAAATTTACATTTGAATTGTTTTCCAGTTCAAATCCACTGATTTCTTATTGATACTCAAATATATTTTTGAATATGCCAGTTCTAACATACATAAGGTATTTTGATGATATCTCTATCAAATCTTCATTATTTTTGCTTGAAACTTTTTCATAGTTTCCTAATTCGTTTAGCTATTATATAGTAAAAATTTAGTTTCCAACTCGACTACAACATTCCAAATCAAGCTTGGAAGTTTCGACTAGATGCAAGTGATAGTGCAGTTCTAATTTTAAGCAACTAGTTTGGCATGGATTCTTTCTCCACTTTGGTAATTTGTTTGCATTCTTTTCTTCTTTACATCTTTAGTTTACTTGTTTGCTTACTTAGTTTAGTTTTGTACAATTTATTTCATGCTTTTCATTGCTGTTTGATTAATTTTTGTTAATGATGTTTTGTTTTTTCAGATTTTGTATTGTGTTTGAAATTGAGTTCATTGAAATTGTTTTGTTGTTAATTTTCACAAATTTTTGTTGAGTTCTATACTAAACTTGTTGATGAATGATATATTAGCTCAATTTAAGTTCATTCTTTCCAAAAAAATTTAGATCTAAATTTTTCTCCATTGATTTGGTAGTTATTGAACTGAAGTTAGTTTTTGTTTTTAAATTTTTTGGTTAATCCTTGTACCTTTTTTTAGTTTTGTCTTCAATTCAATTACTTTCATTGTTACTTCATTATTCTCTTAACTTTCATCTTGAGTTTAATTGATTTTTTAACAAATTAATTTTAGATTTTTAGATCGAACTTTGGTTCCAAGGTGTAATGCTTTGTTTGATTTTTCATCTTAGCTCTTGAAATTTTCTTCATTTACTTGTAATGCATATTTGTTTTTACCTTAGTCCACTCATTGTTTTTGTCTTTTACAACTGAATCTCATACAATTTTGTCTTTTATCTTAGTGCTACTATTTTTGCACAGTTTGTTATTTTACTTAGTTTACATCTGCATGGCTTTGTTTGATTTTTTTTTTATAGTTAGCTTAGTTTTATGATCCTTCCTTGATTAAGCCAACTTTAGAAGGGTATAGGGATAATAAGTACTTAGCTTAGGAGTTTCTTTAGCTAATCCTCATGGGATCAACATCTTGACCTTTTGGTCACTATTATTACTTGTACGGCCTATGCACTTGCAGAGTTTATCCAATCAAGTTTTTGGCATCTTTGTCGGGGATTAAGTGTAAAGAGTCTTAGGATAATATTGTCCTTCACCATCCTTTTCTATAGATTGGTTCACCCTTAGTGTGCTTTTGTTAGGCTAGTTGCTAAATTACTTTGTTTTTGTTTCCTTATATTGTACTCAACTAACTTTCTTTGCATAGATTTTTGTTTAGGATTCTTTTTTTTTTAACATGTACGATTTTAATACTTTCGAGGTAATCGAGCACCATGTGGACCATGTTAGATCTAATTATTTTAATGACTACCTAGGAAGACAATGTTAAAATTAAGCCAACCTTTAAAGATTTAACCAAAAATTTGACTTTATAGAAAATCTAATAAAGGCCATTAAAGCTAAGAGTGATTCAAAGCCTAGTGTAGTCCAAACTCTCCAAGCCAACATGATAATGGTAGAGTTTACCATAGTGATAGGTGTCTATTTGACCAACACTTCCAATCTTACAGAAAGCTTTTACATTACTCATACTTGTGAGGGTTATCCTAAGAACATGTGGGACATTAGTTCAGGGCATTCTTTTAGTTCACCATTTCAGTACATCCCGACTTATCCTACCTAGTATTTACTTCCACAATACCTTCCACCACCCCAATATTCTCCACCATCATTGCAAGTTCCTCAAGTGCCACACTATGCTCTACCACAGTAACATTTTCTTTATCAAAACACCATTTCTCTTCACATCACTTTCCATCCATACCACATACATCAACATCTCCTACATAAAAAAAGAAACCATCCCTTGAAAAGATGCTTATTGAATTACTCCAAACTCAGGCAAAATTCTAGGAAGACTAAGAGGCATTCATAAAGACTCTTGGGCAACTGGTTCATAATGTACATTCCTCAATTACTTTCTTTTTAGATCCTGCCTAGGACCATAAAGTCAACATCTCATTAAGAGGAAAAAGAAGAGCATACATTAAAGAATCATTTGAAGAGAGGAGCTCCAATGTGGATTGATGATGATGATGAACCCAAAGTGTTGGAGACACCATATTTTGTAAAAGTTGCTGAAGAAGAGATAGTAAAGGTAGATGACATATTTATGGCTAGGAAAGTTAATGATAGAGGATCATTTAAGAAAGTGAAAAAAGAGAAAAGCATTCAAGAAGAAGTTAAGCTTGATATTTCACTTGTGTTATTTTTTGAGTTCTTTGATGATCACTTACCTGATTATGTGAAGATTAATGAGATAAATAAATGTGTTAATAAGGCAAGCTTACTAGATATATCACTTAAGCCCTTAAACATATTTCTTCTTGAATCTAGTATTAAGCATAAGGATAAGGAAGAATTCATTAGTAAAGAACTTATTTGTCTAATAGTTTTTCCATTTCATGATATTATGCCTAAAGCTTTAAACACCTCATTCTTTGAGCTTCCTTTAGATAGACCATCCATGGAAGAAATTGTGAATGGTATAGATTTTGGAAAAGATGACTCAATTCCATACTTTAAGTTGCAATAAGGTCTTAGCAAAGGTCTTAATCAATAAGAAAATGAACCTTATAGTATAACCATGCTATTTCCTCAATTCTTTAAGAATCCATTAAACGATGAGTTAGAAAAGTATGTGGTTGAGAACCCACCTTTTAATAATTTTGATGAGGGTTGTTTGACTCCACCATTAGACACAACCCTTGTTGAACTTACACTTATATCATCTATGAAAGACTTTTTCATTGTAGACCTTATATCTATATTCTTCATGGTGGTACCCATCTCATTGGTACTAAAGCCAATGGTCACCTCTTTTAGTCCATATTACAATATGTTTAGAACATTCATAGAGGTAGGATACAATTCTACCCTTAAGCACCACATTCGCTTAAAGCTTATCAATACAAATTTGGTGCAAAGAAAAAGAATAAAATGGGTAAATTCTAGAATAAAGTATGGTGTGATTCTCTAACACCAATGATAGTCTAGCTTTTGACTTTAAATACAATGTTTCTTAGGAGGTAACCTAAGTTTTACTTTTCATGCTATTTTTTGTTTTATATGTTTGCATACATATGTGTTTACATGATTTTTTTTTTTGTTTTGCACATTCAATTTTTCTAATTTGTATATAATTGTCATTTTTGTTCATTCAATTAGGTTGTATATACTTGTTTATGTGTTCATTTCTTTTCTTTCGGTTATGCTTTTGATTTACATATTAATGTAGTTCTTTGTGTAATTGTTTTTTTTTTTTGTAGGATAAATAAAAGCTTGAAATGGATACACTAGTTTTGGCTAAAGCTATATAAGAGATTCTATCACCATGCCTTCATGATGATAGGAGAGTTTCATTGTTCTTCTCTTTTGTGCTTTATTGCTTAATTCTTACACATTAAAGATAATGTGTTGCTTAAATTTGGGGGTATGGGAAAATTGCTTAAATTTTAAAAAAAAATTTGAATTTTCCTTCAGTTTTGCCTTGAAATTGAGCTTAACATGTAGTAGCTTGAATCATTATTATGTTTTATTTGATGAGTCCTTCATGAAGCCAATGATAAGTAGAGATTAAGAATGAATATAGCTTTAGAAAAAAATTGAATATTGTGTGAAATATGAGATGATATTTAGGTTTAGTAACTTTTTAAGTATGTGTTTTCATTTGAGTGATGTCTTAAACATTGAATTGCATTTTTTTTTATCTAGTATTGATTATGTGAGCATGAGATTATTTTTGCATTAGTCTTTAGAGTTATGTTTTATGATTTTAGAATTTATTTTGATCATTTATCGAGGTAAAATATTAGAAGACATATAATTAAGAAAATGATATAGGCCATCTTTAGATCATTTAAGCCTTTCGAAGCAACCTTAATAAAAAACTTCCATAGCCATCCCATTTGAACCTTATGATGCCTTTTCTTTGTTTTAAAATCACATTACAAGCTTATAACCTTATTTTGTAGATTTTCTATCTTTTTGGTCCCTTGTCCTATATGCATTTAGGACATTCATGCACTATTTGTGAGCTATGCATTAGTAAAGAGGAAAGGTAAAGCTTGGAAAGTTTGAGAAACTGAAAAAAAAAATAGAAAAAGCAAAACCAAAAAATAAAGTGGTGGAAAAGCAAAAAAAAGAAAGAAAAATTAGTAAAATCAAAGTTTGGAGGGGTGAATCTTTAGTCAAGCTTACCTTTCTTACTTTAAAAGTTAAACTATGAATGATCCTAGACATGTGATGTATTATTAGGGTACTTAAGCCTAAATGACTTTTATCATACTTTTTCCCTAGCTTACATTACAAGCTTGATAAAGTTCTAAACGATCCTTAGTCATATGTTTAGCTACATTGGTGAAGAGAGATATGATTAACAAACTTATAGAACATGAACATACTTTATTGATCCTTGTTATTAAAGTTTCATGCTTTTCATAACATTACTAGATTTTATTCAAGGATATGTGAGAAGTGTTACTTGCTTGTGAAATCATAGTTAGGAATGATCTTAACCTTGGTTGACTATTGTATATTAGAACTTTTCCAAGATTTTGCTTTAATTATATCTGTTGAACAATCCATTAGGCATTCATGTTGAATGAGGCATTGGGAGTATAGTATGATTTTTGCACAATCTTGTTTGCTTCGGGACAAACAAATGTTTAACTTTGGTGGTTTGATTGCACTTAAATTTTAGCTTTTTCATGATCATTTTTAGTGCAATTTGACTAATATTTTGGCTCATTCCTTGGCATTTTTGACAAAAATACTCCTAAATGCACATTTATCTCAGGTGTAAGTGCAATTAAAGAAAATGAAGAATTTTGGTCAATTTTGATACATTTTCGGAGAAATTTTGGTGCAATTTGTGCAAGTGGCCTAAACTAATGTTAATATGCAAAATTGACATTTATGGAGTTTTATTGATTTTCTTGAATAATTTTTTAGTATTATTTTCATAGTTTTTTTTTAGTTAATTGTAGGATAAAAATATTCATAAAGTGTTTGAAATTTTTTGCAAAAAAAAAAATTGAACGATGCAAGATACTTAGACGTGATGCATTGGATGTGTGCATGAGAAGTGAGTTGAGCACCAAAATTGCAAGGTTTAAAAGCACCAAGGTGAGGAGTTGATGTGACATTTTAAGGGACTATGATTGGATATTATGTTGACTTTTTGGAGCAACCATTACATGTGAAAGCAAGTTGCAAACTTGTTGAAGAAACAACCAAGCACTAGGAGCAGCACCAGCATGCACCCAACCATGCACACCAGAAGAAAAAGCTTTTAGAAGCCTAATTGCTGGGAGATTTTTCTAGAATTTTTTTAAACTTTAAGCTCATCCCCTCTGCCTATAAATAATGGGAAAGGGCTAGCCATAGGAAGAGAGTTAGTTTAAGATTTGAATTTTTTTTCCTCTACTTTCCTACACTTTTCTTTCTGCACTTTACGTTTTCTTAATTGTCAAACATTATTTTCTAGCATTTTTCCTTTGATTTTCATTGCAAATTTACTATATCTTAAGTTTTTTTCAATGCTATTTCAGAATCTTTCAATAAAATTTACATTTGAATTCGTTTTCTAGCTCAAATCTACTAATTTTTTGTTGATACTCAAATTTATTTTGTAATTTGCTAGTTCTGACATACTTGCGATTTTTGGATGATATCTCTATCAAATCTTCTTTTTTTTTTTTGCTCAAAACTTTTTTCATAGTTTCCTAATTCATTTAGCTACAACATACTAAAAATTTAGCTTCAAACTCACACCACAGCATTCTAGATAAAGCTTGGAAGTTCTAGTTGGATGCAACTGACAGGGCAATTCCAGTTTTGAGCAACTAGTTTGGTGTGGATTCTTTCTCCACTTTGACAATTTGTTTTCATTCTTTTCTTCTTTAGATCTTTAGTTTTACTTGTTTGCTTACTTATTTAATTTTATGCAATTTATCTCATGCTTTTCATTAATGTTTGGTTAATTTTTGTTAATGATGTTCTATTTTTTCATATTCTACATTGTGTTTGAATTTAAGTTCATTGAGCTTGTTTCCTTGTTAATTGTTGTATTTTTTTTAATTTTATAGTAAAATTATTGATGAATGATATATTAGTTTAGTTTAAGTTCATTCTTTCCATAAAATTTCAAATCTAATTTTTTCTCTATTGATTTGGTTGTTATTGAGCTAAAGTCAATTTTTGTTTTTAAGTTTTTTGGTTAATCCTTGCACCTTTTTTTATAGCTTTTGTCTTCAATTCAGTTACTCTCATTGTTATTTCATTGTTCTCTTACTTTTAGCTAAAGTTTAATTGATTTTCCCCAAATTAATTTTATATTTTTAGATTGAAGCTTTGGTTCCTAGGTGTAGTGCTATATTCAGTTTTTCATCCTAGCTCGTGAAATTTTCTTCATTTAATTGTAATGTTTATTTGTTTTTACCTTAGTCCATTCATTGTTTTTGTCTTTTACAGCTCAATTTCATACAATTTTGTCTTTTACCTTAGTGCTACTATTTTTGCACATTTTGTTATTTTACTTAGTTTACATATGCATGGCTTTGTTTTATGTTTTATAGTTAGCTTAGTTTTATGATCCTTCCTTGATTGAACCAACTTTAGAAAGGTATGGGGATAATAGGTACTTAGCTTAAGAGTTTCTTTAACTAATCTTTGTGATATCGACATCTTAACCTTTTGGTCATTATTATTACTTGTACGGTCTGTGCACTTACAAAGTTTACGCAATCATGTATAGCATAGACAAGGGCAGTTTGGGATGGGGTACCTAAGGCTTCAATTTTTTTATTCAAACTAGCTAACTATGAAGTAATAGAATATAAGTATCAAGTTCATACACCTTAGCAGTTTTCTTATTACCATACACTTTATACCCATTGGTAATTGATGGCCATCATCTCTTCAATCAACTCATGTGCCTCATCAACAATTTTACTCATAATGGCCCCTCCAGTATCATAATTAAGTGCAGTTCTCATTAATGGCATTAGTCCCTTGTAAAAAAATCTAAATTTGCAACCATTGTGGGAAACCATGGTATGGACACCTGCACAATAACTCTTTATATCTCTCTCCCGCATCATATAAGTTCTCACCATCAAACTGTATAAATGTAGTGATTTTGCTCCTTATCTTAGCGTCTTAGTAGGTGAAAAAAATTTTAGCGAGGAACTTTTATACTAAGTCTTCCCACATTGTGATCAATCCAAATGGTAAAGAAGATAACTAACTCTTTGTCTTGTCCTTGAGAGAAAAAGGAAAAAGTTTTAGTCGAATTGCATCATTTGAAACACTATTGCATTTAAATGTATCACATAATTCAAAAAAATTAAAAGGATAAAAATTTGGATCATTCTTTAGCAACCCTCCAAACTGTAAGAAGTTTGGATCATTTGAATCATTAAAAGCTTAATCTCAAAATTATTTGCTTAGATAGCCAACCTTCTTATTGATGGTTGAAATCTATCAGCATTAAAACTGCATAGTCTCTCAACATTTTTTACCCTTCATTGTTCGCATTCACCATTTAGATTGGAGTCGGTGGTGTTGTTTATTCTCTTCTCAAATGCCTAAAGGTCCTTTCAATTTCTTTATCGAGTAGAGTTAGTCAACACTTCTAGATCTATGCATACAAACAAAGAACATATCTAAACAGTTTAAAACAAATAAAGAAAAATGTTTAGATTACAAGGGAGTAGAAAATCCTTATTAATATTGATTCTGAACATCGATATAATCCCTGGTAATGACGTCAAAAACTTGATTATTACTTTTTGTAATGTCTGTAAGTGTACAGATCATAATCAAGTAATAAAGTGAATAAGTAGAGTATCGTTCCCATGAAGATTATATAATTGAATTGTTAGGTGACAATCAAGTAGCAAAAGTGATAATCTACTTTTTTATATCTAAACTAATGGAAATATTGGTTTGAAAGTGATTCAAAATAATGAAAGAAATATTGTGTAGGCTTAGACTACTTATCCAACTATTACTTGGAAAGTATTAGATTGTGGCCAAATAGATCTATGACTAAAATAATCAAAAGGTTTGAGAGAAAAAGAAAGATTAATAAAGGCAAAATGTTATAGAAGCATAAAAGCAAGAATGGAAACATGATTGTATTAAACCAAAACTTAGAATGAAAGAAAGTAATATGATCAAAACTGTAAGAATAATAAAACAACTTAAACAAAAAACTTATAGAGAAAGCTTTAAAAAAATTAGATCTTGAATGAAAGAATAATTATATTAAGAAAAGAAATAATTTAAAAAATAGTTTAGTTATGGCTAATCTATCACCTTAGCCAAACTATAAAAGAAAACTTAAAGAAATTAAAAACCAAAAAAGAAAGAGAATAGATATGTAGAATGGGATATTAAATACAAGAGAGAACCTTCCTATTTATAATAATGGGTTAAACTATGAGGGATTTAAATTACAAGAGTTCTTTTCCTATCCAAATTCTAAGAGATAAAAGTTATCTTAATCTTCAAGTGCTTGGCCAAACATGGAGTCTTGGATCATGAAGAGTGTTGGCCAAATGGGTCATCTTGATATTCAATCTTATCCATCCAATTATCTTGCATGATTGATCTGGCATTCATCAAGAGTGGTTCGGCTAGACATGGTTTTTCAAAACCATGTAGCTGCATCTAATTCAAACTCTTTTGAATAAGATTAAATAGCTTTTCTTCCATAATAACTCTTACAATGGTAATCAAAGAGTCTTTATCTTTATAAATCTCTCTTGGCCAAATACAATGAGGAGTCTTTCATCAAATATAAGTCTTCAATATTCAATTGCATATAGGAGTCCTCTTTTAAATAGGATAATTGAATACATGTAAGAGTTTTAGTACCATTAGGATTCCTTAATCCAAGTAAATTTAGGAAACCAATTGCCAATAGGATTTAACTGATCTTCATTTAACATGGCCTAACAAGACAATGATTAAGCTTGTCCTAATCTTACATAGAGTTTGCATGAATTTGCATGGAATTTGTGTCCAAGTACATTAAACCTAAAGATCAAGAAAAAAACACTAAAGGCACCAAATTCTATCAAATTTAAAAAATTTTCAACTAAAAAAAACTTGTAAAATACTATATATTTTAATGTTATCACTCCACTAATCGACCTTCTAACAATAAGCACCAATCCTCTAAGTCTTCAACTCTAAGACTCCACCCACAGAGCACACTACACACAAGATACCATCCATCAAGCACCCATCCCCCAACCTTTTTAATGGTGTTGACACCACTACACCTAACACCTTAAATAAATAAACTAAAAGGAAGAATCAAAGGTTACCTATTGCAACAAATCTAGACAACAAGCTACAGATTACTTATCTATAAAGCAGGTAAGGTATTTACAATTTATTTACTTTATTTGTTTATTCAATTAAATAACTAATATTTTTAAGATGATAATTATTTTATTACTTGTCTACAACACTTTCTTGAAATCCATAATTGTTTGAAGAATAATCGATGAGATCAAAAATTACTAAAATGGTTCATGGCTGACATAAAAAAAAGTTTCGAATCTTATGAAGTGAGCTTATGGGAGAAATTCCAAGTAATTTTTTACTATATATAATATAGGTATCTTTTCATTTGTTTATTTAGTTATTCAAAGATAATATAGACAATTTTTTTTTAGAGAAAATGCATATGGTCTTCAGAATATATGTCTCTGGTGTGTGAAATATAAGAAATGTGTGAAACACAAGTTAAAGACACGTTGCAAACCCAAAGGAAAAAGGCAATGACGTATTTTAAGCACAAACAACATAGCAAAGTATAGTGATTATAATAAATCAAAATGGATTAAAGTTCAAATTTGAAATAAACTCATTGAAACATAATGAGATACCTAAAGATAACAATAAAAGTATAATAAAACAAGTGAAAATCACTTAACAAGAAAAAAAAGCATCACAAAGCACATAAGTGGTTTGTCTCATTTTTTGATTCATGTACACAAATTGACAATAACTTTTAAATTGGTATATTTGACAATCTTTTATACTATTTTTTTATTTATAAATAGTAACGTCATTTTCTAACTAAGTGTAGTCATAAAAGCTTGGTCGACAGGCAACATATAAGGAACTTTTCAATCACATCCACAAATGGTCAAGGGGACATGATAATTTTAAGGATAACATGTCCAAAACCATTAGCATAAGTGAATGTTACTTTATGTATGCTTCATTTCAAAATGAAAATTAGTTTTCATTATGAATTTTATTTACTTTAACCAATGTGAATCATGTATTTATAAGAAAACTATACCTTTTCATGGAATCCGAAATATGATGAGGACACATATGTTCATCTTGAGTTCAATTCGCAATATTTGTGTCAAGTTATTGGGGGGTTGAAAACCACTTCCACCCATTTGTATGGATTTAGGACAAAGCTATGTGCAACATATATATTTGGTACCTTTTTCTTTAGTGTTAGTTCATCCTACTTAACTTGTGGTCTTACAAATTTCAATTCCAGCATAAACTCATTCATTGAAATTGATGATTTAAAAGAAAAGGTGTTAGACATGCAAGACCAAATCAAGAGTGTAGTGTAATCACAAAAAGAAATGAAGCATTCATAAGCAAAAATGAAGCAATCAAAAAAGAAAATGAAGGTGGTTTTTCTTAAGATCGATGTTAGCATATTCCCTACATTTGGATCTTCTTGACATAGAAGTGGCACTAGACAACAAGGATGGGAGGCAATGCTTAATGAGATTATCTCAATCTTTTATCAATATTGCGTTATCTATATTGCATATGCATTTGATAGATATTGTTAAAGGTTTATGGATGTTTATGATGTTTGTGTAGTTTATGATTGAATTTATGGAATTATGGATTTTGTTTTGTAAATTTATATTTTGATTTTTATAAGAATTTTATTACGTTCAATAATCATCTTGAGATAATATCATATTAAAATTTCTTTACAAAACAAGATTGTTAAACAACACTTCACATATAAACTGCTCATTTTTTAATAAAAATACAAACATTGCCTAAAATTCAAAACATCATAAAAAAGGTTTTTCACCATCTTTATTTGACATTAAACTTTGAGGCCACATTTTTAATGATTTTATTATGTGATAATTTTATATATTGTCATATAAAATATTAAAACATCAGAAAAGTATGATGAATTGTAGTATTCTTCATGTTTGACATACTTTATGTGACGAAATGTTATGCGTCATTTAAAAAAATTATCACAATTTTTCAAAATTTTTGTAATACAAATATTTATTTTTATTTATATTTATAAAAACTAATATCTCAAAATGATCACCATCACCATCAATGTATGACTTTTATTAAGAGTATTTGATTAAAAAAGTTGACCCTATGAAAATAGTCATGCACATAAAATCCATGTTTTAGAAATTTTTTTGTTAGTAGTTTTTGCCAACATGTAATGGATTTAAATTATTGAAATCTTCTTAGTTTAGTTTTTACGGAACTAGATTAAAAGTTAAATTATTACCACCAAATTTTAGATAATTAATTTTCATAAAAAGTAACCCTATAAGATCACAAAATTTTCACTAAGATAATAAAAAACTAACAATTTTTATTTTTATGATACTTGTATTCACACATTTATGTACATATTTTTTTCTTTTATTATTCTTTTAGGGCCAACTTTTTTTTATTGATATAATTATATCATATTGCTGCCATTTTTTTGTGTATGTTATATTTAAAATTAAATTTTTTTGGGTAACTAATAATTTGATTAGTCAATAAAAATTGTATACAACTTTTATGAATTATGGTTCTATTATAATTGACTATATCTAAATAAAACAAAAAAGTTTCAAAAAGTATATGCTAAAATTTAACAAAACTCTATCTACCGTTCCACAAAATAGTACAAAGTAATACAATTACGGTAGTAACTTTCCTAAGTTAGCCTCACTTTATCAAACTTGTTAGATATTATTATAAAATTAAAAAAAATGGACATGCATGAAATATATATTGTCATATACTTTAAAAGATCTTAAGAATGTTTAGTTTTTAATTAATTACAACAATTTTTTTAAAAAATTACAAATATAAGAAAAATTACAATTTTAATTAGATATTAGATCTATGTATTAAAAATCATTGAATAATCAAATAAACAATCTTACAAATTAGAATATAACTAAACAAATTTAAAATAAAGTAAAATCAAATCCACACAAAATAAGACTTGAATCTAAAATCTCAAAATTCTACAATATTTGTATTTAAATTGGTTAAAGCTCTAAATGACATAGTATTTATCCTAAAAAAAAAAAAACTAAATCACATAGTTAAAAGATTTTAGGCATGCTAAATTGTTGGTATCTTTAAGACTTATATGCCACAAAATGAGTATAAGCAGTAAGTAATTGAACAAATCAAAATTTTTGAAGGATTTAACAAACTAAAAATAAACTAAGAAATAACAATAACAATTCTAAACATATTAGAAGTAAAAAAAAACGTAAAATATATTATTATAATGTAAATAATTATGATGATAATGTAAAATTTTAATTAATTATTATTTTTGTATATAAATAAATAAAATAGCTACAAATTAAAAAATAAATTAGTAACGTATAAGAGTGTGAAAAAACATAAAATTAGTGTCGTTTAGAGTAAAATAGGTAAAAGTATAAAAAAGAGTTATGGCAATTTTAAACATAATAGAAGGTAAGAACAATCGTAAGGGTATATTATTATAATGTAAATAATTATATTGTTAATGTAAAATTTTAACTAATTATTAATTTTTTAAATATAAAGAAAATAGCTAAAATTGAAAAACAAATAGATAATATAAAATTACTATCATTTAGTGTAAACTTAAAAAAAAAATGTTTTAACACAATAAGAAAGAGCTATTATAACTCTAAACATAATTAAAGTTAAGAACAATTATAAAAACAAATTATTTTAACGTAAATAATTAAATTGTTAACACAAATTTTTAATTAATTATTTTTTAAACATAGAAGAAAAATAGCTAAAAATTAAAAAACATACCGGTAACATAAACAAGTGAGAAAAATATAAAATTAGTATCATTTAGCGTAAAATGGGTATGACTTGTTATAATACACTAAAAAGTGTTATGATAATTCTAATCATAATTGAAAATAAGAATAGTCATAATAAGATATTATTATAATGTAAATAATTATATTAGAAATGTAAAGTTAGTATCATTTGGCCTAAGATAGGTAAGACGCATCAGAACACATTAAGAAAGAGTTATGACAATTTTAAACATAATAGAAAAATAAATGACCATAAGAAGATATTATTGTAAAGTAAATAATTATATTGACAACTTTAAATTTTAATTAATTATTGTTCCTGTAAATATATAAGAAAAATAATTATAAATTAAAAAATAAATTGATAACGGTAACAAGTGAGAAATGTAAAATTAGTATCATTTGGTATGAAATGGGTAAGAAAAGTCATAAAATACTAAGAAAGAGTTATAGCAATTCTAAATGTAATTGAAAGTAATAACAATCATAAAAATATATTATTATAATATAAATAATTATGATGGCAATGTAAAATTTTAATTAATTATTATTTTTGTGTATATATAAGAAAAATAGAAAAAAATTAAAAAAAATAAAATAGTAATGTAAACAAGTGAGAAGAAACATAAAATTAATATTATTTGACGTAAAATAGGTAAGAAGGGTAGTAACATACTAGAAAAGAGTTATGACAATTCTAAACATAATGAAAGATAAAAACAATGTAAGAATATATTATTATAACATAAATAATTATCTTGGCAAATGAAAATTTTAACTAATTATTATTTTTTAAAATATATAAAGAATATAACTAAAAATTGAAAAATAAATAGGTAATGTAAAAAAGTGAAAAAAGTGTAAAATTAGTATAATTTAATGTAATATAAGTAAAAAATATCATAACATACTAAGAAGAAAATGACAATCTAAATATAATTAAAGGTAAGAACAATCATAAAAACTAAATTATTACAACATAAATAATTAAGTTACAAACGTAAAATTTTAATTTTTTTAAATATATAAGAAAAATAATTAAAAATTAAAAAATAATTGGTAACATAAACAAGTGAAAAGAAACGTAAAATTAATATCATTTGGTGTAAAATGGGTATAAATTGTCATAATATGATAAAAAAAAGTTATGAAATTTTAAACATGATGAAAGAACAACCATAATAATATATTACTATAATGTAAATAATTATATTGGTAACTTAAAATTTAATTAATTATTATTTTATAAATATCTAAAAAAATAGTTAGAAATTAAAAACATAAATTGATAATATAAACAAGTGAGAATAAACGTAAATTAGTACCATTTAGCATAAAATGGGTAAAAAGTGTTATAACATATTAAGAAAGAGTTATGACATTTGCAAACAAAATGAAAAGTATAAAAAAAAAATCATAAAAAAAAATTATTATAAAGGTAATAATTATGTTAACAACATAAAATAATAATTATTTATTATTCTTGTAAATATAAAAGAAAATAGCTAAAATTAAAAATAAATTGATAACGTAAACAAGTGAGAAGCAATGTAAAATTAGTATCATTTGGAATAAAATGTGTTAGAAGTATTACAACACACTAAGAAAAAGTTACAATAATTTCAAACATGATGAAAAGCAATAACAACAATAAAAATATAATATTGCAACGTAAATAATTATGATGACAATGTAAAATTTTAATTAATTATTGTTAATGTATATATATATATATAAGGAAAATAGCTAGAAATTAAAAAAATTAGTAATGTAAATAAGTGAGAAGAAACGTGAAATTAATATAATTTTGCATAAAATTAGAAAGAAGTGTTGTAACACATTAAAAAAAAGTTATGATAATTCTAAATATAATAGATTATAAGAATAACCATAAGAAGATATTATTATAACATAAATATCCAAGTAGATAACGTAAAATTTTAATTAATTATTATTTTTATAAATATATAAGAAAAATAGCTAATAATTAAAAAGTAAATAAGTAACGAAACAAATAAGAAAAACATAAAATTTGTATTATTTGGCATAAAATAAGAAAAAGTTATGATAATTTTAAATGTAAAGGAAGATAAGAATAACTGTAAAATATTATTATAACATAAATAATTAAGTAGATAACGTAAATTTTTAATTGATTATTGTTTTAATAAATATATAATAAAAATAACTAAAAATTAAAAAACAAATTGGTTACATAAACAAGTGAGGAAAATGTAAAATTTGTGTCATTTGCTATAAAATGGCTAAAAAATATCGAAGCACACTATGAAAAAGCAATAACAATTATAAACATAATTAAAACTAAGAAAAACTATAAAAAGATATTATTGCAACGTAAATAATTAAGTAGGTAACGTAAAATTTTAATTAATTATTATTTTGTTAATATACAAAAAAAAAGATAAAAATTAAAAAAAATAAATAGGTAACATAAACAAGTAAGAAGAATCGTAAAATTCATATCATTTGATGTAAAATAAGTAAGAAGTGTTGTAATACATATTAAGAAAGAGTTATAACAATTTTAAACGTAATGGAATGTAAAACCAATCATAAGAAGATATAATTGCAACGTAAATAATTAAGCAAGTAGCATAAAATTTTAATTAATTATTATTTTTTAAATATATAAGAAAAATAGATAAAATTTAAAAAAAAAAAACAAATAGGTAATGTGAACAAGTGAGAAAAAGTATAAAATTTGTATCATTGACATAAAATGAGTAAAAAGTGTTATAACACATTAAAAAAGTTATGACAATTCAAAACTTATTGGAATGTGAGAACAATGGTACGAAAATATTAATGTAACGTAAATAATTAAATTGATAATATAAAATTTTAATTAATTATTGTTTATGTAACTATATAAAAAAATTTTAATAAATAAAAAAAAAAATTTTGTAACTTAAACATGTGAGAGAAAATGTAAATTCCGTATCATTGGCATAAACTGTGTAAAGTCTTTTAATATAATAAAAAAAAGTTATGATAATTCTAAATATAATGAAAGGGAAGAACAATTATAAGAAAATATTATTGTAAGATAAATAATTAAGTTAATAATGTAAAATTTAATTAATTAATATTTTTGTAAATATATAAAAAATAAATAAACAATCAAAAATTTATTAACGTAAACAAGTAAGAGGAACAATAAAATTTTTCTCATATTTGAATGCTATCATTAAATCATTTTTATTCAAAAAATTTATTGACTTAAATATTCATATAGTAATTTTATTTTTTACTGTAAGTAAAAATATTTATGTAATAGCAAAAAAATGTCACATCTTAATCAAGTGGTGTTTCAAATATGCTGATTTTTTTTTAATAAAAAGACACCAAAATTTGCAATCAAATTATTTATAAAAAATCATATAAATAAAATAGTAAAATGGTAGCTTTCATTTTTATGATTTATGTTAATAAATTTCTAAGACTAGAAATAAAAATTATACAAATAAAATTATAAAATATATAACATAAATAACTAAAAAAATAATTATACAATAAAAAATATAACATAAAGTAATTGATATTTTAAAATTAAAAAAATAAAAAATTATTAATATTAATGCTAAAATTTGTATTAATTATTATTGTAATATTGTTATTTGTTAATAATGAAGGAATAGCAAAAATATTATTTATTAAAATAATATATAACATACTATAGTTGAATTTTTATTTTAATGTTATTATTTATAAGAATAGATGAAAACAAGTATAAAATACGTAATTTATAATTTTTTATTTGTTAGATAAATAAAATAAATAAAATAAATTTTATATATTTTTAGTTAACTTATTAACTTGTTTTGTCATTTTTCATTTTATTTTTTATAATTTTTTCAATTTTTTATGAGATATCATGATATCTCATAACCTTAAAATAAGGTCAATAAATTAAGATCTTATTAATGGCAAACCCCACAAAATTATACTTCAACAAAAGAATAATTGTATACTTACATCAAATTTTGAAAGCTTTTGTATATAGGTATTTGACTTATACTAAAGTTCAAATCTTGATATCTTTAAATATAAAAAAGTAAATTTAAATTTTCTTTCATTTTACAAAAAAGAAATTGTATATTTATATGAGATTTAATTTTTTTTATTTGAAATTATAAAAAAATTGATTATGATTATTAAAGTTAAAAGTTTAACCATCAAGTTGGCATATCAAATTTCATCATTGAGCAAACGGTTACATTGAGAAACTGTTTCTGATGAAATCAAACCACTTGGGATGTGGTATTATCTAAACAAAAGAATTTCCCAAAAGTCACAATGTTAATTCACGGAAAGAGCGTAAAGATTATTTGACGGGAGAAGCAAAATATGAAAATATTTTCCTGTACCAGCTTTTTATCTAATTAATTACCAGCAAGGCAAGATATTGACTTGGGGGTATCAAATGGTGGGGGAACTCAGACCAAGGACAACTACAGAACTTCACCACTTAAATCATTATACGGGCATATAAGTCAAACATCAACTACCCAAGTTGCTCAGTGCTTTACAGCATCAAATGATTTTCTGCTTTGGGAGTTTTCACATCAATCGTGTCATCAGTAAGTAGTAGGCTAACCTCACATTGTTGAAACTAAACTTTACCCATGTACAGAAAGCGAGGCTAGCTCCTATAGGGTTAAAGCACACAATCTCCAAATCATGTACTTCAGCCAAAAATCATCAATCCTAGCCTAGAATAATTATATATGGAGATCATCATTATCACTTCCTTTTCTCTGTTGTTGATCATTCGTTCATTCAACAGGTTTGAATTATCGTTTGCCCCCACCGCCTTTAAGAACATGCGTGCGCACGTACGGTCACATTTTTATCATTGTTCTTGTTCATGTTCATGTTCATGTCATCTTGGCCACTATTATTGTAGGAATGGTATCGCCATGAAGGAGAACTGATGTATCCAATCCCTATCCACACCGGGTCACACGAGCTTTCTAGCATTTAGATACTAAAATAAGATGAGTGAGAAAGGCATCTGTACCACTAATTGAGATCAATCAACTCAAATTGGTAAAAAGCCTCAATCTTTATGCATGAATTCTCTTACCTCTTTACAAAGTACAAAACCTCTCTCCCCATTAATTATTGATTCCTATTCTTTTCTCAACTTCTTCTTTCCAATCTATTCATATCCTTAAAACCCCCTCAACCCAAGTACTATCTTCAAAATTTGAGTTCTGATCATCATGTAACCCCCTTGTAAAACGATAAAAAAAACTCACCACCATCAATGGTGAGATGTTGAAAGGGGAGGAGATGGGAGAGAAAAGGAGAAATGTAAAACACACTTGGACTAATCTATAGTTCAGAATCTTTTCCTTTATTTTTCGAGTCCAAGGAACCTAGTGAAGAAATGTACTGTTAATATGGTCAAATTTAGCTGCACTGACTTATTTAATTAGTGACCTTGACCCATTTATTGAGCGGGCTCTGGAGAAACAAGAATTGCATAGGAAACAACAATGTTTTTTGCTTGGACAGTGCGTCAGTCGTTCTCTTCCAAATCACTGTCACTGTTACAAAATTATCCAACAACCCCGGTCGAAAAAAAAAAAAACCCATAATTCCACGTTTAGTACTGTAGTTTATCGTATAATATATTTTGTTCAGTCAAGCACGTTTCTTTTAAAGTTAATCTAGAAAGAAAAGAAAATGGGAGGAATGCTCCATGGATTTCAATTTCAAGCATCTTTTCTCCTCTTCTATATGCTTTTTAGCCGTTCTTAATTAGATTAAACTTTCTGACAAAGTGTTTGTTTGCAGGGTTGAATGGGGAACTTAAACTACTCTACAAAGTTCAAATACGAGGGCATACAGTTAGAGGGATATAAAGTAACAGGACCAACTTTGTACTTATTTAAATGATCATTAACCCTCCGATTTGGTTCCTATCTTTGATTGATTGATGATTAAGGAAATACTTTTTGAGTGTTCCAATTTCAAGTCTTTTACCATTGCTCTTTTGTATGACCAATAAGAGGGCCATTTGTGTGACTATTCTAGCTGTGCCACCTCTTCAGCCTATAATTCATAGGCTATTGTACAATTGATACCAACCCCATCTAAGAAAATTCTTCTAGCCAAGCTACGTATAAAGGCTGATCGGGGCATGTGCAGAAACTCAAATTGCGGTGTCTGCTTTCTGGTTTTCGACTTTCTAGGTGTAGTTCGAACCCTGTTTTAGACCCCTGAAGCCTATAAATTTCAGCTTGCCAAGTACCTCCACGTTAACTTTTAACAACTCCCAAAAATTGAAAAAACCTTGACCCAAGGGTCAGAGCTCTACCTGTCGATACACGCACACCCACATAAACACAAAGACCGAGAGCAGCTATATATGCCTCCGGTTACAAAGAGCATGTCTATCCCTATAGAAGAGGACAGTGAGCTGAGACGAGGGCCCTGGACCCTTGAAGAGGATACTCTCCTAACTCATTACGTTGCTCGTTATGGGGAAGGTCGTTGGAATATGTTAGCAAAATGTGCAGGTACCAAAACATTGATAAATTTATTAAACAAGTTGAATTTATTGGTGTACAATAATCTTTACTCTTTTCTTCAGTTGTTTATCCGATATTGTCAATGATCCACTTTTAACCTCCTCAGGTCTCAAGAGAACTGGCAAAAGCTGCAGATTGAGGTGGCTGAATTACTTAAAACCTGATATTAAGCGCGGAAACCTGACTCCCCAAGAGCAGCTCTTGATTCTTGAACTTCATTCCAAGTGGGGAAACAGGTAATTTATCTGTTGATTTAACTATTCGTATTTATCGTTGTTTACCAATGACCTGATATGAAATTCTTCGAAATTTGTTGTTGCTCTAGGTGGTCGAAAATTGCACAACATCTTCCAGGAAGAACAGACAACGAGATCAAGAACTACTGGAGAACGAGGGTGCAAAAACAGGCACGCCAACTTAATATCGAGTCCAACAGCAAGAGATTCCTTGAGGCAGTTCGATGTTTTTGGATGCCAAGATTGCTTCAGAAAGTGGAGCAGACATCCTCTTCTTCCTCCTCTTTGAAAGAAATAAGCTATCAAAGCTCAGTTCCTTCACAATTATCAGACTGCACATATCCTTCATTGTCAACATTTTCCCCACTTCCAAACAAAATAACAGACAATTCAAATAATTCCTTTGAAAATTCAAGTTCAGTCACCAGCCAAAGTCTTTATCCCACAGATTTCATGAACATTTCAGAGCAAACTCAAATTTCCCAACACCTAACAAGTCCAATTGTGTATGCCGATCCTTGTGTCTATAACAATAACCAAATTCTAAATGAAAGTTACAATATTGACAGCAGTGGCTATGGCATGGAGGGTTTCAGCCTGGCATCCATATCAGCTGTGGGCTCCTACGAAAGATCCCCATCTGAATGCCAGATGGTTGAAGGCAACTGGATCTCTAATGAGATGACAGATACTTTATGGAACATGGATGACATATGGCAGTTTGGGGAGTTGGGAGAGATGAGCAACTAGATATGGCCAGGGGGGTAGTACTTAGTCAAAAGTTATCCTGGAACTTGAAGCCCCCCCCCCCCCCCCCACCACATGTCATCTTGACTAAGGAATCATATCGATCCACATTGGAATGAATTTATATGACCCATCATTTAAGATGGTGAAAGTGATTTTCAATGGAGAGCTTTCTATGTACTAATGATATTATTTTACTAGTTGAAAAGCACTGCATGGTGATTAAGACTATCTTTTCTTATTTGGTTATTATCAATTAATAAAATATTTCACTTTCTATTAGCAAATCAAGTCGATTGCTCCCTGAACCCTGAAGAAGTTTCAATGGTGTAGTCAATTCAAGGAAAAGAAGGAAATGACCACTTCAAAAGTGGAGTCACATCCATTTTTTAGACAATTCTAAGCTAGTTACAACGGAAGGGGTTTGGAGTGGGAATATGTATTTGTTTTCCTCCTTTTTTAGGTAAAGGAATGGGAATAGTTAAATATGGTTCTTTGACAAATATAAAGTCCCAAGTACTGTCATAGCCTTTAATAAAACCATAACTAAAATGATAGAGGAAAAGTAATAGTATTTTCCCATAATTGTGGGGAAATTAGTAACCTAATTAAGTAAAGAGATGATTGGCATTTTCTTTGGAAAAAAAAATGAAGAAACAGGGTACTGAAACAATTTTTTTTCCCTTTCAAAATGCATCCATTCCAATGAAACTTCACACAGTAATTTCGAATTGGTTTTTGCACAACACGACCATAAAATGATTATCCCAACCTGGCCTTGGTATCGACGTGAATTATAGCCAAAAATAAAAAGAAAATTTAAAAAAAAAAAAAGGAGAGAGCAATAATAGCGTCTTTAGTTGCTTGGACCTCTTTTGCGTTATTGCTGAGATGAAATTCACTACGCTGATGCACTCAATGGAAGTTTACATATTATGTAGCTAATTAAAACATACAAAACAAAAAAATGGGGGCCCTTCGGAGAATTTTGGAGATTTTAAACCAAATTTCTGATGCAAGCATCTTATATTTGTTTTTTAAATGTTTAATTTTAAAGACTCTGCTAAAATCGAGAGTTAATTACATTGCCAGTCTTAAAATCTTTTCATAACGTTTCATTTGTATTCATAATCTAATTAACTCAATTTCTTCACCTTTTTATTTTTGTTTCAATTATTCACTCATCAATATACTGTTAGAATTTGAATGAAATATTACTAAATTTGATACACGGTTAGGGATAAAGATGCAAATTGTTCAAAGTTTGATATCATGTTGACAGATGGATAAATTTAAAATAAATTCGTAAGTCATGAAAAAAATAATGTTTTTAAAATTAAAAATTATGAAATGATAATAAATTATAATGAAATTTATAGTTAAAATGGATGATATTTTTAAATAAAATGAAGGGATAATATTATGAATTATATCTGAATTATAATAAAATATTTAATATGATATTTAAATTTTTAAAAAGTTTAATATGATATTTAAGTTATAAATTTATTAATTAATTAATTAAATATTTTTATTAATTAATTAAAAAATTCCCCGAGAAAGCATCATCTAAAATTCTTCACGGTACAAATGAGAATAGAGGAAAGAGGGTTTTTTTTTTTTTTGGGTAAGGGAGCAACTGACGGAGGGTAGGAGTTGTAGAAGAGAAGGAAGAATATAATACATAGGCAAGGATCTAGGAAGGACGGAATACTGTTGCCATCGAATTCAATCTCTTGATTCTGCAGATGCTGACATTAAAGCTAGCTGATTGGATGAGTGAATGAATGAAATGAGGTGGTCACCGCTCCTTACATAAAGATTCACCGTATCAGTATCCTATTCTGACAAAATTCCGTAATAGAAATTTCTTTCCTTTTTTTTTTCTTAATTTTTGCGAGAAACAGCCTAGTCAAATCACAAACTTACGCGTACGAAAAGTCATGGGAGACTAAGCATGTGACAAGGACAAACGTGGCAAATGCAAAATGCAAAATGCAAAGTGCAAACCAAAGGTTTTGGTTTGCTGTCATTTCATTTCATTCGTTCGTCGCGAATGGAATTTAGCAGAAAGCTTCTGATACTCGTTCTTTCTTTCTTTCAAGTTTCAATCGAATCACCAGCCTTTAGCTTTTTCACACAAATAAGCGTGAAGAGATTAAACTCTCTCTGCTGCTTCTGCTGCCCGTCAGGAAGACTTACTAGTTCCTATCTCTTATTGGTCCTTACTTTTTTAAACCCTCAAATTGGAGCACAAGGTTTCCTTATATATATATATATATATATATATATATATATATCACAAAAAAATTGAAGTCAATTGATGCATGAACTGAGCCTTTTTCAAAAGAGGTAGGGGTACCTGTCACTCTCATCAGTCTCAGTCAAAGTTCTGACCATGGAGACCCAAAATCCAAATATGTCATGTCTCGTTTCTAATTGGAACGGATAAAGCCATCTTGAACTAAAGGATTAATGCGCCCTACATACTACTACCTGCTAGATACTCTCTTTTAAATGCTCGTTTAACGCATAATGTGAACACATTTCTTTTTTTTTATAGTAAGGCAGACGTTTTTCTAGGTTTTCCTTAATCTTTACCTCAATCTAATTTTTTTTCTCATGATTTTGTAGGTTCACTCACTAGTATAAATACGATGTATTCGAGATTTTATTTTTAAATTGTTCCTCACAAAAATCAAATCATACCAAATGATTGAAGTAACTTTTATTAAACTAAATTATACAAAAAAACGTAGTAATTGCAATCAATCTAAAGCAAAGTTTGTTGCAATCAAGCCATGGCTTAAATAAAAATTCATTATCTTTCTCTCTTTAATACTTTCAAGTTCAGGTATCTTTTGAAGAGCAGAAACGGAAAAACATTGGTTTAATCCGTGCCGATGCCTACTAATTGCCTTAAAAACGATTAATTTTCTGGCTTGGACCAGAAAATTGAGAAATTAAAACTAGCAACCATCAGATCATCTTGGCATGCTTGTATTACTCGTACACCAAATGTTTTGTATAAATATAAAAACTTCTCCCAAGGGGAAAAATAGAAGGAATAACTACCTGGTTTTAAGATCAAATTGCCATTCACGTAATGCAAAAACGGGAGAAATTCAATCTGTTTTAATTTTAAACACCTCAAATCTTACTAATCAAGAGAGAAAATAAAAATCAAATACAGCCCTCTAATGGTGAACAATCATTAACATTAAACAATGAAAAAAAAAAAACCGAAAAAGTAGCAATAATGTCAGTATCTCCAAATAGTTCATTAAAAAATCCTAGTGATAAACCACTAATTACACCACACATTAATTGAAAGGGAGCAGAATTAATTCCTTACAAGTAGAAGCATCTAAACCTTAAAGACTGTATAACTTTCGGCAAACTTTCAACAAGTTTCCCAGTGAAAAAAAAGATTTAAATAAAAGTGCTTTGAATTCATTAAAGCTAGTAAACTGTAGTATGACTTTCTGTCAAAAAGCCAAATAAATATCTTTTGTGCAAGATAACGTGTTCATAACTGCATTCTTGTTGTGCTGTTCATGGGTTGAGAACCTATTTCCCATTCTTACCATAGGTATCCTTAAGCGTAACCGTTCGGTTAAAGACAAGTTTTTCTGCAGTAGAGTCCTTGTCAACAGTAAAGTAGCCTGCAATTGAAAACCAAAACAAGTATGACAAATTAATACACTACAACGAACCAGAAACTTCGAAAAAAATACCCAGCCTTTTAACCTCTAGTAAAAGTCAGAAGGTACTCCATATAATATTATAAGAACTAAGCACTTTCTAGGCACTTTCATCATATCCGTTATAAGCCATACTCAGAAAAAATTATTAGAATCAGTCACTATGCCAAACTAAGAAAGAGGTGCCCATTAGACCACTGCACATACACTGATATTATATGGATGTTATTTCTTTTAAGTCATCCAAGAATTCAGAAAGCAAACAACCACACAAGACTTATCAAACCTACCAAGCCTTTCAAACTGAAATGTATCCCCTATAGCAGCATTCCGAAGTGCTGGTACTGCATATGCAGTAGGTATCACCACTTTGGAATCCAGGTTCAGATCAGCGAGCCAATTATCAAGTTCAGCAGGATTCTGAAGAAATAATTTAAGTCATAAGAATTCAAAATACATTGTGGCAGAAAGCAAGAAAAGGATCCAATTTCCCAATAAATAACCGCAAACCTCAGAATTAAAGAGTTTCTCAAACAATCGGACTTCCACCTTCAATGGATCAGCCCCTGGGAAAGGTTCAGCAACCCAGTGGAGAACCCCCTGTGTGAAATTTTCCAAAAGAGCAAAGGAATAAATACTAACTGGAAAAGAACATAAATTGTACAACCCTTGGAGAATATGATTCAAACAATTAGAATTAATCAGAGAATTCCAGTATGACTTCAAAAGATAAATAAATAAATAAAAACCTTTGGCTTGCTTTTCTTAGAAGGATCATATTCAGCTCGAATCTCAAGCACAGTCTCGTTATCATCAGCCAATACTACGTCTGTGCATTTTATGGGAAATGCATATCTGTCCAAATGGAAACATGGAAACTATTAAATAAAAATCTAATACTCATAATTGACAACATATATCCAAAAGCATGTGTCTGTGTGTACATATTCATACCTTAGTAGGACTGACTTTCCAGGAGCCAACCCATAGTAATCTTTAGAATCTTTCATCCGGAAATCTGAGTGCTCAATGTATATAACATTTGAAAAGGGTACCTAAAGCCCAAGCAGAACAAATGGTTATGGTCACTGGCTAGAATAACATAAAATTTGGAGCAAATTACAATTTGAAGTTAATTTATGCTTTTCATTGATGTAAGAGATTCATTAGCATATCAATACCATTCCAACATGATTTTTATTAAAAAAAACCGCACAGACTATTCAAATTTAAAACAACCTAAAAACATGTCACTCTTATTTTTTCCCACCTTGTAGAAGGCGGATGTGTCATCTGCTTGAGCATCTGGCCATTTCTTTGCATCAAGATCCATAACAGAGCCAGATTTGAGGTTGGTTATGACTACCTGAGAACAAAAAGATGATGAAATGGACAATGGAAAAGATGGATTTTTAAGGAATAATTCAGACTAGATGATGACCTTAAGAGGATGCAGCACAACCAATACACGAGGTGCTGTCTTGTTTAATTCTTCTCTTATGTGATACTCAAGGCGATCCAAACGAATCATACTACAATCACTGTGGTACAAGATATTAAAACATTAACGACAGGCTTAGCAAATTTGAAAAGCCAGGTTTGTCTTTAATGCACAAATAGTCTGCTAGCCAATAACTACACATATAACAAGCGCATGAGATAAGAATTTCCATTTTCAACCTTCTAGTGATTCCAATTCCTCGAACAAAAGCATTGATTGCAGTTGAAGTCACACCCCGACGCCGTAAACCAGCTAATGTCATGAGACGAGGATCATCCCAACCATCAACATATTTGTTTGTCACAATGTAATTTAACTAAATCACATCATAGTAGATGAACATTAGATTTATAACTCAATTGACTTAATAAAACACACTGAAACTTTCCATACAAAAATATCTTTTGTTTCACCTTCCGTTTAGACATCACAGTGTTTGTAACATTCAGACGCGAGTATTCCCACACATATGGCTGGTAAAGGTCGAGTACATGTAACAGCCAGTAGTATGAAGCACGCCTTGTCTCAAATTCAAGTGTACATAGCTACACAAAAATAAATATGTTTAAGAATGAAATGGCACTTTAAATATTAACTGAGCACAAAGTATAAAGAACTCAATACACTATTTGTCAGGAACGGCTAACAAAACATGATCTTGCATGCCCTGGAAGATTGCACACTTTTTAGATTTCAAGTTTTATTTAGTTTATTGGGGAAAAAAAACAAAACAAAACAAAACAAACAAACAAACAAACACTGAAGATCTTAGATGTGCAACATTAGGTCCATCAAGCAAGAAACTATCTTAATAGTAGAAAGAAATGATAAGCACAAACCCCTTAGCCATGGGGAGAACCAACATGCTTAGATTTCTCATTGTTATTGATGAAGTCCTTAACAGTTAACTAAAAGGAACAAGTACCAGAAATTTGAGAGGACAGGGTAGTATACATTCTCAACATCCAAGCATGATGAAAACCATAGGCCAGAAAAAAGTTCTAATTGCTGGAAAATATCAATATTCAGATGCAATATAAATAGTTTTCACTATTATTTAGTACAAGGCCTGATAGACTAATGAGTAAGCTTTTAACAACTCTGCTACTAGTTCACTAAAAAGCAGTATAGTAAAAATGCTACTTAAGCTTCCTACACGAAGAATTCAGCGAAAAAATGGTAGAGCTTCAGAAACAACAAGTAATACGCAAGTTATTTTGATTATAAAAATCCAAGAACCCTTCACATATATATATATATAAGAAACCACCATGATGTTCAGGTATTTGTCAGTAAAATTTACAGTTGAAAAACCTTTTTTTATTTTCTTTTTCAAGTGTTTTTAGGAAATCACTATCAAAATGGTCTATGTTAGAATAATATAAACCGTAAACTTCCATCTAATGCCTCCTCCAACCCTACCAAAAATAAAACCATAGAAACAAAAGCAAAAATACAAAACAAAACAAAATAGAAAGCCATTTTTTCCAGACACCATCCTACTGGTATTCAATTAATTGTTCAGGTATTTTAAATATATTCATGATCATCAGACTGGTAACATGTAATAAACTTCAGTACATAAACATTCTACCCCTTCAGACATTACATCCAAGGGGAAACTGACAATTGACCAATAACTTGGTTTGATACATTTTATTTTCTCTTGGAAGACAAAGGCTAAGATCAGGAATCATTCATCAATAAAAGGTTCTTTGGTTCCAAGGGAAAGTATTCTTGGTAGTTAGATATATAATAGTAATTTATTGATTTAACTAATTTCCAGCGTTCATGGGTGTTTTGGTTTGTTCTGCTCGAATGGGCCCTACTCCTGGTCCCTGGGGTGTTATTTTGCTTTACTTAAGTTATTCAGGCTTTACATGCTCTTTGTTTTGCATAAGTTGGGACTTTGGTAGACTTGATGTTCACTAAGGATGTGCCAAATGAATCTAAGAATCCATGTCCTAGTTGGACAAGTTAGTATGTGCCAACATATATCTCTTTGTAATTTGAGAGTTCTTGGTAGACTTGATGTTCACCAAGGATCTGTGAGTTTGAGTTCTTGGAGAATTTCTGATGGAAGGCATTTTATTTCTCTACATATTTTTGGTTACTGTTGACTACCAAAAAAAGGCCATTAAACTGATACATACAATTCAGCAGTTGCTCATAATTTCTAGGGTTAAAGTACCTGGTAGGTCTTTGCACCATAGCAGGAAGTGTATTTTAGTCACTCTAGCCCAATTTCAAGTAATTTAATTCCTATTAGATTTGTTAACAATGAAGAATAACTGATAACCCCATCAAAGCTGTTAACCATGCTGATGCCTTGAAATCAAGATACTGACATGTAATCTTTTCCTAACAAATTAATGATATCGATTTATATTTCTTTTTCTTGATGTGGAATATTTTTTAAAAAAATTAAAAAACAATAATACGTGGCATTCTTTGCCATGTCAACATGCAACTTGGGCATGGTGAAAATCTCATCATGACAAATGATACTTTATTATGATGTAATGTGATATTATATTTAAGTAGAATTACTGGCTGCAAACCGTCACATTTGGCTTTTTAAGCCACATGTCAACAGCCTACCTTTGGCTGTTTCTTTTTTCTTTTAAATTGTAGTATCACCTTTTCTTTCACATTTTTCTCATTTCCCCTCCTTTATCTCTTTCTCTTCATTCATCTTAACCTTCAACCTTACTTTACTTCCAACCAGCATTGGGCCGGATCCTCAGCCTCTCTCCCCCCACCCCCCAAAATGACTCTCTTTTGTTTCTTTGCCCCTATCCCATGACATTTATACCTTACTCTTCCCTCCCTCCCTCCCTCCCTGGTTCCCCTTCCACAGATGCTCTCTCATTCTCCCCCCTCCCCCACTCAATCCCATAACCTCAACACTCCCTTTCTCTTTTTCTTTAGCTGTAATGAAATAAAGGTCACAGTTATACCCAAACCCCAAAAGGCTTCTCACCAACCAAGCCCTGTTGAATTTTAGAATAGATTGAAGTTTGCAGATTATGGGTTTCTTGAGTCACAGGAATTCTGGCTAATTTTTAAACCTAATTTCTACAGTTTATGAATAATTTTGTTTTAATTTGTAGAAAAATTCGTTTTTCTTTTTCCCACTGCCAGAGATTGATGAATCAATGCAAAGCTTGAAGATCTAATTGAGTTGTTTGGCACCTAAAAAACTGAAAGAAAGTGAAAATTTTTCTTCAATCTAAAAAACTAAATTAAAAAAAGACTAAAGAAAGCAGTGTCAGTATTTTTTTTTTTTTTTTAAAAAAAAAAGGCATATGTTATTTTTTGTTGTTAATTCAGATTATTGGTCACTTACGGGGGGAAAAAGGGTCCCAGGTGACAGTTTCACACTTGGAAAAAATAATCCATATCAGCTGAAAATATTATATAAACTCCACATCATCGATTTGTCAGCAAAAAATTGTGCCTGTGCCTTGTCATCTCTATGTTAGCATGGTTAACAGTCTTCTTTGACAGTGTTATCAATTATCCTTTATTGTTTTCAATCCTAAAAGTATAGAGATTATTAAATTAATCAAAATTGGGAAGAGGGATTAAAATAGTAAAAGGATGTACCAGGTACTTTAACCTAATTCTAGCATTCCATCCCCTTAATTCCAGTTTGAGATAAAATGTCAATTGAGTCCAACTCTGATTGTTATCTACATCTTAACCCTAATTAGGCATAAACCCTAATTACGCATAAACCCTACCATCTCTATTTTTCTACCTCCAACCAGCACAAACCCAAAGTAGGTGAAATTACCCAAAGGAATCTTATATCAGACACATCTAGCATTTACATGCCTTTAGAAGCTAGACTGGTTAAAACTAAATGGAAAATTACCCAAAATTGTCCTTGAAAGTTGCAAAAATTAAATAGGATGGTTAAAGAACATACTGAATGTGTGATATTCTCAAGAGAGTCCACAATGCAGTGAGCATAATCATAGCTCGGATAAATGCACCACTTATCCCCTGCATGAGGGTGAGGTGTAAACTGTAGAGAGAGAGAAAGAGAGTGAGAGTATGTCACAAATAGTGGCACAAGGAAACTGATTAATTAAGTAATCAAACACATATAGGATACACACTTGCCTTGACACGATAAGCAATGAGGTCATACATATTAAAATTATCACTCTGCATATCTTGCTTCATCCTAAGTGTTGCTTTGCCCTCTTCAATCAAACCTCTGTTCATGTCATCAAAGAGTTTCAATGACTCTGCAATTGGTCTATCTCTCCAAGGACTGTTCATCTTTTTTTCCCTGTACTCCTTTATCTCTTCAGGGGTCTAATAACAAGAGAAGCAGCGCTGGTTAGGACAATAAAGCATTGCCCTGAAGGCAAAGATTAAGTGACAAACTAAAACAAAAGGTGATGTGTGCATTTGTTGCTCCCCGTTTAGAACCTGGTGATCAACATATGCATGACCCCTTCGTATAAGCTCCACTGCTAACTCGTATAAATCTTGGAAATAATCACTGGTGTAAGTTATCTACAAAAAATCCAATCCATAACAGATGTCAACCAAGAAATATTTAATAGAACACTCATTATAATGTTTAGAAATGTTATACCTTGAATGGTTCCCAACCCATCCACTGGACAATTTCTTCGATGTGATTAATATATTCTTTCTTTTCAGCTTCGGGGTTTGTGTCATCATATCTAAAAAACCAAAGATAAGATTAGAAAAGCATGCAGCTAGAAACACCACTAATCCATTTGAGTTGACAAAGCACATTCAAAAAATTATTGACAAGCATAAAACAAAGAAAAAATTTTATTGAAAATCTTTAGATGATAGCACAAAAAAGCAATTTTTGCCTCAGGTAGCAGCATCCACCCCTCTCTTTTGCAAGACCAAAGTCAATAAACATTGCCTGAGAAATAGTTATAGCATTAGGAACAATTATTATAAATCAAAAAGTATATCAATACAGTGATTGGGTAATTTCCAAATGAATCATCAATAAAACTTACTTTTGCATGTCCAATGTGAAGATATCCATTTGGTTCAGGAGGGAAGCGAGTAAAAACTTTTCCCCTTGTCACCTTCAAGTGTTTGTCAAGCATTTCCCTCATATTGCAACATCTTAGAACAGAGCCATTGCTGAAAAATACTTCGGTGTGCACCTAATACCCACAAGAGAGATACCATTGATTGGACAGTCCAACTGATTTTCCAATGAAAAGAACACTAAAGATCATGTAAACCCTTGCTTCACCGTTCATCTTCTTTTCCTCTTGTTTTCTTCATATTTTCCAGGTCTAGTTCTTTAAGAATTAGGATCGTAGGACTATATAAATCAATGTACTTTTCTATTGGAAAATATAGAATTACTATCAGAAAATTTCAGCATTAATTCTTGTGATTGAATGACGCAATTAAGCTTAGCTGTAACTCCTAAGGAACCCTGGGTTTGAGGATTGGGGATTTCTCCAATCTGCTCCTAAGGAACCATTGTGTCAAGCTTAGGAATATCTAACTTTTCTCTATTCAATTTTCTCTATTTTCATAAGAATTCATATCAGAAAATTGCCCTAAACCTACACTCCTTGCCATCATCATTCCCTTTAATTTTATAATTGTCATCACCAGACCAACAAACATGAGTAGCACAAATATATACAACCAGAACTATAGACAACAAATAAAGATTCTAGTAACAATAATACTGAGCCGAACAACATTGTTCTTGAATCTTGGATGAATAGAAGGCAAGTGAAGATGAAAAACTAAGCAAGACTAGTTTATTCATATACCTTTATATTGTCTTCTGGGGCAGGAAATATTGAAAATGGATTAAGTTCTTCTTCAGATGGCTGTGCAGGAGTAGCATCAACAACAGCTTCATTCTACACAAGTACAATAAGAACAGATGTCAGAGAAATTATTATCACATAACATGCATGTGCAAAATGTGAAAAGCATGTACTGAAGCTCATCTCAACTTTAGCAGGTTTCTCTTTCTTTTCCTTCTTTTTTGAAGGCTTCTCATCATCTGCTGCTGTCCTCTCACCAAGTAATTCATACATTTTTGCATCTACAAGTTGCTGACAGAGAAGAAGATAGCAGAATCAGAGAATTTTATAATAACTAATACCTATTCAGACTATTTAGAAAGTATAGAAAATCACCTTAGCAATCCTTGGATCAGCCCATGGATGCTTCTTCCTAACGCTCCCCAACAACTCACCAACTAGATATGATGGTAAATGATAAAAATTAGAAAAATTTATTAAAATGCACCTCCACAAGAGAAAGAGGTGCAAAAATCTCAGACAATATATATCACAATAGAGGAACTAGAATAAAGTGAAAAGCTGAGTGATTTCAAAAAGGAAAATAAAGGAATGCCTAACAGGCTGCTTATGCTATAAGCTCCTATGTTTACACTTTATGTGAGAATGTGTACAGTTAGCACATCTTTATACACGCACATTCGAGCTTGACCTATTTTATGCGCGCATGTTTTTATAGGTGTGTATGTTAGCAAGTATATTTTGATCCTCTACATCTGTGTGCATGTGTATAAAAGCAAAAGAGCAAGAGAGCAAGAGGGAGAGAGAGAAAGGTAGAAAAACCATTTGTTCGATAACGTCGCTCCAAAATTACAGCCCTATTCTCCTCAAAAATTTCATTGACAGTATGTGTAATTTCCTCCACAGAAACTTCAACTCCTGTTCATAAGTACAAAAAGTAATCAAGATCAATAATATGCGGCACTAAAGAAAACTCAAGCTAAAACAAACAAACAAATCCGTTGAGAGAAACACGAACAATAAAATTAGGAAACAAAGCCAGTGCATCTAACATTATCATTAAAGCCAGTGCATCTAACATTATCATTCATCCGAAGCATAAACAATCTAATGACATACCAACGCCGCATGCTTCTTCAAATTCATTCCGCCTAAAATTCTCCGATGCAACATTAGAGAGAAATGAAAATGCAGCTTCTAACTGTGCCGGCGTCTTAATCTGAAAAAATTCAACAGCCTTAAGAAATAGTAATAAAAATACAACCAAAGAATCCCTAATATTTCCCTTCCCACCGCTTCCCCTTAATCAAGCTAATTAATATTGCGAAAACACAGATTATTTTCCAAACCTTGGATGAGACAACATATTCAAGTAAAGTGGGTCGATGCACGAGCGCATTCGCAGGGAACTTCGTGGCAACCTATGAAACATATATAGCAAAAATCATCTCCATTTTACAATTTTTTGAACCTTATAAATAAACAGAGAGAAATTAACCAAGAAAAAATATCAACTTACCGTGTATAAAAGATTTCCAATTGTACGGTCGCATCCGTTTGTCAACGCAGCCTAAAGGGAAACTTTATTATAATTATAAATTAAAAAATCCAAAGTAAAGCAAAAAAAAAAAAAAAGAAGAGTAAAATGTAGAAGCGTACCTCGTGAATGACGGCAGTGAGGTTAGCAGTGACCTTGTTGTTAGCGATGGTGTTACGCGCAGTTCGGTCGTCTAAACCAATCTTCAAGAAGAGCTCTAAGGTTTTATCAGAGTTTTCGCCTTTCACCACCATTTTATTCGACTACTTTTTTCTTTCTTAGGATTTTGATTAGGTTGGAGTGTAAGAAGGAAGAGTGGAGAGGATGGGCTGGTTGTGTAAGACAGGGAATGGGTAAAAATTGGTATAAACCCTAACCAGGGAAAATTGAATCCAGGGTGAATTTTTGGCGTGAGGGAAAAGGGTCAGATTCTATGGAATCCGTTGGAAAGTATAGATCGCACTGGGCAAGTGAAATTCTGTGATATTTTCTTAAATTTATATATAAGGAATGAAATCTGATTTGAGCGACTTTCCGTCTTCGGTCCACGTCCGCGATATCATGTCTTTCCTTGGGCTTCAAGTTCGAGGCAATGTTTGGTCCGCTTTCGAATATATTTTTTAAATTTTCAATTTCTTATTTTATTTTATAAAAAAATTTAATGTTTTATCTTATAGCTTAAAATACAAATTAAGATATGTGATTAATTGTAAGTCATGTATTTAAGATGATATCAACAAATAACAATTGATAAAACTCAAATTCAAAATTTTTTTTTGAAAAAGATGAGTTTTAATCAATTAAGTTAACCACTTTTTGGTTTTAAATTTTCACTTTCATGCATTCAATTTGGTAACTTAAATTAAAATTTTAATATTCTACAATAACTTACATGATTATTATTATATTTAAATCAATTTTATAAATAATTACAAAACAAAATTAAATTTTAAAATTGTATGTATTATATTTTTTAAATAAAGTAATAAAATTGATGAAAATTTATCATTGTCATTTACATAAATTATTAAATATTTCAATTATGTTATTTTTTGTCAAAAAATTAATGAAATTAAAAATATAATGAAAAATTTTAATTAAATTAAAATATAATGACAAAATTCACCATCTAATCTTGGTATATTAATAAATTTAATCTTAAGAAGTATTTGGTTTGTGAAATTTTAAATTTCAAAAAAGAAAGTGATCTTTGAAAAAAAATAGATTTATGATAAAGAATGATTCTTTCTATCATGAATGTATTAGATTTTAATGTTTGGTTCATAAAATCTCATATTATATAATAAAGATTTTTTTATTATAATATCCTTTATTACATGTGAATAACACATGACAAATATTTCAACTTCCAATTGATGTTATTAAAATTAAATATGTGACAACCATTAAACAATAAAAATAAAGACAGTTTTCATTTTTATTATGTTTAAAATAAAGTTGTATATTATGACAAGACTATATATATATTATATATAAAATAAAGTTCAAAGACCACATTTTTTTAAAATATAAAAGCAGTCTTTAAGAAAACAATTGACACAAGCACTATATTTTTATTATATAAACGCAAGTTTAAAACAAACATTTCGTTTCTATTACAATAAACACACCAACCACTATATATATATATATATTGTATAAATGCAATGTTTGAAATAAACACTTTGTTTCTATGACGATAAACACATTGTTTAATAAACAGCCAACCACTACGTTTTTCTTGTATACACACAGTGTTTGAAACAAATACTACATTTCTATGGTAATAAACACAATGTTTAATAAATAACCAACCATTACATTTTGGTTTATAAAGAAGCATACAAGTACCACGTTTCTATTTGCTAAATGTAGTCATTTAATCAAAGACAATATTTACGAAGAAAGAAATGCAGTCTTTGATATGTAACCAAGCATGATGTTTTCACATGTTCAAACGTAGTCTATGTCAAAGACAATGTTTCTACCATTAAAAATGCAATGTTTCCATGTAAAAAAAAAAAGATTTTACAAGCACTACATTTATGAAATGATAAATACAGTGTTTAGGTTTTTTATAAATTTTTTTCTCTAAATCAAATTGCTAGTCTTGCATCTCTTGATATTTTTAAACTCTAATACTACATCATGGAATAATAGTCATTGCTGCCATTGTTGCTGTCATTTTCGTCATCATTGTTTCAGGTAACAAATTATTTTCTCTTTTGTTCTTATGTTATGAAACAATGTGAATAATAGTATTCGAATATACTATACTATTGTAAATCATTTTCTCCCTTGTTCTTATGTTATGAAACAATATAAATAATAGTATTCGAATATGCTATACTATTGTAAATCATTTTCTCCATTGTTCTTATATTATGAAATAATGTAAATAATAATAGTATTTGAATGTTGTTCTTGTCATTTTGTCAATGTTATTTTATTTATCTTTTTCCCATTCCATATTTATTTATATAGAATAGTTGATATAATAGATTTTGAAGAACACATGTCTACTTCAATCGAATATGAAGAAGAACATTAGTTTGACACATCATGTTCAAAAAAAAAAAAATCTAAAGGACGATCTAAGTTGCTTCAAGCAATTGGTAAGAAAATACACATTGAATTTAATGCTGATGGCCAACCTATCTTAAGTGGTAAGTCAAAGATGACTAGCATTAGTGGATGTCTTGTTGAAAGATAATATCCATTAACTACAACAATTAAAAGAACATTCCAACAGAGAAAAAGGACCATATATGGCAATCGATTCTAGTAAGTTATATTAATCAAATTGAAATTATTAGTCATTGATGTCTATAGCTTATGGAATGCAATTACATTATTTTGTTCAAATGTATGTTCTTATTCTTTATAAGAACGCTTTGACATACCAGTTAAGTATAAGAATGTTGTATTGCAATCTATTGGGCTAAAATTCAAAGACTTCAAAGGCATATTAACTCAAAAATATATATTACCTAATGCTGACAATTCTAAACTTTTAGCACATTCTTTAGCCACATATTCAGATGTAATTAGTGATACAAAGTGGATAAATTTTGTTTCAATTCGACTATAAGGTGAATTCAACAAATGCAAAGTGATTACCTATTTTTGCAATGTTTGTAAATACATAGATCAAATCAAATAATAAAGTGATAAGTGTCAAAGTATTGTCCTATAAGATAATAGAATTGATTGTTGGGTTAATTCAAGTACCAAAGTTGATAGAGTACCATTTTATATCTATTAGAAACTTAAGGTGATTTGCAAATCAGAGAATGAAAGCAATAAAGAAAGTTTATAGGCCTAAATCTTACTTAACCAACTGTCATTTGGTAAGTAATAAGATGATGGCCAAAACTAGGTCTAAAAGATCGAGCACTTGAAAATAATAGAGATTAAGATTGTTGAAAGTTGTAAACAATAAAACCAAAAAGAATTAAAGCATAAAAGAAAGATTAGGGCAAAGTGCATGTAAATCAAAATCTAGAATGCAAAAATAACAATGGTTGAAACTTGGAATTAATAAAGTAATACTAAGACCAAATTTTGTAAAGAAAAGAAAGCTTTGTAAAAACTAGATTTTGAATGCAATGATACTTTAATTAAAGAAAAGAGTTTAGAAAACATCTTGTATTGGTAAATCTATCACCTAAGTCAATTATAAGAAATTACAAGAAAATTAAGAGACAACTAGAGAAGAGAAAAGAAGAATAGTATGAGGGATGGATTGAATAATAAGAGGGCCCCTTATTTATAATAAAGGGTTTGGCCATAGGGGGGATAGGGATTACAAAAGTTATTTTTCTATTCAAATGTTAAGAGATAGAGTTATCTTCATCTTCAAATAAGGTATGATCAAATGTGACTCTGGGCCTTGAAGTGTCTTAGCCAAATATTTTTCTTTGGGATTCATCTTGGTCGTTCATCTTATTTTGCATATCTTGATCTTGTTTCATCAATGCATTTAGCTAAGGCTTGGATTCTAAGATAATGTGGTTTCTTCTAATCCAAACTCTTATGATATAGCTTGCAAAAATCCTTTTTTCATTACAACTCTTCAAAGGATGAACACAAGAGTCATTCTTGTATACAGACACCTTTAGTTGAATATGATAATGTTAGTGTGTGCTTAAAATTGTGAAATCTTTTTAAAAGTTGATTTAGCCGAATGTGATTAGAAAGTAGGAGCCCATGTTTAAATAAACTTCATCTCTTGGCCAAATAGTAGTAATGTAAGGCTAATAGGGTTTTGGTCACCGTCTCCATTGCATGGCTGAATTTGCATCTTGAATGGTTTTGTGCATGGATTATATGAAAATCACATTCTAAGGTCTTAAACCCTAAAAATCATAAAAACAACATTAGCAATGCCAAAATCCATCAAATTTTAAAATTGTAGACCTATTTGAACATATAAAATCATCTTGGTCGTTCATTTTATTTCGCATATCTTGATCTTGCTTCATCAATGCATTCCGCTAAGGCTTGGATTCTAAGATAATGTGATTTCTTCTTACCCAAACTCTTAGGATGTAGCTTGCAAAAGTCCTTCCTTCATCACAACTCTTCAAAGGATGAACACAAGAGTTATTCTTGTATACAAACACCTTTGGCCGAATATGATAATGTCTTTGTGTGCTTGAAATGGCATGAAATTCTCTTGAAAGTTGATTTAGCTGAATGCAATTGGGAAATAGGAGTCCTCATTTATGGGAGTCCTTGTTTATGTAAACTTCATCTCTTGGCCAAATGGTAGTAGTGTAAGGTTAATAAGGTTTCGGTCACCATTTCCATTGCATGATTGAATTTCATCTTGAATGCTTGCATGTATAGATTGCATAAAAATCACATTCCTTGGTCTTAAACCTTAGAAATCATGAAAACAGCATTAACAATACCAAAATCCATCAAATTTTAAAATTTTACACCTATTTTAACATGAAAAATCACTATAAATTTAGGTGCTATCACATAACAATCTTTTTTATTTACCTAATTTATTGAAGATGAGATGTTTGTTTTAATGTTATTAAAATTGTTTATTTCATGTGTTCTTAAAATTGTTTGTTGCAAAAAATAAAATAAGCCCAACAAAAAATAAAGGCTCAAAAAAAGTATAACCATCAAGTATCAAGAAAAAGGTATACAAATGTGAAGTATGAACTTGTAAGTTCTTTTGATTGTTTTATTATACACTTGGTTTTAAGAATTTGAAATTCATTTACATTTAAGTTGTAAACTTATAATTTCATATAATTTCAAGAAACATCTGGATCGAGTAATAAAATATTAAGATGAGATATTCAAAAAAAAGTACATGCATAAAAAACTATATAGTATAATGATGAAGTAACTGAAGAAATAGCTGAGAAGATGGTAAGTTCATGTATATCTCATTTGTTACTTCTTGATTTATGCATGTTAATAAATCGTGTTTATTTACGTAAGCATTTTATGTTTTAGGATGACTTAGCTATGAGATGTATATCTAGTGAAATTGAAATTGGTGATGGCAAAGATGTGCTAACCTTAGCTTTTAGTTTTAAAGACAAACTTGACTGTGTTAGAAAGGTGTTGGTAGCTTTGTTTGTCAAAAAAATTATTTCAAAACAAAATCTAAACCTCGCACATCCAAAACTACTACATATTTATCCATAATAACTCGACAAAATGAATGAATAGCTAAATTGGAGGCATAATTGGTAGTTATGGCAACTAACACAATGGGTAAGACATTTATCGAAACATATAGGAAATAAATTCTTAGATAAAACTTTTGACCATTCTTTTTCTCTAATAATACACATTCTGAATTAATTAATTGGATTATTTGGTAATTTTGATTTGATTTTTTATGAATACATTTGAATTTTGTATGTAACAAGTTTTGGAAATTGAGAAATTGAAATTATCCAAAATTCACTTACGGAATCTAGTATGTATGCACTTTTCAGTTTTAGGAAACATCAATTAATAGGTGGATCATTAATAAATGTGAAAATCGAAGATAAAATATTTAATGATCCATCTGCTTCTTGGATTGGATAAAAAGAGATTATTAGATTTTATTCAATGATGAAAATATTAGTTATAGAAATCTTGGTGTAAATGAAGTTAGTTTATATATTCATTCATATATAGTGTATACTGGTATTATAATTGATCTGTATTTATCATATAGTCTCCTTTACAACCATGTGAATGGGAGATAGATGATTGCTACCTATAGATTCATTGACCCAAGTCATATCAATGGTGTGGACTTTGTACCCGAACCTGCATTTGCTTTGGCATGTGCAATGGAAAGAGAGTCATAATACTTTTTTGTGCCTTATAATCCTGTGTATGTGTTCATTGTTTACTTTGTTAATTACTTTACATTGTTTTATACAAATTTGATAATTGTTAAAAGTGTTAAATTCTAACATTGGAATCGATACTATTTATTCAGAGGTCATTGGTTGTTGGTTGTCATTGAATATGCAACCTATACAATTTACTCTTTTGACTCAAGAAAAGCTAACCTGAAACCATCATCAAAACTAAAAGGTGTAATAAATGGGTACTTATCTTAGTTATGTCAAATAATTTTTGCTATGTTTACAGTTTATTTACGAGTATAATGTTTTGTTTAAAGTTTCCTTTATGTTGTTTCAGGGATTGAATATCCATAATAAAAAGAAGAAAATAACCTAGGTTACATTTTTGGTAAGTTTTTTTATTTTATTTTTTGTAATTGTTTAGGGTTTAGTAAATTTGTTTATTTTATTTTTTGTAATTGTTTAGGGTTTAGTAAAAAGCACTGGACAACCAAATAATGATTCGTAGGTTTCTCATTAACTAGGAACTCAAGAATGCGGCTGTTATCTCATGTGTTTCATGAAGAAAATAGTTATTAATGATTTTATACCAGATAAGGTTTACATAATTTTGATGTACAGATACATGTTTCTATATGGAACATGATTGCACTAAAATTTTAGCTTTTTATTACCTTTTTTTAATGCAATTTCTTTTGAATATTTGCTTATTTCTTGAGAAATTTGGTAAAAATATTTCTAAATGCATAAATACTCAATGTGTAGGTGAAAATATGGAAAATCAAGAAATTTAGAGCTTTTGAACTCATTTTAGTGGAATTTTGGTACAAAAGCTATGAAAGGCCAAAACTAGTGCGCATGTGCTATATTACCACTTATGGGTGTTTTTCTTACCCTTTTACTCTATGATTTTTTTAGTTTATTTGAACTTAATTGAACTTTATTTCAAGCTTTAATTCTCATATTTTTCATTTGAAAATGTCTTTATTAGCTCACTAGTGCTTTGTCACCTTTGTAATATTTTTACATGTGCTAGAATGGTGATCATTGCATTAGTGTAGTTTGAAGCCATCTTTAGAATTGAGAAATTTCTAGAAATTTCTATAATTTTTCATGCATAGATTGGTAACCAAATGGTCTATATTTGGCAGTAAATTAAAGGAGAAATTGGTTACATGTTTGGTGCTAAAAATTAAAACAAGAATTCAATGTATGCCATTAGATGCACTTAATGGGTGATCAAAGTTTGTGGTGCCATTTTATGGATTCAAAGAGGGATCAAATGTAGCTGCTTAGTTGGAAATTTTAAGGCTTCTCATTGGACATAATTTTGACTCTTTGAAGCTGACAAAATCAATGGAAGAAAGCTTGAAGTGAAGTGAAGCAAGAAGAAGCAAACAAGGAAGCTAATGAAGCAAGATAAATGAGTTGGAAGGATCTAGAAGATATGGTAGCTTAGCTGACATTTTCATGCATTTTGATTGGTTGAACCTCCTCACATTTGGCCTATAAATAGGAGGGTTTGCTGGGCATTTGGAGATTTTGAAGAGACTTTTATAGTTTTTTTTCAATTTTTAGTTTTTGTATTTTATTTTTTTCTCTTTCCAAACAATTTCCTCCTTATTCTTTTAGAGGCTATTTAGAAGAAAATTGCATTTATTTTCTAACATAATTTACTTTTCTTGCCTTTATTTTACATGCATTTTAAGATTTAGTCAATAAAATTTCATGTTCTTTAAGATTTCTTATTCAATTTGATGCAATTTCATTTGAATCTCAAATATGTTTGGCTAATTCTTCATTTGACCTAGTTACGGTTTCTACATCAAATCTCCATCAATTTTTATGAGTTTTGAGCCATTTTTTTTTTATAAATTCTACATTCATATATCTACAAATTTGGAAAATTTCACGTTCAAATTCTTTCTACAAAATTCCAAAAAAATTTTGAAAGTTCCAATTAGATCTAGTGGTAAAGTTAAAGCTTAAATGAGTGACAACATTTTAAGACTCTCCTGTCCTAGTTGGGTGATTGGTTTACTCTTTTCTCACTTTTTCTTGTTAATCCATGTGTTGATGCTAGCTCACTCTTATGTAAATCTTTTGATTAAATCAACTTTAGAGGGAGTGTGGGGATAAAAAGTACTTAGACTAAGAATTTCTTTAGCTTAGTTAATCTTTAGGGGAATGATATCTAGACTTACAGTCTCTATTATTACTTGAATGACCTATACACTTGCAAAAATAATCCAATCAAGTTTTTGGCACTGTTGCCAATGATTAAAAGTCAAAAGTCTTAGGCTAATGCCATGCTTCACCATACTCTTCTATCTACTACCCATAAAAAATACTACAAGTGTACAGGTCATAAAAGTAATAAAGATTGAAAGTATTCTGAATATCATCTCCTTGGAGATCTAAGAGTTTTAAACCATAAGGGTAAGTATTGATTTCAACCTTTCAGGTATATTTGGTTATACAAATTTTGTTTTAAAAGATCTAACAAACCTAAAATTAATCTAATAAAATTACCATATAATCAAAACCTAAATTTAACTACAACTTATGAAGGTTAAAGATTTACAAGGAAAATTACTAAAAAAGTTAATTTCCTAAAATGATAGGTTATTAAAAATGGAAAGCAACAAAATCTAAAATTAAATTAAACATAATTAGAAACATAATTTAATATTGAAATTTAAGAGCAGATGGATCAAAATAAAATCTAAATTCAGCAATAAAAATTGAAATTAACCTAATGAAACATAAAAAGTATAATTAGCATTTTAATTTAAAGATTAACTTACTTAAAAATCCTAATCTAGCTTAGAATGCATGAAATGTATGGAACAAAGATTAAACATGAAATTAGCATGGAAATGCATTGCATGATGTCCTAAAAATAAAAATTAAAAGTTACCTAAAAGCTAAACTAAAATCCTAAATGAAATGGCCATTAACTTTCATTAAGGCACTTCATCGAACAACTAATATATTATATGCAAACTCCTTAATTAACTAACCTAAATCCTAAGACATACAACTAGAATTAAATCTCAACTAAGCTTAATGAAAATGACATATAAAAAAGTAGAAAAACAAAAAAAAAATTGCTAAACACTTTAATTAAAGCTAAAATGCAACCTAGCCTACTTTATCGAATGAAAATTACCTAAATCTATAAGGTACTATAAAAACTAATTGCACTACATAAAAATGGACTTGAAAATGAACTAAAATGAAGCATGGAAAAACTATGAAAACTAAACAAAAATGCAAAAATTTACAATGCAAAACCAAACTAAAAAATGCACACTACATGCAACCTATAGCCTAGAATGCTATACAAATTTGACCCTACCTCTAGAATTTGCAAAACCTATTTTTCTACATTAAAATAGACTAAAAAATGAACCAAAAAGATACATGTGACCCCTCTCTAAAATAGTTCACAAAATGCAAAAAATTAAATGCAAATCGAAATACTAGAATGCATAAACTCTAAGACCTATCAACTTAAATGCTTGGCAAATGTAATCCTACCTAGGGAATTTACAAAAACTGTTTTAATACCTTAAAATAGTCATAAAAACAAGAACAAAAAAGTTATAGAAAGCTTTGCCTAAAACTGACAAAAAAATGAGCAAAATAGTTTTGAAAACTAGTAAAGAAAAATGCTTGATGTATGGAAACCAAAACTACTTCCTAATCATTTCACCAAACATAAACCAACTTTCTTTTTATCATCTTATCAATGTAAAAACATCATAAAAACATGCACCAAAAACCATAAGGCAGAACATAAAACAAAAAGAAAACTGGGCATAAATTAATACAAAATGAAATAGCATGAAATGAAAATAAAAAGAATGAATCAAGTCTTTTAAGCCCCTTTGAGAATTTTCTCAAACCAAGGCCACCTTGGATTATCCTCTTCATCCAATCAAAAGCTAAAATATACAACAAACTAAGGCAGAAAATAAAAAGAAACAAAGTTGGGAAAATAAAAAATGAAAGCTGAAAATTCATTACTAAAATTGTAAAGAAAACAAGAGCAAAATGTAAAATTAAAAGCTTCTTATAATAATGTCCTCTCTAAGCATAAGTCAAGCCCCCATTAAATCTATGAAAACAAGCTAAAATAATCCTCCAAAAGTCACGGCAAAATTAACAAAGGTTACCTTACTAGTGATGTGAAAACTAAAAAGGAAAGAAGAAAAAATCTTACAAGCAATCGGTTCCCCCTTTTTGTCTCCTTAAAATGTCATATTTTCTAACCTTAGCCTAGGTCTTTTCTTAGTCCATAAATGATTTCTTGAGCCATGCAAACCAGCAACCATGTTTGACTTTTATTTTTCATTGTGTTCATACTTCTAACTTGACTTGCAATTTATTCCCTTTGCTCTATCCTTCTTTGTCGATTCTTTTTGGTCAAGTTTGCTTAAATTTTTGGCTTGCTTTTTATCTCATTTCAGCTCTAAACTCAACCTAATGCTTTTCCATATCAGCTTATATAACAGCTCCTCTCAAGCAAGCCATTTTATGTAAGAAAAGAAAGCTCCACATACCTTTGTTAGTGGCTCATAGCTTGAGACTTTATAGACATGTCTTGGCATTTTTTTTCTTCTTCTTCATGGCTCTATTTTTTCATGGAACTCAGCTATTTTCATCTCCTACAGGCCCTTGAATTACCTTGGTGAATTTTCTATTAAATTTTGGCTATTGCTTACATGATGACAGTAGGTGCGGGTATAGTGTTTCTATTTTTTCTACACATAAAATTTAGAGAATTTAGGTGGATAATCAAGCAAAAATAAATAAATAAAGTTAAAATTTAACCAATTAAGTACATAATAATTCTAAAAAAAATAGAATTATCAGTTCACCCTTAGTGTAGATTTGCTAGGCTAGTTACTAATTTGCCTTGTTGTTATTTCCTCGGGTTGTACATAAGCTAACTTTTTTTGTTATCTCATTTTATTGGTTGTCAATACTTAGAATAGTTACGTAGTCATATAGCCTTAATAGTTACTTAGTTTACATAGTATTAGCATAGCTTATACTAGAGTACATGCATCATTTTTTAGTTTTCATAGCTTTGGTATAGATAGGCTAATGTAAAGAGTTTTAGTATACATAGCTCTTATGTTCTTGTTTAGGTTTTATTTTTCATCTCTTATGGGAATTCAAATCTTATGAGGTAGCCAAGTATCATATGAACCATGCTAGACCTTATTCTTCTGATGACTACTTAGTATAATGGCCAAGTGATGAAAATAAAGGTAAAAAAAAGTCAGCCTTTGAAGCTTTATCCTAAAAATTTAACTTTATAACAATTAATTTAGAGGCCGTTGGCCATAAATTCTCAAGCCAATATGACAATGGTAAAGTGCATGATGGAATTACGATAATGATAAGTATGTCCTTGACCAATAATTCCAATCTTACTTAAACACCTACATTACTTAAAATCATGAAGGTCATCTTAAAAACATGTGAGATACTAGTTTGAAGCTTTCTTTTAGTTTACCATTTAAGTACACCCTAACTTATCCTATCAAGCCTTCATTTTAACAATACCCTTCACTACGCCAATAGTTTCCACCATTACCATAATTTGCTTAAATGCCACACTATGTTCCACTACAATGATATGTTTTTCCATCACAACACCATTCATTTTTATATCATTTATTCACCATCACCTCCTTTACAAGAAAAGAAACCATCATCTAATGAGGCATTCACTAAATTACTTCAAACTTATGCAAAACTATAAGAGGCACTTAATAGGAATTTTGGGCCATTTAGTCAAAATGAACATACCATAAATACTTTCCCTAAAGATTTCATGTCTAGTATTATAGAGTCAAAACCTTATTGGGTAGATAAGAAGGAGTGCACATTAAGGGATTACTATAGGAGAGGAACTTTGATATGGTTTTATGATGATGATAAGTTTGTTGTGTTGAAAATGCTACATTTTGTTAAAGTTATGGAGGAAAAGATAATGGAGGTAAAGAATAAGCTTATGGTTAGGGAATATAATGATAAAGGATCATTTAGGAAAGTTTAGAAAGAGAAAAACATTTTAAAAAAATTGAGCTTAACATTCCACTCATGCCATTTTTTGAATTCCTTGAAGATCACTTACCTGATTGTTTGGAGATGGATGAGATGGATAGATGTGTTAATAAGGTAAGTCTATTAAATAGATCACTTAAGCTCTTAAACACATTTCCTCTTGAATCTAGTTTTAAGCTTAAGAATGATGAGGAACTCATTAGTAAAAAACTTACTTATCTAGTAGCGTTTTCATTCCATGATTATATGTATGAAGCTTTAGATACCTCATCTTTTAAGATTTATCAAGATAAACCATTCATGGAAGAAAAAGTGAATAAAAATGATTTTAGTAAGGATGGATCAATTCCTTTGATTTTCAAGAAGGTTTTAGCTATAGTCTTGGTCAACAAAAAATTGAGCCTTATAGTTCATCTATGCAATTTTCTTTATTATTTGAAAACCCATTGTATGATGATTTAGAAATTCAAGTGGCTGTAAACCCACTGTTTGACACTATTGATGAGCCTAGTGAAATGATAAAGATGAAATAGAAGAAAATTTAAAAGAAATGTCAAAAGTTGATAATATAGACGATTTGGATGATAATGATATAAAAAGGTTCTCTACTTGCTTAGAAATTTTCACAACCTCTAATTCTTAACTTGATACCTTTGACTTCTTATTTTTTATGCTCACTCAATTTCTACCATCTATGGGGGGTTCTTTCATTGTAGAGCCAAAATTCATATTCTCCATGGTGGTACTTTTATTATTGGTATTGAAGCCAATAAACACCTCTATTTGGTTAGATTGCAATATGCTTAGAATATTCATAAAAGTGGGATACAAATCTATCATTGAGCATATGGGTCATTTAGAGTTTTTTATTACATATTTGGTGTAAAGGAAAAAAATAAAGTGGGCAGATACAGGAAGAAAATATGGTGTGATTCTCTAACACCAATGAAAGTCAAGCTTTTGACTTTAAACAAGTGCTTTTTAGGAGGCAACCCAAGTTTTATTTTTCATGTTGTTGATTTGTGTTTTTTCATTTGTATATTTTGATGTTTGGTTTTCATTTATTTATTTTGTTATGTTGCTTATATATTTCTTGTACATATTGATGTTGTTTCTTAGTGAAGTTGTTTTATTGGTTTTTAAGATTGAAAAAAAGCTTGAAAAGAGGAAGTTTCAGCCCAAGTTATAATGTACATTTGATCATCATGCTTTCAAGATGATAGGAGAGTTTCCTTGTTCCTTCTATGTGTTTTATGTCTTTTTTACTACACATTGAGGATAATGTGATCTTTAAGTTTAGAGGTACGGGAAAATTGCTTAAATTTTTTGTAAAATTTTTAAATTTTCTTCAAGTTTTACCTTGAATTTGAGCTTGACTTGTTGTAGCTTGAACTATTAGTATACTTTTTTTATTAGTTTTTCAATAAGCCAATGGTAGGTAGAGATTGAGAATGAATATAGCTTTAAGAAATGATTGAATATTGTGTAAAATATGAGACGATGCTTAGGTTTTGTGACTTCTTAAGTATGAGTTGTCATTTGTGACTAATACTTTGATAATTGAATTACATTTTTTATCTAGTGTATTATTATGTGAGTATGAGATTTTTTTTCATTGGTCTTTGAAGTTATGTTTCATGATATAGAATTTGTTTTGATCATCTCTAGAGGTGATATATTAAAAGATACATGATTAGGGAAATAATATAGGCTATCTTTGGATTGATTGAACCTTTGAAGCAAAGTTTGATATAATTTTTTGATAGTCACCCATTTAAGCCTAATGATACCCTTCTTTGCTATGAAAGCACATTACAAACTAAAACCTTTGTTATTATATTTCCTATCTTTTGGTCTATTACCTTGTGTATTAGGACATTCATGCATTATTTTTTAGTTTTGCATTATTAGGGATGAAAGGTGGAGCTTGGAAAAAGAATGAAAAAAACAAAACGAAAAACTAAAAAGAAAAAGAAAAAAATAATGAAAAAGAAAAGAAAAAAAGGAAAAGAAGAAAGAAAAATCAATAAAGTGGTGAAATAGCAAAAAAAGAAAAAAAAGACAAATATGAGAAAAACTAAGTTTGTTGGTGATTCTTTAGAAAAACTTTAACTTTTTTTTCCCTTGAAAGCCCAACATTGAATGGTCCTAAACGAAGTAATGCATAGTTAGGGTACTTAAGCCTAAATGACTTTTATTATATCTTGACCCTAACCTTACATTACAAGCTTATAAATACTTAAATGATTTATGGTCATGTGTTTATCTACATTAGTGGAGAGAGAAATGATAAGCAAACATATGAAAATTGTCACACTTTATTAATCTTTGTTTTCGAAACTTCATGTTTTACATAGCATCTTTATATTTCATGCAAGGATTTTAGAGATGTATTGCTTGTACTTAGAAACATACTTAGGAAAAAACTTGACTTAGGTTGATTTTTGTAGATTAGCACATGCTCATGATTTTGCTTTAATTGTATCCATTAATTAATCCATGAGGTATTCATGTTGAAAGAAGCATTGAAAGTTGGTGATGATTCTTTTCAATCTTGTTTCACTTGAGGACAAGCAAAAGCTTAAGTTTGGGATTGGATTGCACTAAAATTTTAGCGTTTTATTACCTCTTTTTAGAGTAATTTCTCTTAAATATTTACTTGTTTCTTGAGAAATTTGGCAAAATGCTCCTAAATGTATAAATATTCAATGTGTAGGTAAAAATATGAAAAATCAAGAAATTTGGAGCTTTTAGACTTATTTTGGAGGAATTTTGGTGTAAAAAGTTATGAAATGCTAAAATTAATGTACTTGTGCTACATTGCCACTTATAAGAGTTTTGCTTACTTTTTTACTCTATGATTTCTTTAGCTTATTTGAGCATAATTGAACTTTATTTCAAGTTTTAATTCTCATATTTTTCATTTGAAAATATCCTTTTTAGTTCACTAGTGCTTTGTCACCTTTATAGTATTTTTACATGTGTTAGATGGTGATCATTGCATTAGTGTAATTTGAAGCCATCTTTAGAATTGAGAATTTTCTAGACTTTTTCTTGTATAAATTGGTAACTAAATGGTCTGCATTTGGTAGCAAATTAAAAAGAAACTGATTACAAGTTGGCACCAAAAATTGAAACAAGGATTCAATGTATGCTATTATATGTATTTGATGGGTGATCAAAGCTTGTAGCACCATTTTGTGGATTCAGTAAAGGATCAAATACAGTGCTTAGTTGCCAATTTGAAAGCTTCACACTGGACATACTTTGACTTTTTGGAGCTTATAAGATTAATGGAAGAAAGCATAAAGTGAAGTGAAGTAAGAAGAAGCAAACAAAGAAGTTAAGGAAGGAAGGTAGATGAGTTAGAAGGACCTAGAAGATGTGGCAACTTAGCTTGAATTTTCCTACTTTTCGATTAGTTCAACCACCTCACATTTGGCCTATAAATAAGAGGGTTGGCTGGCCATTTGGAGATTTTGAAGAGAGCTTTTACAATTTTTTCCCATTTTCAGGCTAAATGGTATAAAATAACTCCCTAAACTATAATTAAAAAATCATTTTAGCCTTTTATTTTTTTTATTACAATCAATCAATGCTTCAAATATTTATTTGCATTCAATTAAGCTCTTATTTGGATGAAAAATTAACATTATTATTTTTTGCCAACTAATATAAAACTTCATGTGATATCAATAAAATAGAAGAAAATTTACCATATGGCACAAGTAATATATGTAAAAATTAAACAAAATATACTTTTTTTGTTTAAGAGCTCGATTAATTACAATAAAATATTAAGTAATTAAGATCATTTTGTCACTAATTATTGACATTTGGAATTAGCAATAGAATTCCATTGCTAACAACTAAATACTTTAAATCCCATTTTTCCTTTTCTCTCTTTTTTTCTCCCGACCCTAAACCTTATTCTAGAAAACACCTTACCTTGATCGACTCCAGACAACTTGTGCCTTCCGACCATTAAAAGCTTTGCCATCGTCCTCGAACCAAATCCTTCTTATTCACAAGAAATAATGCTTTCAACCACTAACAATAACCCAAATAGCACCCTCCCTTTTTTATGAAATCGACCACTAGCCACACCTTTAGTTCCCCTTTCAAATCACAAACCCAACTTTCTTTAACTCCTAAACCTGTTGGTAAGCTCCTGATCCTTTTTTTTTCTTTTTTTTTTATTTTTAGTTTCTTTCCTTTTCTTTTTCTTTTTGTTTATTTTTTGTTTTTTAATTTTTAATTTTTGGTATTTTTTATATGTTATTTTTAGGTGTTGAATTTTTATTATTTATGTTATATTTTGTAGTTCAATTTTAGTCTATTTGTCTCTTTTTTTAAATAATAAATTTTTTACTTGTTTTTTTTTGCAAGTTTTAAAAACCTACAAGATCTTAGTTACGGTCCAACAACACTTTGTTAATCTTTTTGCTAGTAAATTTTAATTTTTCAAAATTAGAGGAAACTTAAGGTTTTTAGTAATTTGTGAATATTGTGAAATTGATATGGAATTGTTGTGGAAATTATCATATTTTTGTTGAATTTGTGAAATTGGTATGAAATTATTTTGGAAATTGGTATGAAATTATTGTGGAAATTGTGAAATTTATGGAATTGGTGTGAAATTTATGAAATTAAAGTGGAATTTGTTTAATTATGACAAATTTGTGAAATTTGTGCAAAATTTGTGGAATTTATAGAATTAATGTTGAATTAGGTCATATATATAATTAAGTGCTTTGGATATCAAGTTCTAATATATTCGATTTGTTTTGAATGATTTGAAATCTTTATGACATTATATGCTTATGATCTTTTGGAATCAATTAGGCTTACAAAAATGGATAGGCATAGATCTTGGATGTATCATTGGTTAGATGCAAATGAGCTTGTTATCGATGACTTTTTGTCAAGAGTTGAAGAGTTTATAAATTTTTTATTTTCTTGTACAGAGTTTGTTAGTGGGGACAGAATTAAGTGTCCTTGCACCGGATGTAAAAATAAATGATTTTATAAAGCCGATGATATACGTAAACACCTTTGTTTAAAGGTTTTTAAATTGATTACATGAATTGGTATGCACATGGAGAAGTTCAACTAGGTCAATTATCAAAAAGTAGAGATAAAGAATTTGATCCAATGTTTCAAGTAAAAAAAGAAAATTCATATGCCAGTATAATTATGAATGCTCTATATCCGAATTTTCACTCAAATGTTAATTTTGGTAATGAGTCAAGATTTGAAGAGCCACAACCAAATACTAGGGCACCAAATTTTTGTTCTTTGATGAATGATGCAAATGAATAGTTGTGGTCAAATTTGAATATTTATGGATATTTATGGTTATTTATGACTATTTATGAATATTTATGGATTTATTACATAGAAATGAATTGAATGTTGAATTCTGATATTATATAATTATATTAAGATTTATGTTAATGATTTTTGTATGGTTTGTAATTGAAAATTTGCTTAAAAGTAAAAAGGATTGATCATTTTGAGGAAGAATTGATCCTTTAAGAATAGGGATCAATCCTTAATTAACAAAGATCAATTCCCAAAATACGACAAAATGAAAAAGAAATGGTGATGGAAATCTACCTTTTTAGCGATAGAATTTTTTCATTAATTCTTTCTATTCAATAGGGATTAATTTCCATTCAAAAAGATCAATCCAAAAGTCTGAGAATGAATGATTTTAATGATGGAATTCCAACATTACTTATTTTTACCTGCAAATTTAAATTTAAAAAATGTAGAAAAGTATATTTTTAGCAATAAAATTTTTGTCCCTAATTAATTTTACTAACAAATTTATATTAGAAAAATTAGAAAATTACATTTTTAGTGATGAAAATTTGGTTGCCATTTATTTTTAATGATGAAATTTTAAATTTAATTTTAATAAATTAATTCTTCTAAAATTAGTTTTAGCAACGAAAATTAGGCATTGGTGACAGAAATTTTCATTGCTAATACTCTACTTATTACCAATAGAAAATTTATTACTGACAAAAACTTTAATGACTTCATATTTTTCGATGATTTTCTAGTGACAAAATTTTCATCATTAATGGATATTACCGATGGCATAAATAGCTATAGAATTTTCCATCACTAATGTCTTTCTTTCTTTAGTGGATAGGTGGGATGAGGTTTATTTGGTGATAGAGGGATACTCGTAATGAGTTGCTTTAGACCAATGGGATTTTTTATTAAAAAAAAAAGTCATTTAAATTATGTACCAAAAGATAATATAAAAACCCAAAAAAAAATTGCTCCAGTTTGCAATATTTTCATTTTTCTACTTATATACTCATTTTTGGAATTTGTCTTGATTTGTATACGTGGTCTTTTTAATACAAAGAAATGCATAGTATGGAAATAGAGAAAAATTTTGTAAATGTTTAGATTTTATTTTCAAATTTATTGAATATCATCTTTTAAAGGTGACTACATAAACCAACTAAATTAGATTTTGAGTTCATACATTTTACATTTTAATAATGATAAATGAATATTAACGTAATTCAACTCAAGTTTATTTTTCTCTACATGATAATATTGAGTTTTAATTATGGTTATTAAATGTTTAACATTCTCTGTAAAAGAAAAAAAAAGATTTGGAGCTTTTAATAACAAGAGTAAGATGGCCCATAGTTAACTTGATTAATAAGAAAACTAACCTCAAAAATTTGGTAATCAATGTCATTATCTTTTAAATTTTGAACTAATTAGAGGTGCACTGAACTTCTAAAAGAATTTGACAAATAATTGTTGCTTTGTTTTGATGATTCAACCAATATATATATATATATGTGTGTGTGTGTGTGTGTGCGCGTATGTGTGTGTGAATGATAATGTATAAAGTTGAAAATTTAATCATTAAATATAGAGCAACCATCAATCTTTTTTTTTTATTTAGGTGTGATTAGTCGCCTAATTGAATTTGTCTTATTTTACAAAAAAATCATGAACTTGACTCGAATATATTTATAATATAAATTATAGTTTAAAAACTAAAAAAAATTATTTTTGTTTAAGGAAAAATTAATATTTCAACTTTTTTCTCAACTTTTTTAATTATTTTTTGTTTAAGGAAAATTAGATATTTTATTCTTTCTAAAAAATTTGAAATTATTTTCATTTAAGGAAAAATTATATTTCAACTTTTTCCTTAAAAATTTTTAAAAATACTTTTGTTTTAAGGAAAAATTAATCCTTAAAAAAAGAAAAGTTAATACTTTAATTTTTCCTCAAATTGTAAAATTATTTTCATTCAAGTAAAAATTAGTATTCCAAATTTTTCCTTAAATTTTTTTGAAATTATTTTAGTTTAAGGAAAAATTGATATTTCAACTTTTTTTAAAAATTTTTTGTAGTTATTTTTATTTTGAGGAAAAATTACTAGTTTAACTTTTTCTCATATTTTTGAAATTATTCTTTTTTGTTTTAAGGAAAATTAATTTTTAACTTCTTTAAATTTTTGAAAAATAAAAAAAAACTTATTCAAAATAAATAAATAACATATTAATTTAATAAATAAGCAAAATAATTAAAAAAAGAAAAAAATGGCTTGTCTTGAGGGATTATCTCGACGGCTCAACCATGGAAACAAATATGGATGGATGGCTTGTTGAGCGGCCTAGATTTTGACTCAGCTTAACGGCTTTGTGGCTCGTTAGGATCATAGGTTTTCGGTTTATTGCACGTTTATGGTTGCAGGTTGAAGTAACTTGTGGGTTAGTGCCTTAATGAAACTGTGCATTTAGATGTCATATAAACCTAAAACAATAAGTTTTTCTTACTTTTTCTTTTCTTTCTAATACCTAGTTCTATCATTTCTCTCTCTAAACCTAGTTTTCGATGATGAAAACTTCAAATAGCTACTGGATTCTTCAAACTTTGATTGTGAATATCATCAAAAAATTCATAAGTTGTTAGAATTTTCATTAGATTTTGGAAAATTTCTAAAAGAAATTTCTTCTTTTCTTTCGCCTTTCTAAATTAAAACAACCTTCCTTCCAAAAATTTTCTTGAAACAAATTAGTGTTACTTTCTCCTAAAAAAATACAAGGATCACGAGGCCAACAAAATCTCCAGATTTAAATCAAACTTGTTGCCCTGCCTTCCTAATTCGCCTCTTTTCCTTTCTCCTCAAAGATGCCAAATGAGTCTAAAAAATAAAATCTCCCAAAATTTGCATGATTTTGCTGCCTTTCTAATTCTCTTTTTCCTTTCCCCTTTTCTGATATGTGAATAGTAGTTTATATAGGAATTGCCTTTAGTGAAGATTAGGTTTTCAAAATTCAAAACTGAAAACTTTATCTTATTTAATCTGAAATTTGATTTCAAAATGGTACGTGGATTTCAAAATTTAATCTGATCAACAAATTTCAAAAAAATCTTATTCATTCATATTTCTTTTAAATTTCAATTTCAATTTTATTTTTTATTTTTTATAATAATAATAATAATAATAATAAAAACTAGAATTGGGTTAAAACTACCATGGCTTGGTCCATGCTATTTTTAAATAAAGCCTGATTATCAAACATGCTGAATTGAAGGCCCTAAGCTTAATGGATGTCTATAGTTACTCTTCTTTGTATACCTTTTATGAAATAAAATATATGTAAAGACGTAGACAACCATTACATCTATGTATGACTTATTCAAGAAAAAAACAAATTTGAAATCTAAAAATTAATTTGATGTCGATTGAACCAAAATATGAAAATGGAGTGACCTAGACAAAGCCAAAGTTTGAAAGCAACAATCTGTACTGAGTCAAATCTTGCAATAGGATAACCTAGATTAAGCTAAAGTTTGAAAATGAAATGACCTAGATTGAATCAAAGTTTGAAAATAAAATAACTTGGACTAAGTCAAAATCTGAGAATGAACAGTTCAAACTGAACCAAAGTTCCAAAGTAAGAGGATTTAACTTGAGCCAAAATTTGAAAGCAAATCGACTTGGATTGAACTGAAGTCTAGAAATAAAATGATTTAGACTAAGCCAAGTCTAAGAATGAACAGTCCAGATTGATTTAAAGTTTAAAATTAAGAGGATTTGATTTAAGCCGAAATCTGAAAACAAAATGACTTGGATTAAACCAAAATCTGAAAATTAAATGACCTAGATTGAACTGAAGTCTAGAAATAAAATGACTTGCACTAAGCCGAAGTTTAAGAATGAACAATCAGGACTGAGATGAAGTTTGAAAGTAAAAGGATATGGCCTGAGTTAAAATCTAAAAACAAAACGACATGAATTGAACATAAGTTTGGAATTAAACTGACTTAGCTTGAGTCGAAGTATAATGACATTGGTTGCATTAAGATTTGAAAATAGCATGGACTTAGCCATAAAAAATTACCACTTCACTATTAAAAATTTCAATCAACTAAGGATCAAAATTTGAAAAGTCTTTCTATAAAAAGAAATCCCTAAAATGCATGCACCAATACTATGAAATGCCATGCTTATCTGATTATGCTAGAAAGGTTCTCAAGCCCATTTCTATTCTTATTTCCTCTTTAGTTTTTGATCATTTCACTTTTTGGGCATAATTAACCAATGAAACATCCTCATCTTTTAGTTTTAACAAAATTAATAGCTCGAGTATCAACTTCCTACCAAGTTTTTATTGCTCTTATTTCACTTGCCCTTGTCACTTTTATCTTTCTAAAGTAATGCAAGAAGTTTTCATATTATTACATGTTCATTCATTATCATTTCAATATAATGACAAACATAACGCCATCACACATTTCTTCTAACCTTTGTGGAGTGAAAAGAAAAGGCACTAGAATAAAAATGGGAATGATAACAAAAAGGTAAGCATTGTCATAAAGAAATAAATATATTTTTTAAGAAAACAAATTCATCAACCAAACAATTATGGGAATGGGTTATAGAAATTAGCTTAAGTGGGTCATGGGTACCTAATCAGATGATCATGAATCACAGTAACCAAAAATATTTCTAAAAAAATCCATCCAATTGAAGTCATTGATTCTTTTGAGCTCATCAAATCACACTTGCCCCATTTGCTATGAGAATGATATTATGCTTTTTTAAGCTGCCTTTTCAAGCTTCAACTTAGATATCCTTCCTTGACTCAAATCACCCTTTTCATGTTTACAATTCTAGTCTTTTTTTATCTTTTATCTTTTTCTTTTTAAGGGAAGTATTTTTTTTCACAGCATCTGAATATATCAGATTAGGTAGATCTTTTCCATCCATTTTTGCCAAAATTAACGCTCTTTCTTAGAAAACTCTTTTGACCACATATGGACCTTCTCAATTGGACATCTATTTCCCTTTATTATCCAGATGATTTGAGAGAATCCTATTTAAAACCAACTCTCCTTTATGAAAATAATGAAGATGAATTTTCTTATCATATGCCTATATCATTTTTCTTTGGAACAACTAATAATAGCAAAGTGCTGTGAGTCTATTTTCTTCAATAAAATTTAACTACTCATAGTGATTTTGAACCCATTTTGCTTCTTATAATTCAGTCTTTATTAAAACCTTTAAAGAAAGAATCTCAACCTTTATAGGTAAAATAACTTCCATTCCATAAACCAATGAAAAACAGGTAGCACTAATTAAAGTGTGAACTAAGGTTCGATAGGCATGTAAAATAAAAAGTAACTTTTCATGCTAATCCTTATAAGTACTAGTCATCTTTTCCAAAATTCTCTAGATATTCTTATGTACAACCTTTACTACTTCATTGATCTTTGAGCGATTGGGTGCAGAATTATGATGCTTGATATTGAACTAATTGTATACCTAATCATCTTACTATTTAGATTTTGAGCATTATCTGAAATAATCCTTTTTGGGAGCTCATATCTTTATATCACCTATTTTTTAATGAACTTACATACCACTAATCTAGTCATATTAGCATATGATGCCACTTCAACCCATTTTGTGAAATAGTCAATCATTAAAAAAATGAATCTATGTCCATTTGAAGCTTTTGGTGTGATGGGTCTGATGACATCCATACCCCATATCGAGAATGCCCATAGTGGTGCTATAACATGTAAACTATTTAGAGAGGCATGTATTTTATCTGTATAGTTTGGCATTTGTGGCATTTCCTAGAATAATCAATGTAGTCACTTTTCATCATTGACTAGTAATACCCTACTCTCATAATTTATCTTGCCATCATATGGCCATTCATGTGAGCTCCACAAATCCCATCATGAATTTCTTCAAGGATTTTCTGTGCTTCTGTTGCACTTACACATATTAAGAAAACTAGATTTCAATTCCTTTTATATAAGATATTCCTGTCAAGGAGAATCCAATAGCTAGCCTCCTAATAATCCTCTTGTTATTGTATGTTGCATGCTTTGGGTATTGTTGACTCCTAAGGTATTATAAGATGTCATGATACAAAGATTTTCCATCGACTTCTTCTCTAACGTTTGAACAATGTGCCGAAGACTTTTTCACATCAAGGTTAATGGGTTGAATCTCAGTATTTGCTTATATCTTGATCATTACCACTAAGATGGCTAAAACGTCAAAAATTTAATTCTTTTTTTAAACAAATGTTCGAATTGGACACTTTCAAACTGTTTGATCAAATTAGGGATATATTTATGGTATTTAATTAGCTTTGCATCCTTTGTTTCCCATTCTTCTTTTAGCTCATACATGACTAAGGCTAAATCTCTATAAACTTCTAAAACTTTCAATTTTCTTTCAATTGTAGTGTATATTCAACCACATTATTGGTGCAATTGAAGTTTAGTCTTGCTATACTAGGAACGTAATTTTCTTTCATGGATATTTGGATTGCCCCAATTCTATGTCCTAAAGTATTTATAACTTTATCAAAGTACATATTCGAAAACTTTATATTCAACCACATTATTAGTGCAATTGAAGTTTAGTCTTGCTATACTAGGAATGTAATTTTCTTTTAGGGATATTTGGATTGCCCCAATTCTATGTCCTAAAGCATTTATAACTTTATCAAAGTACATATTCGAAAACTTTTAAATAGGCCTTTCTTTATCAACTTCGAAAACAACCATTAAATCCTTATTCGAGAAATCAAGCTTCATCAACACATAATCATCAGCAACTAGCTCTGCTAGAAATTTAGCTACCACACTCTCTTTAATTACTTTCTAAGTCACAGACAATATCCTATTTAGAAAACATTACTTTCATTGAGCAATTCTTTTAGAAAAAGAAGATTTCTCAAAAAACATATTTAGAGTATCCAACTTTGCAATGAGATATGTGGTATGGTACAACATATACTGCCTAAGCTGATAAGTTGGCCAAGCTTAAACACAACACATCTTTTTCAAGGAGGAGTGCTTCAAATCAAAATAAAAAAATTTTTTACTTCAATAATAGATAGCTCGCTCTTTCTTATTTGTGTCATCCTATTGTCCTAACACACATCCCATCAAGCTTTCATTCACTATTAGATACAAGATCAATGGTTTTTCTAGAATAGATGGCACTAGCATGGGTGAACTTGACAAATATTCTTTAACCTTATCAAAAGCATCTTGACATTCATCATCCCATTTGTCAAAGCTATACTTATAACAATTCTATATTGTATAGAATTATCATAAGCTTAATTATATAAATTTTACCATCCTAGACTTAATTTTAGCATATTCCTTAGCAAATTCTTACAAAATTTTCTAAACTTGTTTATTTGGTATTCTGTGTAGGATTACTAAGCCAAAAATGCCAAATCAAAGTGAAAGAAATGAGGATAAAAAATAGCCATGACATCAAGAACTTTAGGTCGAACCATAAAAATTATTGATGCACTTCTAAATGATATTGCAAGCTAGTTAAATTGTGATAATTTAGTTGCTGAATTAGGTATAAGAGGAAACCGTATTGATCCACACTTCAACCCAGCTAATGAGCCATGAAAAAAAGTCAATTCCAAGCTATATTAAGAGAGTCAAGAAAAAGTGAAAAATTCAAATACTTAGTTACATAGAAAAAAAGAAGAATTAAGCTGCTTACCTAGTTACCAAGCTTTGTTGAAATTGTGTGAGTTGCCTCTCATGTTTGAATGAGCCATTAAAAAAGCTAAAGAAGTTAAATTAGTTGTAACAAAATGAGAAAGAATCTAGTAAGAGGTGTCATGGTTTACTGTCATTGCAGTCTATATTTTTTTTAATAAATTTTAGTTACGCTTATAATATACACAAGGATCTGCCACTTAGACTACTAACTTGGACACTTATAAGCTGGAATTAATAGACATTTAGCCACCTTACATGAAGAAAATGATGTATAAGGGGACAAACAAAGACTAGCTATATAAAAAGAGAAAAATAGTAGCTATTGTCCATTGAAAATGCCACTCATTGCTACTTCAATATAAGATAAAAGTAAGAATATAATGAAAAAAAAAGTTAAGCATTACTATTGGTTTGCACAGCTCAAGAAGAACTTTTGATGGGTTAGGATAGTGCTTGAAAATAGGAAATTTTAGGATCGGACCTATCATTGCTTGTAATGTTTTTCTTTTTCCATTTTCCTATTTTGATGTCATTGGCTGGTACTTTGCTGACCTTGCCATGACTTTTAGGGGCTCATTTTAACTTGTTTTCATGTATTTATTTTGAGCTTTACTTATTCTTTGAAGTTACTTTTGGGTAGGAGGCTTTCATTTTACATTTTACTCTTGTTTTCCATTTATCTTTAAGTTAATGAAATTCCAACTTTAATTTTTAGTTTTTCGCAACTTTGGCTATTTTTATTTTCAACTTTGCTTTGCCTTAAGTTTGAACTTTTGATTGGAAGAAGAGGATAGTCAAATGTGGTCTTAGCTTGAGAAATTTCTTATGGTGGCCTAAAAGGCTTGATTCTTTTTATTTTATTTTGTTATTTCAAGTTTGTTGCTTACTTTATTTTCTGTCTAGTTTATTTTAACACTACCAGTTTCGGTTTTCTTTATTCTCCCTACCTTTTTACATGTGTTTAAAGCTCTTTAAAGCTTGAGAGGGATGGGTTTGGATGCTATTTTGATGGAAACATCATAGGGCTCCAAGAGCTTAACTCATTGTGTGCCTTTCCTTTCTTGCACTTTACTTTTATGCCATTTAATTCTCTACCCAATTTTTTTTATGTTATTTAAATTCTATTCTTGTTATTTAGTTGTTGTTATCTTGCTATTTTAATTTATTTTCATGTTAATAGACATGGCTTCATGTTAGTTTAGGTTTTTGCGTATTTTGTACTTTATTTTTTTTCTTTTTCATCTACATATACTATTTTAGAGGGTTTATTTCATGGCTTTTTGTTCACTTTTTACAGTAGGTCACTATGCATGTTCTCTTCATTTTTTAGTCTATTTTAATATTGCGTTCTAGATTTTCACATTGCATGTAGCTAGGTTTAGTTTTGGTTGCATTTAGCTCGTTAAGATAGTAACTTAGGTTAGATTTCATGCTACATTTTGTGCTTTTTTTAAGTCATTTGGGGTCAGTTTTAGGACATGTTCATGTGCCCCTTTTTTGTTTGTTTTCATGTCCATTTTAAGGTGCAAAACAATTTTTACAGATTCCTAAGGTAGGTTCACATTTACTAAACGTCTTAGTTCATAAGTCTTAATTTCCTTGCATTATAGTGTTTCAATTTGAACATTAATTTTTTTGTATTTTTTGGTCAATTTTTAAACTTGTTCACTATATCATTTTCGTTCATTTTTAAGTCTATTTTAAGGTAGTGAGCCCAGTTTTTATAGAACCTTTAGGTTATATTACATTTGCTTAGCATTTTAGATTATAGGTTGCATATAGTGTGCATTTTTATAGAACCTTTAGGTTATATTACATTTGCTTAGCATTTTAGATTATAGGTTGCATATAGTGTGCATTTTCTAGTTTGGTTTTATGTTGTATTTTTCTGCTTAATTTGGTTATATTTTGCATGTAATGTCCTAGAGGTTTTAGGCCCTATTTTGAGTCTATTTTAGGTTACTTAAGTCACATTTAGGGTTGCATCCATTTAGGTCACATTTCCATTTGGTAAGGTAGGTTAGTTTGCATTTTAGCTTCATTTAGGTATTTTAGCATTTTTATTTATTTTAGGTGTTTTACTTAACATTTTTCCATGTCATTTTCATTTAGATTAGCTTAGATTTAATTCTAGTTGCATGCCTTATAATTTAGGTTAGCTAATTTAGGACTTTGCATATAGGTGTTCGGTAAAATGCCTCAATGAAAACTGATGGCTTTGTATTAAGATTTTAGTTTAGCTTTTTGGTAGTCTTTAATTTTTGTTTTTACAACAACATTCCATATATTTCCATGTCAATTTCATGTTTAATTTTTGTTTTACATTTTTATGCATCTTAGGATAGGCCAGGAATTTACTTAGATTAATTTTAAATTAAAAATACTAATTTTCCATTTTGTATTCCATTAGGTTTATTTTTTATTTTAATTTGCTACTATAGGTTATGTTTTTTTATCACTCTGCTCTTTTTAATTGAGATTTTATTTCATGCTTTAATTCTACTTAGTTTAATTTTAGATTTGTAACTTTCTATTTGTAGTAACTATGCTTTTTAGTAAATTTCATTTTTTGGTCTTTTCTTTCCATAATTGGTAGTAATTTGGTTTAATTTATTTGGTAATTTTATTATATTAATTTTAGGATAATTAGTTCAATTACAAATTTTTCATAAGATCGGATATACTTGAACTATTAAAATTAATACTTACCCATAGGACTAGACTTCCCAAACTCTAAGGAGATGATATCGGAATACTTTCTATTTTTATTACTTTTGCAACTTGTACACTTGTGATACTTTAGAAAGGAAGCAATAGTTTGTGAAAAAGTTTGAAGATAGGGTTGCATTTAAGAGTGAGCTGAGAAATGAATTAAGAGATGTAATTCAATCTCCATAAGAAACCTCACACCTCTTTTGGCACACACAACGAAAGAGATAATAGTATTTTATCAGGATCTACTTTTATTCCCTTCTCACTAACTACAAAATCGAACAGCTTTCCAGATTTAACCCCAAATGTCCACTTGGATTCAATTTAAGCCAAAACTTCTTTAACCTTTCAAATAATATTTTAAGGTTGGCAACATGATCCTCTCATTAAAAAAACTTTGCAATCATATCATCCACATACACTTCTATTTCTTTATACATCATGTCACGGAAGAGAGTTACCATAGCTTTTTGGTAAGTGGCCCAAACATTTTTCAACCCGAAAGGCATCACCTTGTAGCAAAATGTGCCTTACATAATTATAAAAATGGTTTTCTCCATGTCATCCCTAATCATCTTGATCTAGTTATATCCAGAGAATCCATCCATAAAAGAAAACATGAAATGTTTAGCTATATTGTCCACCAAAGTGTCGACATAAGGCAAAGAAAAATTATCATTTGGGCTTGTCCTATACAAATCATAGTAATCAACACACATTTGAACTTTTACATCTTTCTTAGGGATTGGGACTATGTTAGCTACCCACCTTGGATACTTGGCCAACTCTAAGAAACCTATATCAAACTATTTTTTTCACTTTTTCTTTAATCTTCAATAACATCTTAAGCTTCATTTGTCTTAACTTTTATTGCACTAGCTTACACTCTGGCTTTATAGGCAATTTGTGCTTTATTATTTCAGTGTTGGATTCTAGCATGTCTTGCTAAGACTATGCAAAGACATCCACGTATTCATAAAGCAATTCTTTTAACCTTTACCTATCATCTGGAGGTAATGATGTGCCTATTTTAACTTTTTTTTATTATTAGCATTTCATAGATTCACTAACTCTGTAGCTTTCTGATATGGTTTGATTGGCTTCTTCTCTTGTTTCATTAATTTCACTAGATCAAGAGGCAAAGTGTCACCATTTTAGTCTTATTAATTATCAAGTTCATCAATATGGATCAATTTCTCAAAGTCAAACCCTGGATTATTATCATGATTATCTTTATTTTATTATTTGAGGACCTAAAAGTAAGTGAAAAAGAGGGAAAATATTGGCAAAATGTATGAAAATGAAAATAAAATAATGGAAATAAGATAATGGCAGTGTATCACATTGATCTTTTATTGAAATGAAAATGAATGGGCCATACATAAAGATGTCTTAGTACTTTTAGGAAAAAGCATAGGAATTTTATTCACTGCGTTACTTTTGAAAAGATTCAAGGATAAAAAGTAGCTCGTGAGCCCTCAATTCTTCAATTCTAAAGCTAGTGGGTTTGGATATATGGGCAATTCCCTATCCAAACTGTTAATTGCCTCTCCCTCGATCACAGGGATAGTAAGTTTAGAAAAAGTCTCCACTACTCCAACATTCTGACTATTAGGATAAATATATCTTCTTGATTGGAAAGTGTCATAAAGATAAGGGATAATTATTCTTCCCAACTCTGGCTCTTGTTCCCTAAAGTTAGCCATCCTTTTCTCTTTCTTGTCTTCCAGCATCTTTTTCCTAGCCATCTTCATGGGCTTGTACCCTAGGCCAATATCTTTATTGTCAACTATTATTGGCAGTTTCTAGATCCCTTACTGTTTTTTTCCTAGCCTCATCCCAAGATGACAACTTTTCGCAATTATTTGTTTTACGAACATTTTAATAGCTGCTGACAAACGTAGTGTATACAATCTAGATCTTTCACCAACATAAGTCGCATTAACATGCTAAAAACATATTTATAAGAGCATTTTAGGACTTTATCTACAACTTCCACGTATGGGGTGTTCACTAGTTGAGTTACAATGAAATCCTACTCTCTTGATACACACACTAGCTTTTCTTAATAATGAACTTTATTTTTTGATGCAATGAGGATAAGACTACGCCCATTAGTGAATCTATGGCCTACCCGACAAACAACTATATGATAGCAAGATATCCATCATTTGAAACTTAACACTGAAATCACATAGCCCAATCTATAATTGTATTTCAATGTCACCTATCACCTCACATTTGGCTCCATTGAAGGTTTTAACAATCATGTGGTTATTTTTCATGTAGGACATGTCAACAAGCAACCTAACTAGAGTGAACATAGGCATAACATTAATTACAAAGCCATTATCAATAAGCATTTTGGCCATTATATGAAGCTTGCATTTGGCAGTAATATGAAAAGCTTTAATGCTTTTTTTTTCTTTTTAAAAGGAACTCATCATCATTAAAAGTGTTATAATTTGTAACTACAAGATTTTCTACCAAATTGTCTACGTATTCCACAAACATATTATGGGATACTATGCCTGATTTAATAATTTCAACAAAGCATTGTGGTAAGGCTTTAAATTTAGTAATAATGGTAGAAGTGAGATCCTAGCTGGTATTTTATTCAATTATTCTACCACACTATACTAGTTATATTTAATCAGCTTTAAAAATTCATAGGCTTCTTTCTCAAAAATTGATTTTTGGTATTCTTGGCTTGGAACTACTGTAGAATCTTTCTTGTTTCCCTCTTTCTCTCTAACTTTTGCTTTCTCCATCCTAGCTTTCTCTAGCATTTCTAAAGAATAACAATTTTTGCTTCAAGTTATGCCGCCCAGACTAGCTATATTTGCAGCATCAAAATTGTTTGAAGTCTAATCACTTTTTGATCTTGGCATTATGATGTCACAGTCATATTTCCATTGTACTACCTTATTATTTTGGTAAAAAAAAAGGGCTAGGGGCTTTAAAGGTTATAACTGACTTAGTGGAGTTGGTTTTCCACTGGTTTAGCTTCCTTTCATAGTATATTGTTACTAGTTTTAGAATAAATCTTGAGGCCATATTAGTAATGGATACTTCTGCATTCATTGAGCTTTCTTTATCTTCATAGAATTTAATTTGCAACGAATCCATCAACTTTTGTATTACTTGGCAAAACTGGTCAAAATCTTTAATTGAATGCCCCATAGTTTTCTTGTGGTATTTACACCATTGAGTTGGATTATGTTATCCATGATAAGTAAGGGGATCTATTAAGTACAACATCTCTACCTTAAATAAAGCATCAAACAACTTAACTAAGGGAGTTTTGATCTTATTTACTCTTTTTTTAATCCAACTAGCTTTATCATGATGTATAACATTGATTGTTACCCTAGTGTGGTTCAGCAAAAGGTTACCATTGACATTAGGTGCCCTTTTTTTCTTTAAAGCTTACTAATCCAACTTTAATTAGGCCTTATACTTTGTGTTTTAAGGAAGTAAAATTCTCAATAGAATGGCTTGCAACTCTATAATGGTAATCACTATAGCTATGAGGGACAAACCATTTAGGAAATGATGGTTTCAAAGGTTCCATGTAGATAGGAGCTAGCAAATGTTTCTCCTTGAACTGTGGGATAAAGTTTATGTAGGGCATGGTGATTGGATCAAATGTAACCTTCTCTTGATTGTTTCATGGTCTTTTTGAATTGTTTAATTGATTGCTTGGCTTAGAAACAAGTCTTGCTTAGGATATAGTGGATGGGTTATACATATGAGTTTGTGTTTGGGGGGCGAAAAGTTGGTTGGTAAGTCGTTTGGTTTGGTGGTTGGTAGGGGTAGTGGGTGGATGCTACTTGGGCTTGGTAAATGGGTTGGTGATAGAAAAAGGCATAACTTTTAAATTATTGTCCTTCATGACTCATAGTATGAGCTTCACCTTCTTTTTTCTTAGGTAAGCCACTCTTTTTTGCATCAAATGTTTTTTCTTCATCTAGTTTACCATTTTTAATGGCATTTGCAATCATTTCACTTGAAATAACCATGTTAGCAAAGTTCTCTATGGTGTTCCTTATCATTTTTTCATAATAAAGCACCTTAAAAGTGCTAACAAAGAGCATTGTAACTTCTTTCTCGATGAGGGGTGATTGGACTTAGGCAATGACATCCTTTCATCTTTGGACATATTGCTTGAAACTTTTGATGGCCTTCTTTTCCATACTTGACAAGGAAAGGTGGTCAGGATTGTTATATACAAAACAATCTAATCGAGTTAATTTAAAAGAAAAAAAAGCCATACAATCCAATTTAAAACTAGAAATCACTAAGCAAATGTCTAATTCAGCTTAAGTTTAAGACAAACCAACAAAATTCTTCACTATCTTGGTTTTAAATAAATAAAGAAAAAGCAACAAAATTATAAAACTATATTTCTGAATTCAACTAAATGAGCCATCATATAAATGTAGTAAAGAATGAATTTTATATGAAATTACTTGTTTGCAACCCAACCTTGTAAAAGGATAGAACTCTTTAAGCTGTTAGATGATAAATTCTTTTCTTTTGAGGTCTCTATACAAACTTTCGTTCTATGGACAACAAAAGACATCAATGTTTTGTAAAGCAGTAAAAATCTAGAATAGATATGATTTAACAATAAACTTTCACAACTTAATGCATGCTACATCAATTTCTCTAATAAACATCATCTCAAAAGTTATTTTTCTTTTATGATATTCTAGGTGTAGATACAATTTATTAATTTGAAAGTAAATTAATTTGTCAATTATCTTTAACTTGAAACTGAAAAAAAAAAATTAACTTTTTCACCCATAACTAAAAATGAGTTTCGAGTTTCTATGACATGCAAAGACAAAGGCATATTTTTTTTATGAATCCAAGCTAAAGTATTTCACATTCCAATTAATCACCCATGATATCGATGCGCTTTGGTTTTAACTATGATCTTACCATAAACTCTTCAGGTCTTTCTTTTAATCTCCTCATATTTTTGGCATAACAAAATTTAATATAGAGCAAAACCCTAATTCAAGAAACAGATTAAAAGTAACTTACATTGAAATAAAACCTAGACCTTATCTGGATCAAGCTAAACCATTTCATTTCCATAGTAAGGAGTCATAAACATATAGTCATAATCCAATATCACCTACTATGAGGGTTTACTACAACATCCAAGCAATCAAATTTGCTTTACTTTTAGTTTGATATTTAAAAAAATTTAAAAAAATTTAAAAAAATTAAACTAAATGATCATAAACTCGGATGCAAATTACGAAAAAAGGTTAAAAAAAGAACTTAACAATTTTATCTTCTAAATTTCTATTGAGCAGCAGCAGGAACTTAACAGGAGTCAAACCTTCTTGTTTCCAACCGACCAAAGTATCAAATGTATTTAAATGAAATTCGGTGTCACTGTCAACATGTTTAAAAACAAAAAATCTTTCACTAAAAATCATTTCAAGTAAGTGAGAAATTTGGAAGTTTTGTTGCCATTGTTGGAGAGCCAATGAGTGCCTTTTTTTAAACAATGAAACCCTCTAGAAGCATATGAAATTGCTTTTTCTAAAATTGTTCATGTAATTTTTTTTATGTATTCCTAAAACATCCTTCACATCTTTTTTTTTTTTTTACACTGATGATTTGTACTGTTAAATTGAAGCTGGGGATTGCTCATATTATATGTAATAGATTTGAAATCTTTAAACTTTATAGTAAGGTATAAATGAGCAGAATTTTTAATGAATCGTTTGTGAATATGTTCAGTTTCTATTTATTTATATTTGTTTTTTGAGTTTAACAAATGATCTTAAATAGCATTTTTATATTCGTTCATTGAACAAACCGAATATGAACAAATGTCTATTTGATTCATTTATATTTACGAATAAATTCGTTTAAAACTCATTCGTTTTTATTCTTTTATAATAATAATAACAAAATTATATTTTAATCCTTTATCTTAATTTTTTTAAAGATTTGTTTATATTCGTTTGGGTTTATTTATATTCGTTTATGATTTATTATTTAAATTTGTTTCGTTATGATTTGTTTATTATTCATAAACATGTTTGTATATATATATATATATATATTCGTAAAACTGTTCGTTTAATATTTATGAATAAATTTGTTTAACTTAATTAAATGGAATATGAAACAAATGCGAACGTCCAACCATTTAAATGAACTAATTTGGAATGAATAAAATAATTATTTTATCAAATATGAACTAAGCTCAAATACATTTAAAAATAAATTAATAAATCATAAATATGCATTCATTTATTCATATACGATTCGTTTATAGCCCTATTACATACACTATCCAATAAAATTGAAATTTGAGCCGATAGTGTAACTAAATTTTTTTTTCCCCTCTATGGGCATTTTCAAGGAAGCATTTTCTTGGTTTTTGGTTGGCAACGAGGAAAGAAAAATGTACAGGAAGGGGAATGGAAGAAAAGAATCGAAGCCGGGAAAAGGCTAAACAAATGGAGAGAGGGCCAAAGTGATAAAAAGAAACAAAAAAGGAAGGACATTGGAGAAAAAAAGCCGGTGGGGGAAGGTGGTCGACCACTCTCTTATGCTGTTTTGAAATAATGGTAAGATATTTGATCATTTAGATAACAAAATAGCAGCAAAAATGAAATGAAAATGAAAAATAACCATTAAAAAATTATTTTAAAAGCACATTGATAAATTATTTTGTTATATAATTTTATGAAAAGTGGTTAACTTACATTAATATAAAACTTTTTGATTTTATATTTTTTAATTATTGATTTTAATAAATTCAAATGACAAGAAAGATAAATAAAAAATAATTTAATCCCACCAATTAAATTTATTTAAATTAATTTAAAAAATAGTATAAAAACTATAAGTTGATCTCTTTTTATAATTTAATATTATTTATAACATTTTACACCAGGAGGGCTCCTAAAAACTGAAAGTCAAGCAAGAGCGGAACAGGCGTACGGACATTGTATACACATGCATATATAAACATCGGAGCGGTCAAAGCCTGCGATAAAGAAGACTGTCTTCATCTCGATCAAGGTCCACCGCTTGACCTTGGAACAAGTTGGGGCCTAACAGAGACTGCACAGAAAAGTTTCATGTCACTTTGCTTTGATGAATCAGAGAGCAGCTTCTGGCCGTAGGCTTCCTTGCTGCTAACCATGTCAAGTGTCAACCATTTCAATTCTAGCTATCTGTTATTCTAGTGCCTGCAAAACCAAAATCGTTTAACCGAACAAGGGACGAAGCATTCCATTTCCAAGTGTCCCGCTTCTGATAGTAACACCATTTGAAAGAACAACCCGGTCGTACCCGATTGTTTGGCTTAAAATGTAATTCTTCATATTCATTTTTTTTATCCATCTCTTTTTTTTAGAATATTTTAAAATCATATATTTTTTTAAATATCTATAACTCTTATTTTTTATATTTTAAAATTATTTTTTATGATTTTTTTATTTTTTGACAATAACAATCATAAAACTTTAATTTTATAAAAAAATTTAAATTTTAATATTAAATATATTAAAGTCCAAACTTTTTTTTCTTAAATTCTATGAAAATCAATATATAACAAATACTTTAAAGACAAACATTTTGAGACGAAAGAAATAATAGAGTTAATTATATTAATATCTAAATTTTAGGAAAATATACAAATTAGTATATGAAAAAATAAAATACATAATTTGCATTTGAATTTGAATTTGAATTTTTAAATAATATATCATTTTAATTTTAATTTTAATATTATTACTTAATTCTATTATATGATGTCTAACTAGTATAATTTTATTATATGTATGTTATTTGTTAAATAAAAGTATTAAATATTTTGTAAAAATTTTAATGTGGATGTTATGTGACAAATATTTTGACATATTCTATACAACTTTTACAGTTTATGTAAAAAATATACTTTTTTAAATTTATATTAAAAAATTGATAGTATACATGGTATTTGATGGACACATTGATAATATTTATGAAACGATATATATATATATATTATATATATATATATATATATGAGAGTTGACATGATTAATAGAATTAGAGTTTGGATTAATAAGATACATAAATTTAAAATTTATAGTACAAATTATATATTATTTGAAAGTTTAGAGTATAAATTATATATTTTATTTTTTCAATACCAATTTATACATTTTCTCAGTTTAGATATCAAAATTGTACTATATTCAAAAAGACAAAAAGGCTAATTCCAAACCGAAAAAGAGCAGGATAAAAAAGGCATAGTTACAAGCATGAGAATTGAGAACATAAAGAAAAGCCCTTCTATTATGATGCAACTACAATCAACAAGCATACCAGTGCAACACACATGCCTACGGAGTTCCAAGTTATCATGTATCCTCATCTATTGAACTACACCTACAAGCAAGCGATAAGATTAACCTAATCTGAAATAAATTCATGTAGCATGAGCTTAAAGCCCAAGAAGCTAGAATCATTTTTATTACTATCATTTGTTTCTCATTACTGCAGTTCTTACTTGTTCCAAAAAAACACCAACGAACACAGTAAATGAAATTGCTAGGAATTTACTAGTTTAGCAACTCCTACCGAACGGTGCAATCTCAAGTGTAGCAACACAACACAGAATCAAAAGACAAATACTATATTCCATTCAACAATTGTCATCAGAAAATCAAGCTCATGGAAGAACCGTTCTCTTCGATTGAAAAGGCACTATTCAGCTTACTTTATACAAGATTATTCAGCTTGAGAGAAAGAACAATGAATGAAGATGGATAATAATAATAAAACAAAAAGTAGCATTTCAAAGCAACTGAACCTACACCAGAAAGTTACAAGAAATTCAACTTTTTTACTAGTACCACTGTATACCACTAGTTATGGTCACAAAATCACCGTCAGTCAGCAAATAAATGCCTTCAAACTTTTTCTTACAGCTTTTTGCAACACCCGTTACTACCTCTGCAGAAAGCCAATTATCAACAAGTCAAGCTCGCGAATTTAGATTCAACCATAATAATAATAATAACTTAAATTAAACCAACAAGCTCGAAAACAGCTGAAGAAAAAAATCACTTGTTCGTTGCTGAGAAATTGTCAGAAACAGAGAAAATTGTGGGAAATTTTTTAAATCTCACATTCTGGTATAAATTAGAAGACGTATAAATTCAAGATTCAAGACAGAACAAATCTGAAAAAAGAAAGAAAGCAAATTTACGTTGCCGTTTTCAATTAACTCAGGAACCTTGTAAGAATCCACCGTCACCTCTGTCAGCCACAATCCAGGAAACAACGACTGCAACCATACCCAAAAAAAAATAAAAAATGAAATAAAGAATAAAACCAAAAGTAACCGAAAAAGCATTCCTCGAAAAGAAAAAAAAATTATAACTTACATCCAATTGCTTCTGAACATAACGTGCCCGTTTCTTTGGCCTTCTAAGAGGGCGGTGCCCAGCCATCACCATGAAATCCTCCTCAATCTCTTTCTTTGATAGCGAAACCGAGAATTTCGGTCGTAGCTTTTTCTTCTCGGCTGCCGCCGCTGCTACCGCCGACGATGCCACCGACAGTCCTCTGTCTCTTACTCTGGGTGACTTAATCACCCCATTTTTCATCAAAGAACTATGGTTGTTGTTCGTTTCCCCTCCGTTAATCGGAGCCTTACAAGCGGCACGCCTCGTCCTGAGATTCCACGGCCTCACCTCCACCTCTAACGCAGTCGGTTCTTCCCTCTCTTTCTCTTTAATTTTCTCCTTCTCTTTCACTTTCTGTTTACGTTCTTCAAATCCATCCTCATCGTCGTCAACCTCATTATCCTCAGACACTTCGTCTCTAAAAATCTCATCTTTCATCTTATCCGCCGCCATTTTAAGATCCTTAATGATCTTCTCTCTAACTGCCTCGATGCCCTCCGCCGCCTCTCCTTTCGATGTCCTCAATTCCCTTCCATAATCGCTGTCCTTGTTGTTGCTGGGAGACGACTCCGATTCCCGCCGCCGCATTCCATCAACCATCAAACTCTCAAATTTCAACGGGGGAGATCGGCGTCTTTGAAACACGTGACGACGAAGATAATGATGATGGTTAACAGCAGCGGCAGAGGATGAGTCGGTGGCGACGGAAGCATTATCAAGTTTCATACACCTGAGATGCCTCTGATTGCCCCACTTCAAACAAGGAAGCTTGAAATTGTGAAGAGGCTTTGATCTCTCGGGTCCCATCGTCAACTCTTTCTCACCAAAATACACCATTGATCGCATCCAAAACAGAGAGCGAGCTCAATCTTCAAATAAAATAAAAAAAAGGAAAAGAGAAAAAAAAAAAAAACTTTTCTCTCTTTTAACTTTATTGAAGAATTTTTCTTTGTTTTCCGTTGGGAATGGGTTTCTTATTTGCTATGCCAATCGCCAGGAATGCTTTGAGAGTTTTTTCCTTTTATGTATAATACAGGAGACGGAAGTGAGGGAAGAGGGGGAGGGCGGTCTTAAAGTTCCGATTGTGAGATTTTTCATTTTTGGGGGTGCTTTCGTAATTTCATACTTCGGTGATCAGCGTTCTGCTATAGTGCGCCCCCGTGTATAAGATAAGGGGATTTTAGATATAGTGACATTGGTTTAAATCGATTCGATTTTTTAAATATTATATAATATTATAAAATTACAAATTTAAATTTAAATTTAAATTTAAATTAAATTTCATTCAATCTAATAAAATTAAATTAAATTTTATCAGTTTGATTTAATTTAATTATTTATTTTTAAATTTAAAGTTTATTATTTTTATTTATTATTTTAATATAAAATTTTAATATATTTAAATAAATTTTCATATAAAATTATTATTTTTATTTTATAAAAATTTAAAATATATAAAAATTAAAAAATATATAATTTGATTCCATTCAATTATGTTTTACCTTTTATTCTAAAATTTAATTTAAATATAATATATATATTAAACATTCAAACTTAATTCGAATAGAAAAAAATAAATTCAAATTAAATTAAAAATTATAATTTTAAATCGATTTTTATTTTTTTCTCAACTCTAATTTTGGGAGTTTCCCCCGGTCATACGTCATTTTTGAGTTTTGATTGGCGTAACTACTGTTTGATAAAGCGCACGTTTGTTTTCATCTCTTCTTTAGTTGTAGATTTTACTTTTTCTTAAAAAGCAAAAGCTGAAAATTCGATGAAATTGTAAAAGTTGTGTGACAAAAGACACTGTCAATGTGACGTGAAAGAAGATTTTGTTTTTTAAGCCTTTATTATTTGAGTAAATTGCCATGCATATTTATTTCAAATAATTATTATTAGTTTTATTTTTCACTCTTCCAAAAATCATATAAAAAAATTCTTTATTTGAGGCATGAAGGAATGAATTTATATATGTATAAATAATATATACGGGATTTTAATTGGAATAAAAAAAAGCAAATGGGTTTGATTATTAATTAATTTGTTAGCACAAAAAAAAAAAAAAGCATTGCTTTAGTTCTTTAGTTGAGTTTTATAAAAATATGAAAACATATGTTATATATAAATAATATAATACAATATATAATTATATATGAGAAGCGATTCATTTATATAAGTGTAACTCTTACATTTTTTGATCCTAGGATCAAAATTATTAAATTTAAAAAAATTTTAATCATTAATTTTAATAAATTCAAAAAATAAGATTAAATCATTTTTTTACTTGTCTTACTCATTATTAAACTTATTAAAATCAATGATTAAAAAATATATAAAAGTAAAAACTTTTATCTTGATGTAAGTTGATTCTTCTCTTTCTCTCTCTCGCCCTCTCTTTATATATACACACACACATACACATATACACATACACACATATATATACATACACACACATGTATATATATATATATATATTGTTTTTATCTTTTTTGAATTTCTTATACCATTGCCAAAGTGCTTGTTTAAGGTCATAAAATGATTTGTTGAGTTTACTTACATTGTGTTCTTATCCTTGAACCACATAACCTTATGATTGGTGAATGTAGATTTCTTCTTCTAGATCACTATATAAGTAAACTTGGTGATATCCATTTGACATACTTTAAGGTAAACATCACCCTTGTAGAAGTAATCTTTAAACATTCCTTTTAACTACAACATTTTGCTACCAATCTTGCTTTGTATATTTCAATGCTACCATCAGTTTTGAATTTCTTTTTCAAAACCCACATGGAGTCGATAAGTTTAGTGTTATAAGGTAGGTTCACTAAACCGTGTATTGTTCTTAAGCATGGATTTAATCTTATCATCATAGCTTTCTTCCATAATACGGAATCATGTATATTCATAACTTTTTGAAAAGTTTTTGGATCCTACTCTAATATGTAAGTAAATATATCCGATCCTTATTTTTTTCTATTCACTTTCTTTTTTTTCTTCTTAATTCAACTTGAATTGATGCATTATCATGATATGCACTAGCATATTTGTCACTAACATGATCATGTAAAGATGCATCATCATTATCAAACACATGCTCACGCTCTAGTAATTCATTTGACAATTCTTTTTGTAATTGAATAATCTTAGCATCTTTAAATAGCTAAATTCTCAAAATATATAGTATGAGTAGATTCAAAAACACTAGTGGTCTTTAAATTAAGAAATCTACATACTTTAGATGACATATAAAACAAACACATATTTTGTAGTTTTACTACCTAATTTTTATCTTTTTTTAATGGCATCTAAAACATATATAATGCAACTAAAGACTTTGAAATAGTTTATGTTAGGCTTTCTACCTTTCAATAATTCATAAAATGATTTATCAGAACCTCTATGCAATATTCTGTTAGAAATATAACATGTTGTAAATAATTAATGCTTCATCCTAAAAATTCAAAGGCATACTAGTTAATGCAAAAGTATAACACTTGCCATTGCAAGCAATATCCTATTTTTCCTTTTTGCTTCTCCATTTTGTGGTGGAATATTAGGAGCAAAAATTTCTCTAATAATGACATGCAATTTACAAAATGCAAAGACCTCATTTGAAAGATATTCACCACATTAATCGAACCTAAGCCTCTTAATCTTCTTATTAGTCATGTTTTCAATTTTTTCTTTAAAAATCTTAGATTTTCCAAAAGTTTCACCTTTGGTTTTCAATAAATAAACATAAGTGAATTTTGAAAAATCATTTATAAAGCTAATAAAAAAATATTTTCGACCTCTAGTTAAAACATTATTAGTTACAAATCAGTATGAATCAATTCTAACAAATAATTTAATTTTTACACTAAAAAATTTGTTTTGAAAAATGTTTTAAAAGAAGATTTTGTAATTTTTCTTGAGCACAAAATTCACTAGTCTTAGTGCTAAGTATAGTAGATAATTTAGGAATTAACTCATGTGATGATTGCGATTTAATGCATTCATGCCAATATGTCCAAATCTATAATGTCATAAGCAATCTGTATCATTCACATCAACAATAAAAAGGTAATTAAAAGCATTTTATTGATATGGAAAACATACATGTTGTCTTTAGTATATCCTTTCTTTATAAATGATCTTTTCCTAGAAATGATCATTTTTTGGAAATCAAATACAATTTTAAAACCATGATCATCTAGTTTCCTAATAGAAATTAAAATCTTTTTAAGATTTGGATTGTGATACACATCTAGCAAAGTTAGAACCTTGTCAAATGTAAGAGGAAGTTTGATAGTTTTTTTGTTAACAACTCTTCAAGTGGATGAGTTCCCCTTGAAGACTGATTTATCCTTATTAATTTCTTCATAGGTCTCGAAAACACATTTGGAGTGATATGACAAGTTGCATCAGAATCAATCCACCAATCTTGATTTTCAACTAAGAGAATATCGATGAGCATTACAACTATGCCATTTTTTGAACATTTTTTGGCTTCATTTTTCTTACCTTTGTAGAAGTGACACACTTTTGCAAAATGTATATTCTTTCCACATACATACCATGGACCTTTTTTCTTCTTGAAATCTTTTCCAAACTTGTTCAACTTCCCTTTCACTTTGAAGAGTTTCTCTACCTCTTGTTGTGTTGATTATTTTCACCCTTAAAAAAAGATGAAAAACTAGGACCCTCGATGTTATACACATTATTTTCCTTCACATTATTATAGATTTCATTTCTTTTTAAGGCTACACTTTCAATTTGAATGTGCTTAACTAATTCATCCTAGGTAAATGACACTTATACTTCAAATACCTTTGGTAACCGTTCCTAGATTGAGGTAACTTACCAATGACAATAGACACTTGAAAAGTTTCAAAAATTAGTTTTTTAGCATCATTAATGGCACTCAATTGCAACATCATTTAACTCATTAACTTGATCAATGATGGGTTTAGAGTTTGTCATTTTGAAAACCAAATAAATGTTCATAAGAAAGGATTTGTTTCATGCATCTTTATTCTTACATCTCTTCTTTATAGCATTCGTTTGCTTTATTGTGTTCATAAAATACATTGAAAAGTGAATTACTGAGTGCTTGGAGGATGGTTAACCGACATATGTAGTCATCTTCAATCCATTTTATTGCTTTGCAAATAATTATCCATTCTCATTACTTCTTATGGATAGAACTTATGTAGAACATAAGAAACCTTAAATAAACTAATACGATACACGGTCTAGCACTTGTAGTTCATGCCATTGAACCTTTCAAGTTTTTATACTTCATAAATGTGAGGCTTGATTGTTAAAGTCACCATTTGAAGAAGTCTGTTATCTTTAAACTGTTGTAAATTTAATAGTGGCAACCAAATGCAAAGAATGGGGAAAAAATGAAGATTCTTTAGGTAAGGCACTTTCAGAAAACTATTTTAAGGATAATAGTTATTCCATTATGGTACAAATGAAGTTATCTCCAAGACACAAGCCTAAATTAAAGAAAAATAGGATTGCACTTCAAGTTCTTCTTTAACTCATTTGAACAGAATAAAAAAAATGAGAAGTTGTGTGAAAATGAATGTGAATGAAAGTATTTATAGGTCTCAATCACTGTTTAAAACATCTTTCATGAATAGGTACCTCTTGGATGAAGAATAAGTACTTTTGGAATGAAGCATCATGCCTAATGAATAGGTTTTTATTTTTTTTTCAAGAAGGGCATTTGAATGTTCGATAATGGCATTCAATTGTTTTAGGCTATTTTTCAAATAGAATGTGAAATCCTATCAAGTATTCATCTGCCTTATTTAAGCTATTCGATTGCTATGGGTAATTTTCCCACATAATGTAATTTTTATCAAAAAGGTCGACTATTCTTCTTGAGTGTTCGACCACTCTTAACAAAGTTTCAAACAAAATGTGTGAAAATCCTAGGCAGTCGATTGCCTCCAAAAATAGTTGGTTGGTTCTCAAGCCTATTTTTTGACAAATAGTCATTTGAAAGTCAATGATTCAATTTTTTCATGAACAATTGTTAAGGCAGTTTATTTTATGCTACATGAATTTAAAGCTTTGTTTTTCACTTAAAAAACTTAAGATAACATCTTGTTTAGAAATATATATAACATTTTTTTTATGAAGGTTAAAATTTTCTAAATTGTTGGTAATAGCAAGTTAAAAGCGACAAAAGAGAGAATTTTAGATAAAGTTATGTTGATCCCAGCTTTTTAAACTTTATTTTCATACTTCTCTCTTGGATCTACATGTCAACAGAAAATGTATAAAAGAAAGAGTACAAGCTGTTGAGAAATTATGCAGAGTTAATGGTCTCAAAATTAAAATGATACAAAATGTAGCTCTTAAGGGATACTAGTGTCGAAGGTGTTTGTCGGTGCAAGTACCACTAGCATTCCCTAAAAAATTACTGTCGCAACAATTTTTCGTTCGAGGGGACTCAATCGCTAGACTTGATGAAAATTTTTGGAGTCGCTACAAATCTTTTTATAGGGTGTGATCGGCCACCAAAAATATCATCTTTTAGTAAAAAATTTTAAAATTAATTAAAACTTACTAAAAAAAAGTTTAGGTCTGCGTAATCAAGACTAGATCTGGGAGTACGGTTATGAGTGAGGAAAGTATTAGCACCCCCACGTCTCTCGTTCGAAGAGCGATACCATTTAAACATGCGTAATCCTATAATTTTGATAACGGGATCTTTTTTTTATTTAAGTGTAATTTCCTAAAATTTATTTTAAAACATTTTTCTCTATTATGAAATTAACATTATTATTATTATTATTATTTTTCATTCTATAAATTCTCCAACACTTTGGTGGAATTTATAGAAAATCATTATTTAGAAAATATTTTGAGAAAATTGACCATTCACAAAATTCTCGAAACTTCGTCATAAGATATTTTAATTATTTATTTTAAAAAGATTTTAAGAATATCCTGATTCTTTGCTGAGTTCCCAAAATTTTGAACAAATTTTTAGATTATTCCGACTCTTCGGTGAAATCTAAATATTATGGTTATTTTAAAATTTTGTATTATTTATTCTTTAATTATTCTTATAAGAAAAAATTTAGATTATCCTGACTCACCGATGAAATCTAAATATTAATTTCTTGTTTGTATTGAAGAAAAGCGAACTCTTTCAATTTTTTATATTTTTTTAAAAAATTCAAAATATCAATTATTATTAATTTCATTTTTTATTATTGTTTTTACATTGTTTAAATCAATCTTTATTTTAGTGAAAATAATTTTGGATTATCCTAACTCTATGGTGAAATCCGAAAAATTATTTTTACTTGCAATAATTAAAGAAAACTAAACTTTTTTACCTTTCTCTAAAAATTACATTTAAAAGATTCATTTAAACAATTTATTTTTTTATTTATCAATTTTTATTTATTTTTTATAATTTTTTATTTTTTAGCAAAAATTATTTTTTTAAATTATCCTAACACTTTGGTGAAATTTAAATAATATTTTTGCTTATAATAGAATTTATTACCATTAAATAGTTATTATTATTAATTTTTTTATTTATATTTTTTTGGGTCTTTATTTATTTTAGTTTCATTTTTTATTCTATTTATTTATTTGTTTTTAAAAATTATTACCAGTTATAATATAAAATAACAATAATAATAATAATAATAAATCATAAAAAAATTAAAAAAACATAAAAATCAACATAAAAAATCAAAATCAAAATCAAAACGAAAAATAAAAAGAAAAAAAAAAGGAAAAACCTGCGAAACAAGTTGAGTTGGCGTGTGGATTCTACGCTGGTCAGGTTCAATCCAGACGTCCAAAACGATGTTGTTTTGAAGGGCCTATAAAAGGCCTGTTTCTAGTTTTTTCTTTATTTTCTCATTTTCTCATTTTCTCTCTAGCCAGAGCTCCTCTTTCTAAAAACCTAACCCTTGTACCAGCTGTCATGAAGCCCAATTTTCGATTGGTTACCGCCGTGCACCGATGGTCGAAAACTTCAATGGCGTCAAAAAATTCAAAGATCCCCAGATTTCAGTGGTTAAAAAATTCAACGGTCACCGAAAAATTCAAACTTTTCTAATTTTCGACGACCCAAAAATTTTTTCAAAAAATCCCAAAAATTCCCCCAATGATCCTTTTTGCTTTCTAAACACTTTTTCAAGCCCAGATTTTTCAAAAAAAAAATCAAACTTCCTAGATCTCAAATTTTATTCTCAGGTTTTTTTTTTGAAATTTTTTTTTATTTTTTGTTGTTCCTCAAAGAGGACTGTGATTTGATTGTTTTTGCAGAATCCCTAGATTTTCCCCCTTGTTCTCTCTCCGTTTAATTTGCAAAATTTGGCTCTATATATAGAGCCTCTGGGATTCAAATCCCAGATCTCTTGGGATATCTTTTGTGAAAAATTTACATCCTGTCCGATGACTTTTGATCACCGGATGTCAGGCTGCTAAGTTAGGCAGTGTCAGAGAGAAAAAAGTCACTTTGATAGCTTGATTTCAGCTGTCAGAGTTGAAATCAAAGATTTTTTTTGACATTTTTTTTCTTTTTTTTAAAGATTAGTAATATCAATATTAATATTAAACTATATAAAAAAATAATTAGTCAAAATTGGTGTATATAGCTGCCTCTCTTTGCTTATTTATGAGAATCAAGAATAAAGCAAAGACAAAAAGACACCAATTTAGTTCGAATAAAATACATACAAAAGACGAAACGTTGAACATAAAAAAATTTTTTTGAAGGAAAATTTGAGAGGCTCATTTAAACAAAGGTTATGAAAATTTTAAATTCAACAGGCTCTTCTTACCAGGGATAATGAACTTTAAATTCAAAAGGCTCCTTTAACTAAAGGCAACAAACTTTAAATGTTGAAAAGCTCATCTCACTAGAGGCAACAAATTTTAAATTCAAAAGCTCCTTTAACCAAAGGTAACGAAATTTAAATGTTAAAAGCTCCTTTAAACAAAGGCAACAAACTTTAAATGTTAAAAGCACCTTTAACCAAAGGCAATGAACTTTAAATGTTAAAAGCTCCTCTGACCAGAGGCAGCAAACTTTAAATTCAAAAGCTCCTTTAATTAAAGGCAACAAACTTTAAATGTTAAAAAGTTCCTTTCACTAGAGGTAAGAAACTTTAAATGTTGAAAAGCTCCTTTAACTAAAGGCAATAAACTTTAAATATTGAAAGGCTCCTTTAACCAAAGGTAACAAACTTTAAATTCAAAATCGAGAGGTAATGGTATTTGAAAGATTTCTCTAAATAGAAGGTTCACATTTTTTCTGCTTTTGACTATTTTTTTTGTTAGTCTTGGATTGTCCTAGACCCATACATTGTCGTGTCACATGAATGCGTGAATGACATTTCCATGTTTTTGCAATGTCATGCAATAAATGATGATCATGATGTAAATGCACTTATTATGCAAATGAAAAGACCATCTTCTTTCTCTTTTTTTTCGTTGTCATTTTCTTTTATTTCTTAAATTTTTCAAAGTTTGTTTCATTTCTTCTTCTCTTGAATCTCAAGCATTTTAGCAGTTGATTAAGCTTAGAAAAAAGGATTTCTCTTCATATCCCCTATTCCATGTCAACCACTTTATGACTTTTAGGCCATTATTCCCACTAACCTTTGTTCATTACTATTTTGGTTATCATTTTAAATCTTCAAAATAATGTGTGTCTTTTATGGTCATTGTTATTCCTTCATCATCTTTTGAATTTCAAACAATTATAACGCATTGCACATTTCTCTTTTTAATGAGAAGGACAAAAAGAAGGATAAACAAAATGGTATTTTATTTCGGTAAGAGGGAGAAATGTTTCATGCATTATCAAAAAGGATATAACAAGGATAATAAGTAATCATATAACAAATATTCAAATCATCATGAACTAATTCATCATGGATTATTTTTTGAAGATTCTTGATTGGTGCCCTTGACTTTTCAAAAATATAACAAACTAAACTAGTCCAAAACCATTGAGATCTTCTGGCACATAGTGGGAATTGAGCCACTTCATTCACTATCTCTTTTTATTTTTATCTAAGTTACCCTTTCAAGTTTTCAACTCAGATATCTTTTCAATTCATTTTACTTTTTTTATTATTTTTTAAGCATAATACTTTTTTACTGCATCAGCATTGACTGAATTTGACAAATCATCTCCATCCATTCTTGCCAAGATTAGTGCCCCACCAAAAAAAGCTTTTTTCACCACATATGGGCCTTCTCAATTAGGAGTCCATTTTTCTCGAGGATCCTGTTGGTTAGAAAGAATCTTTTTCAATACTAATTCTCCATTGCGAAATTATCGTGGGTGAACTTTCTTATCATGAGCTTACATCATTCTTCTTTGATATAGTTGGCCATGGCAAAGTGTAGCTAATCTCTTTTCTTTAATGAGATTCAATTATTCATATCGAATGTGAACCCACTCAGTTTTTTTTAACTCAACTTTCGTAAGAATATGCAAGAAAAGAATTTCAACTTTGATGGGTAACACTGCCTTCATCCTATATATCAATGAAAATTGTGTAGCTCTCGTAGATGTACAAATTGAAGTTCGATAAGCATGTAATGCAAATGGTAGCTTTTCATGCCAATCTTTATACACATCTGTTATCTTTTTAATAATTCTCTTTATGTTTTTATTAGCCACTTTAATTGCCCTATTCATCTTTGGATGATAAGGTGCTGATTTATGATGTTTGATTTTAAATTGAACACAAACCTCAGCCATCATTTTATTATTCAAATTAAGAGCATTATTCGAAATGATCCTTTCTGGAAGGCCATATCGACATATGATCTCTTTTTTGATAAACTTGTAAACCACCATTATTGTCACGTTGGCATATAAAGCTACCTCTACCCAGTTTGTGAAGTAATCAATTACCACTAAAATGAATCGATGTCCATTTGAGGCTTTTGGTGTAATAGGCCCTATCACATCCATTCCCCCCATAGAGAAAGGCCAAGGTGTTGACATAACATGCAAGGACGTTGGAGGAACTTGAATATTGTCTGCATAAATTTGACATTTATGGCATTTTCTAGTATAATCAATGCAATCTTTTTCCATTGTCAACCAATAGTATCCTACTCTCATTATTTGCTTAGTCATCATGTGACTGTTTGCATGAGTTCCACAAACACTTTCATGAATTTCTTTTAGTAACTTTTTGGTTTCAGTAACATTCATACTTTTCAATAGTGTTTGATCTTGACTTCTCTTATATAAAATTTCTCTATCTAGAAAGAAACTCGTTACCAACCTTCTCAAAGTTCTCGTATCATTCTCTGATATGTGTTATGGGTACTGTTGATATTTAACATATTGTAATATGTCAAAATACATGATTTTTCATCAACTCCTTCTTCAACATTTAAATAGTGAGCTGGTTTATCTCGTAAGCTCAATTTGATGGGTTGGATTTTAGCATTTTCATTTAATTTGAACATCGCTGCCAATGTAGCCAAAGCATCAGCCATCTGATTCTCTTCTTGAGGTAAATGATAAACTAAATATTCTTAAATTTTTTGATCAATTTTGATATGTACTTTTGGTATAAAATCAATTTTAAGTCTCTAGTTTCCCATTCTCCTCACAATTGGTATATGACTAAAGCAGAGTCTCCATAAACTTTTAAAGTATGGTCCTTCTTTTCAAAAGCAACTTGAAGACCCAGAACATATGCTTCATATTCTGCCATATTATTGGTGCAATCAAAATTTAGTTTTACAGTGATTGGGTAGTAATCAGCTTTTAAAGATATCATAACTACTTCTATACCATGCCCCAAAGTATTTGATGCACCATCAAAATACATCTTTCACATATCTTCATTATGCTCTTTTTTATCTATGTGTAGTACAAACATTAAATTTTCATCTAAAAAATCAAATGTCACAGGCACATAATCTTCATGGGTGCATTCTACAAGAAATTCAGCAATAGTATTTCCTTTTATTACCTTTTGGGACACATATATAATGTCATATACAGAAAGTAAAACTTGTCATCTTGCTATTCTTCTTGACAATGAAGGTTTTTCAAAGATGTACTTGATTGGGTCTAATTTTGCAATGAGCTAAGTAGTATGATACAACATGTATTGTTTGAGCTGACAAATCGTCTAAGCTAACACATAACACATCTTTTTCAATGATGAATACTTTGACTCGTAATCAGAAAACTTTTTGCTCAAGTAATAAATGACCTGTTCTTTTCTTTTTGTTTCATCATGTTACCCTAAAACACATCCCATTGATTTTTCATGCATGATCAAATATAGGATAAGAGGTCTTCCAAAGACAAACGACATTAATACTGGTGGGTTTAATAAGTATTATTTAACTTTTTCAAACGCCATTTGATAATCTTCATCCCATTCTCCTGACCCATGTTTTTTAAGAATCTTAAATATGAGATCACATTTGGCTATAAATTGAGAAATGAAATGAGCAATATAATTCAATCTCCCTAAAAATCCCTTTACTTCTTTTTGTGTGCATGGAGTGGTAGCTCTTGGATGGCATGTATTTTATCTGGATCTACCTCTTTTCCTTTTTTATTAACAGTAAATCCTAATAAATTTCCTGAGGTTGCACCAAAAGTGTATTTAGTTGGATTAAGCTTGAGCTGAAACTTTTTTAACCTCTTAAATAGCTTTCTAAGATTAGTTACATGATTTTCTTTTTCACAGGATTTGGCAATCATGTCATCCACGTACATTTCTATTTTTTTATGCATCATATCATGGAATAGAGTTACCATGGCTTTTTGATATATTACCCTAGCATTTTTCAAACCGAAAGGCATGACTTTATAGCAAAATATTCCCCATATTGTCACAAAAGTAGTCTTTTTCATATCTTCTTGTGCAATCTTAATTTGATTATAGCCTGAAAATCCATTCATGAATGAAAACAGAGAATGCCTAGCAGTATTGTCCACTAAAGTGTCAATGTGAGGCAATGAAAAATTATCTTTTGGACTTGCTCTATTCAAATCCTGATAATTAACACACATTCTCACTTTGCCATCTTTTTTGGGTATTGGGACTATATTCATCACCTATTCAGGATATTTGGCCACTTCTACGAATCTTGCATCAAATTGCTTTTTCACTTCTTCCTTTATTTTTAACAACATTTCAGGTTTCATCATTTTCAGCTTTTGTTTAATTGGTTTGCACTAAGGCTTCAGTGGTAGCTTATGCACTACAATTTTAGTATCCAATCTAGGCATATCTTGATACAACCAAGCAAATACATTTACATATTCATGTAGTAACTTTATCAACTCCTGCTTTATTGGTGATGACATTGAAGTACCAATTTTAACCTCTTTTTTAGTTTTTTCATCCCCAAATTAACAACTTCAGTGGTTTCTTGATAAGGCATGATTTGCTTTTCTTCTTGTTACACTAATCTCAATAATTCTAGGGATATTGCATGGTCTTTCACATTCTCTTCATCATCGAGTTCATCAATATTAATAAAATTTTTAAAATCAAATCCTGAAATATTATCATGATGATCTTTATATTCATTATTCAGATACTTGAAAATAAGTAAAATGAATGAAATGTAGAAGGATTTATAGTAATACAAGGAATTAAAAAGAAAGAGGCAAAAGAAATGGATAAATGCACTACGCTTATCATTTATTCAATTGAAAATGGGGAAACAAACACACATAAGACATTTAATGCTTTTAACAAAAGCATTTAGATTAGGTTCAACACATTACTTTGAAAAAAATTTAAAAATAACAGGTAGCTCCTCAACAGGCTAATTTTTCAATTCTGTATCAGGAGGAGTAAGATAAACCCATGGACAACCTAGATCTTCGTTATTATTTTTTTCACCCACCATTTGTATTGAAAATTCAGTGAAAATATCTTTTAATGATGGTGTAAACTCTTTCTCTATGTTTTCTATTACATCTAGATAGATATAACTAGTTGAGATGAAAGTCTCATAAATGAGAAAAAAAGATAGGCTTTTATTTTCTACTTCTTACCCCAGAAAATGAACCAACCTTTTTTCCTTTTTTTTTTTATGAACTTCATTCTTCCTTTTTGAGTTGGCTTGTACCCCAACCAAAATCAATCATCTTTCTTAGGCATCATCCATGGTCGTTGCATCCCCTACAAGTCAACCCATACTTGTTGTCCTTTCCCTACCACTTCTTTAAGTGTCATATTGGAAGCTTTGGATAGACATAGAATAAGCACTTTTGATCATTCACTCACATAGGTTACATTAATGAATTCAAAGGATTTGAAAGAACATTTTGGGGTTTCCTCAGTTGTTTCAACATATAATATGATAGAGGGTTTAGTCACCAATAGGTCTTCTTCACTAGCAACAATGACCACTTTTTCATCAATTATGAATTTTACCTTCTGATGCAGAGTGGAAAGAACAGCTCTTGCTATGTGAATTCATGGTCTTCTCAAAAGATAATTATAGGAATGAGCGATAGCTATGACTTGAAAGACTATATCAAAAATACATGGTCCAATTTAGATTGGTAGCTCGATATCGCCTATCACTTCATGATAAGTTCTATTAAAAGCCCTCACTATCATATGACTTATCTTTATGTAAGACATGTCAACTGGCAATCTTGATAGTGTAGTCATAAGCATGACATTTAAAAAAGATCCATTATCAATGAGCACCTTTGCCAGTGTATGATCTTTGTATCTTGTAGAGATATGTAAGGCCTTAGCATCACCTCTACCACCAGGTGGAATTTCATCATCACTAAATGATATATAATTTTCCACTGTGATATTTTTCACTATGCGATCAAGTTTCTCCACAAATATATTGTGAGCTACATAAGCCTCGTTGAGTACTTTGAGCAAAATATTTCTATGAGGCTCAAAATTTAACAATAATGAGAGCATAAAAATTTTAGCTGGTAAGCGATTTAATTGCTCCACCACACTATATTCACTATGCTTAATCAGCTGTAAAAACTCATAAGCCTATTTTTCTGTAACTGAATTTTACATTCTCAATTTAAGGCTGGGGCTAGGTAAGGCTTTGATTGTTAGGCAATTTATCTTTTTTTTCTAAGCTTGTTTCTTTTTCTTTTACTTTTTTTTTCATGTTCTCTTAAGTGCTTCTGAAGTATAGCATCACCTACTTCGAGTTATGCCCCATACGTCAATTATGTTTGTCATATTTGCATCACATGAGCTATATTGAAAAGAACCATTATCCAAACCTTGTGATATGATATTACAATCATATTTTCAAGGGACTACTTTATCTGATTTGTACGAAATGGGCTAGGAACCTCAATTGTCACCTTTGGCATAGTTGTACAAACTGGTTCATCAATTTTAGCACTTAATTTTTTATTATAAAAGATTTTGATAGGCTCAAAATTCATATGAATTGGCTTATTAACCTTAGCACTTGGTTTTTTCTCATAAAAGATGGTAACAAGCTCAAAATTCATTTGTTGAGGCCTACTTTTAGACGAGTTTTTCGTCACAACATTCATTGAACTTTTTTCATGTTTTTTATAAAATTCAACCAAGAAAGAATCCATCATTCTCTGCAACTCCTGTCGAAAAGCTTTACAATCTGGAAGTGAATGACCAACCATCCCCATATGGAATTCATAAGTGTGATCTGAATTATATGAGAAATTTCTATCATTTGAGTTTTTAGGTATTGGATGAATCATATTTACTTTCATAAGAGTAGCAAATATTTCATCCATAGGGGTTCTGATCTCACTTACTTTTTTTTTAATATTTTGAGTTATCTCACTATTTAAAGCATTTATTAATCCTTCACCATGATTAAGTAACGGATTGGCCTTCACATTTGGTCCAGCCTTAGTTGTGAAATTTAAAATTTCGTTATCAATCAAGCTTTGCACCTTACATTTGAAAGTCGTATAATTTTTCAAGGAGTGGCCCTGAATTCCATAATGACAGTAATAGGAAGCTTTAGGATCATACCACTTCAGATATGAAGGTTTCAAAAGCTCTATGGGCTATCAAGCCACCAAGTGTTTTTGGAATAACTAAGGAATAATTTTGTGTATGTCATAGGAATTGGATCAAATCGTTGCTGCTTTCGATTATTTTGAGGTTCTCTTCGATTAAAATCTATAGTATTTGCCTGAGAGGAAGGTTTTGGTGAAGGTGCTCGGGGGTGAACATTGGCTTAGAAAGTAGGTGTTTGGGTTTGCATTGGTTGGTAATGGTATGGGTTTTGGAAAATGTTAGAAATGGTTGGGTTAAAAGGTTGGTATACAGGATATGAATGGCATGGGATAAAAGGTCTTGGTTTTGGTTTTTTAATAGTGACAGCTTACATTTCTGCTTATTTTTTCTTGAATGGTCATCCTTTTTTTGATCCAAAAACATCACCTCCATCAATCTTTCCATTTTTAATGGCATTTTCTATTATCTCTCTCGTAATCATCATATCAGCAAAGTTTTTTATGGCATCGCCAATGAACATGTCATAGTATGGTACTTGAAGAGTATTAATGACTAGAATAGTTGTTTCTTTCTCGGTGAGAGGAGGTTGAACTTGAATGGCAATATTTCACCATTTCTGGGTATATTTTTTAAAGTTTTCATTAGCTTTCTTTTTCATGTTTTGCAAGGACAATTTATCTGAAGCCAAGTTTATGACATACTTATTTTAAGTAATAAATTATTTGGCTAGATCTTTCCATTAATGAATACGACTCCTGTCTAATTGAAATATACCATATGATAGCAGATCCAGTAAAATTATCCTGAAAATAATGGATAAGCAACTTGTCATTGTTTGTATGCCCAGTAATTTTTTGACAAAACATAGTGATATGTGCTTGAGGGCATTTGGTTCTATTATATTTTTCTAATTCTGGTACTTTAAACTTTAATGGGATTACCAAATCTGGAACCAAACTAAGTTCACTGGCATCAATTATACTAAAAATATTTACACATTCAATAATGCGTAGCCTTTCTTCCAAAAGATCTAACTTTTGCTATGCCTTTGTATTCTCAAATTGTTTTGGTGTACTTTTCTTTATTTTCTCATGTTTTTTTAGGTCATCTAAATCTGGGACCATAATGGGTTCAACATGACTTGCCCTAATATTTAAACCAATATGTCCTTGACTACATGGTTGAACTGTGAAGGGAGGTAAATTAAACTGAGCATATGGCTACCTTTCAGGCTGTGTCATTTGTGGATACATTTGATGAAAGGTTTAAGAATAAGGTGGAGTAAACCCTGGTGGATACAACGAATCTTCCTTATCACTAGTATTTTCTCGGGTTTGAGGCTCTTTCTCAATGGTTACTTCTTCGGCTACCCTTTTTCCTTTGGTTATTTTTCTCATCATGTCCATCATTGCAGCCATTTCTTTTCGAGTCTCTTTTTGAGTCCTAGTCATTTGTTCTATCAACTCTTGTTGAGACCTAATCATTTGCTCCTGCATATCAAATTGAGCTTTTTTTATCCTTTCTATTATAGATGCTTGCTCATTTTTTATGATTCTGACTTGTGAATGAGCGTTGTAATGATAATGAATGGTCTGATCTATGTTTTCTTAATGGCCTAACTATCTTGCATCTGATTAAGCTAAAGGAAACTCTTTGAGATTTGTTATTTTGAGGTCTTTTTCTTTTAGTCACAATGCATTTTTTTTTAAATGAAACACACATATGATGTATGAATGCATGAATGCAAAGGATGTGCTTATTATATATCCAATATTTGTAAAAGATTTTAAGTCTGAACTTGAACCACCATATCATAACTTCATATTATCCTTACTAAATACTTCTTTTATTACAATATTAAAATTTTTAAAAGAAGCATCCTACATGCTTGTATTGCTCATAAACATTCTCTAAAAAATTGGTCAAGCGTTGGCTATGCTGTCCGGGGTAAACCTCTTCTTTCACTTGTTTAGCTTCTTAAGCCATGTCTCTTGTTTTGAAGCTAACTTCTCTTATTTATTCTACTGGGCGAGTGGCTTGAAATTCTTTCAACTGATATTCTTCCTTCCAATATTATGCTCTATGTTCAAATTAATCTCGTTCCTCTCTCAAAACTTGAATGGCTCACGTCAATAATGCATTTGCTATTTCAAGTCATCTACGAGACCTTGTAGTATCTTTTTTTCTTGACTAAGCTTTTCTTCTTTAGATAATAAATTGGACCGAAGCAGTTCTGCATCCTTTCTAGATTTTTCAAGCTCTTTAGTCATTATGGTGATGGACTTATGCCAACTTTCAGAGATTTTTTCTTATTCTCTTTCAAGCTTTCGAGATTTTGTGTCACTTTTATCAATTTTGTCTTTCCACTCATTAATCTCATGCTAAAGCCTTTTATTTTCAAGCTCCAATATTTTTTTTTCTTCAAATTTAAGCTTCATAATCTTCATATCCTTAGGAATATTTTCACAATGGGTGTTTTTTTGGTGGCATGGTCTATTTTCTTTGGGACTAACTTAGCTTGTGACCCGTTGACTTTTCTATATCAGATATTCAGGTGTGGCTTTGTTTATATATCCCCCATGATCTACTCTCCGAGTCTATTTCCATTCTTTGATAATCTCTTTTATCTTTCCCAAAAATCTTGATTTTTCAAAAGAGAATTCTAATTTTTGAAGCCCATGAGTTATTGGGATAAATTGCTCTGACCCTAATTGTCGATGAACTAATGCCAGAGCATAGCTTATACCTCCCCACGGTCCTAAAAGTGGAACCCATGGCTTGTCACCACACCTATATAACATAGCTTCTCGTGGTATCCATGAAGCTCTCCATATAACCTGAGCACTAGTGAGATTTTGCAAAATCAATACCCACTCTTTTTTTGTCTTTGATTCTGGCCATTCAACATTGTAGCATTCTTCAATTGACCTACTTTTATTACTATAAGTGGGATGAAATTTACCCATAGGATGTTGAAGATGACTTTTTGCCCAAATATGGAGTAACATGCACACCCTATGAAGCGTTCCCCTCTTATTTGACAATAACTTAATGATCTAAAGGTCTCTGCCAATATAGAGGGAACATGATTGATTTTATTATTCATTTGCTCAAGAAAGTCAATCATTGATACCTCAATATGCCCCAAAACCTTCAAAAGATTGATCAAGCCATAAATTGCCAAAGCTATCATTCTTATGCCTCGTTCATCCTCTAAGTGTTTGATAATGTAATCATGTAAGATTTCCCATGGGATACAATCGCTTTTACCTTTTGTTTGGATATACGAGTTCACATTCTGAGTTGGGGACCTCCATCATACAAGTGAGTTTCTTTCGAGATCCAAGTTTTTGACCTCACTAATAGATTTTATCTGGATTAGAGAGATGCAACCATAACAATGTAGTATACTCTTTAATGGTCGGGATCATATCTATTTCGTTGAATATGAAACATCTATATGCAGGGTCCCAAAACTGAATTAAAGCTCTTATCAACTGATTTTTCATAGACACTTCAAGCAGTGAAGCAATATGACCATATTTTTCCTCGAAAGCCATCTTCCTAGAAGTTGTTACATAGTGCTAGATCTTGATCAACTTAGAGATGCCATTTTGTTGAAGTCTCAATTTAACTTTTTCGGGTAAAATTTCTTTTTTCAGATTCTTTCAAACAATCTCTCATTCTACTTTGGGCTTCTAATGATAGAGTTATCACCATATTGGTTTTCTCACACATGGTGGGCTTTGAAGCTCAGAACATCATGATGGTGTTTTTAAAGTAAGACTAAAAATCTTTTTACTGATATTGGCATATTGATAAGCACATCCCATATGCAAGTGTTTATGATGATGCATGATCATGAAACAAAAGGAAAACAAAACAAAATAGGGTTAATAATTATCTTAAAATAAATACTCTCTCATGTGTCCTACTTTAGGATATAATCTACAAAAATGGTATCGCCCTATCTAAGGTTGGTTTCCTAAGATTCACTATATGCATGGTTTGGTAATTAACACAGGCTAAAAAGGTTTCTAAATTGATCTTCACTATCAGCCACTTTAGACTAGTAAGGCCCCCGACCCTCACCCATAATGGGCTGCCGACAGAAAGGATTCAACTTGAGTGGAAGTATTTCACTAGTCTGAGCGGAGGCATTATAACCTCACGAAAGCGTAGGTACTCTACTCCCTCCTAAAAAGGGATAGATTTGGGAGCCCGGGTGTAAAGCTCTTGTATGAATGCAAATGTGCACGTGTGAGGGAATGTAACAATTATTAATAAAATTAACAATATAATTAGCAATAAAATAATAACATATCAAACCAAATGAAACAAAAAAACAATTATTCTGAGATAAGAAATTAAAATTAAATATCGAAAAGATCATAATATCAAAATTTGGATTACGCATGTTTAATTTTTAGCTTGACTCTCATATCCTCAACGGAGTTGCCAAGCTGTCGTAATGATTTTTCATCCGGGAAGACTCAATCGTAGACTTGGTGAAAATTTTCAAAGTCGCCACCAATCTTTTTATAGAATGTGATTGGCCACCCAAAATATCATTTTCTAGTAAAAAATTTTAAAATTAATTAAAACTTACTATAAAAGGTTTAGGTCTGTGTAATCAAGACTAGATCTAGGAGTATGGTTACGAGTGAGGAAGGTATTGGCACCCTCACATCGCCTGTTCGAAGAATGGTACCATTTAAACATGCATAATCCTATAATTTTGATAATAGGGTCTTTTTTTTATTTAAGTTTAATTTCCTAAAATTTATTTTAAAACATTTTTCTCTATTATGAAATTAACATTATTATTAATATTCAGTATTCTATAAATTCTCCAACGCTTTGGTGAAATTTATAGAAAATCATTATTTAGAAAATATTTTGAGAAAATTGATCATTCACAAAATTCTCGAAACTTCGTCATAAGATATTTTAATTATTTATTTTAAAAAAGATTTTAAGAACATCCGAACTCTTTGGTAAGTTCCTAAAATTTTGAACAAATTTTAAGATTATCCCGACTCTTTGGTGAAATCTAAATATTATGGTTATTTTAAAATTTTATATTATTTATTCTTTAATTACTTTTTATAAGAAAAACTTTAGATTATCCCGACTCATCGATGAAATCTAAATATTAATTTCTTATTTGTATTAAAGAAAATCGAACTCTTTCAATTTTTTATATATTTTTTAAAAAATTCAAAATATCAATTATTATTAATTTCATTTTTTATTATTGTTTTACATTGTTTAAATCAATATTTATTTTAGTGAAAATAATTTTGGATTATCTCAACTCTATGGTGAAATCCGAAAAATTATTTTTACTTACAATAATTAAAGAAAACTAAACTCTTTTAGCTTTCTCTAAAAATTACATTTAGAAGATTCATTTAAACAATTTATTTTTTTATTTAACAATTTTTATTTATTTTTTATAATTTTTATTTTTTAGCAAAAATTATTTTTTAAATTATCTCAACACTTTGGTGAAATTTAAATAATATTTTTGCTTATAATAGAATTTATTTCCATTAAATAGTTATTATTATTAAATTTTTTTATTTATATTTTTTTGGGTCTTTATTTTATTTCATTTTCATTTTTTATTTTATTTATTTATTTGTTTTTAAAAAATTATTATGAGTAATAATATAAAATAACAATAATAATAATAATAATAACATCATAAAAAAATTAAAAAATAACATAAAAATCAACATAAAAAATCAAAATCAAAATTAAAATAAAAAATAAAAAGAAAAAAAAATCTACGAAATGAGTCGAGTTGGTGCGCGGGTCGACGCACTGATCTTGTGCTGGTTGGGTTTGATTTAGACGTCCAAAACAACATCGTTTTGAAGGGCCTATAAAAGGCATGTTTTCTGGTTTTTTTCTTTATTTTCTTTATTTTCCCTTTCTGTCTCTACCCAGAGCTTTTCTCTTTAGAAAACCCAGCCCCTAGTTTTCGGTAGGGTTGCCGTCGTGCACCGATGGCTGGAAACTTCAATGACACCAGAAAATTCAGAGATCCCTAGATTCTGGTGGCCAAAAAATTCAATGGTCATCAAAAACTTCAAACTTTTTTAGATTCTGGTGCTTAAAAATTCAACGGTCGTCAGAAAATTCAAAATTTTCTAGTTTACGGTGACCCAAAAAATTTCCAAAAATTCTCTCAATGATCCTTTTTGCTTTCTAAACACTTTTTTAAACCCAAATTTTTCAAAAAAAAAAAAATCAAACTTCTTATATCTCAAATTTTATTTTCGAGATTTTTTTTTGAATTTTTTTTTTGTTTTCTACTGGTTCCTCAAAGAGGATTGCGATTTGTTTGTTTTTGTAAAATCCCTAGATTTTCCTCCTTGTTCTCTCTCCATTTGATTTGCAAAATTTGGCTCTATTTATAGAGCCTTTGGGATTCAAATCTCAGATCTCTTACGATCTCTTTTGTGAAAATTTAGATTCTGTCTAGTGACTTTTGATCACCGGATATCAAGCTGCCAAGTTAGGTAATGTCAGAGAGAAAAAAGTCACTCTGACAATTTGATTTCAGCTGCTAGAGTTGAAATCAAAGAGTTTTTTTTTACTTTTTCTTTTTTTTAAAGATTAGTAATATCAATATTAATATCAAACTATATAAAAAAATAATTAGTCAAAATTGTACAACTACCCCACTTGCACTGTCTAATTTTGTCCTTATCTCAAGAAAGTAAATTAATTAAAATTGATTATGAAATTAAAAGTGATAATGATTCAAATTTAATTTAATTTTTTTAGATAATATATAATATTATAAATTTTAAAATTTGATCCGAATTTAAATTTATTTTTTTTTGAAATTGATTTGAATAAAATTTTATCGATTTGGTTTATTAATTTTTAAATTTTAAATTTTTTTATATATTATTTTAATATAATTTTTAATATATTTAAATAAATTTAGATATAAAATAATTATTTTTATTTTATAAAAATTCAAAAAATATATAAAATCTAATAAAAATATATAATTCAATTTTTTTTTAATTTTTTATTTCTCGATTTAAAATTTGATCAGAACCTAATATTTATATTTAATATTCGAACTTAATCGGAACTAAATAAAAAAAAATTCAAACCAAATCAAATATTACAATTTTAAATCAATTTTGATTTTCTCATTTCTTTTTGTAACTCTTATATGAAGGCAACAATGTGTAAAGATAAAAGAAGATTCCACATGTGCTTAATTCTATGTAATTTGAAATAAAGATGTGGAAATTATATTGGCTTGGAAATATACACCTCCCTCGCAAATCAAGTATCACTTAACACTGCGTTAATTTTGTGCATAACTTTTCCATAATGAGTCAAGGAAGGGAGAAAATAATTAATAATTTGAAATTTAATTTCCTGGACTGATCACTTTCCGGGGACTTATTACCGATTTTTTTAACATTATTTAAAAATAACTGCAAATTAAAATCTAATTAAAATCAATTTAATAATAAAAAATCATATTTATTCCATTGAAATATTCAAAATGAAATTGATCTATTTATGATAAGTTACGATTTTGTCTATATAGTTAAACCATGTTAAGATTTCTAATGGCAGCTAATTAATTATCTCCCATTACACGATTTCTTAAAAGGATTATAGACATTTTCATGTGTTATTTTCTACACACAGTGGACAGAACCTAAAAAGGCTCATACCCTCTTGTCAAAGCAATTTTTACTGAATAATGATCTGAGATTTTTTTCCTTGGAATCGATTATAAAACGGTCGAAGGTAACGAGAAGAACGACATTTATTTTTAAATTATAATAAAATATTTGATATGATTTGTGAATTTTAAAAAATTTTAATTTAATATTTAAATTATAAATATATTAATTAATATGATATTTAAAAAATTATTTATCAATTACAAATTACATTTAAAATTTATTATATTAAAAATAAATATTATATTAATAGATAAATTTATATTTTAAATATTATATTAAAAATTTTTAAAATTTAAATATAACGTAAAATATTTTATTATAACTTAAAAAAACTTTAACCCAAGGATTAAACTTAAAAATTCAAAAGCACGAGGAAAAGAAAAGAACCCGATTGAGCTGGAACGCGTACTTGCTTATTCCTTTATATAATAAGAACAAAATGCTGCCGGCCATTACACTTTTTACATCTTGGCTCCTCCAGACGGCCCCCACCAATCAGATCTCCTTACTGTTCTTCGACATTTTGTATCAATAAAAGCTAACAGTGGCTCTCGTACTGATGAATCAACCAAAAATGAGCCTTATCAAAAGCCCATCAAGCCTTCTCGTAGCTAAGAATTGTGCAGTCACCAGCCATGAAAATGCCCCAGAAGACAATTCCCATTCTGCACAAGTTGTTATCCAAATCCAATAATCTTCGTAGAATCTCCATCTTACTTACCAAAATGAAGAAATTAGGTAATTAACCCATGATTCAAAAACTCATTTTTCTGAAGGATCGAGAAAGCTTAAGAGGTTTAAGCGTCTCAAGCATTACAACTGTAGGTTTCTTGGAGATGGCCAGTTTGATTCTCCTTCTAGTAGTCCTCTTATTCATTACTACAACAGGAAAGAGCTAAAAACAGAAGCATCCAAGATATTTACTTGCCGCTGTTCTGGTGTAAGTGTTTTGGTTCTTGAAAGCTCAAGTAAGAGGAGAAGCAGATTACAGACTAGCACTGGAAGCTGATTTGCCAGCTCCGATTAGAGGGGAATTGTATTTAAAAGAAGATCAAGAAGTTTCAGTTGATGAAAGGGCTGAGAGATTCATTGAAAGGTTCTATGCAGAGATGAGACTGCAAAGGAAGGAATCATATTAACTTAAAGAATCCCTTTAATTTTTTCTTAAAAATTATTATTAGTATCACATTCTTCTTCTTCTTTTAGTTCAAGTACAATATGTTTGAGTATGATCTCCACATCGTTATTTTAAAAGATTGTGGAGTCGTAATTTGCTTCCTTATGAATTGTTTTTTTTTTTTCTTTCTTTATTTGTCTTTAATGGCGTGGAGCTTATTTTATTTGTTTACCAGATAAAATATCCCAGCTCCGCAGCCAGAGCACTAAGTACCATATGCTACGAAAACTTTTTTTTTGAAGGTCTAAAAATTGGTATCACTTGGTTTAAAACTCTCGGAGGATTTCACTCAACGATTGATCTTGATATTTAATTTAAAAAAAATCAATTAATGATATTAATGATATATAGTATATATATATTTTAAAAAATACCATATCTTATTTATTAATGCAAATAATATACTAATAAAAAATATTATAAGATCATAAAATTATAAAATAAAAATATTATTATGATAATATTATATTTTTAATAATAACAAAATTTATAATTAATGATAAAATTACGAATTATATAATTTATCAATGAATTATAAAATTTTTTATTTTTTGATAATTTAAAATTTAAATAAAATTAAACTAATTACACAATTTAAATGCATTTAATATAAATATATAAACTTATACTAAGGGAATAAGGGGAATTTTAAAAAGTTGGGGGGTGGGCCAAGGCCCCCTCTAGCTCCTATTATCCACCTCACCCCCCCCCCCCGGTTCCACTAACTATATGTCAGCTTACGTGTCGGTTTACATATTCAGTAAAATTCAATCAAAGGAAAAAAAAATCTCAAGTCTTTAATGCTTTAAACTTTGAACCCTTTTTAAGATGATTTTAAATTCAAAAGCTTTAATCAAAAGATATATAAATTGAATAATAATTCTTTAAGCAATCAAGTAATTGATATATATATTTATATATATATATATATATTAGATAAACTGAATAATAATTCCTTAAGCAATCAAGTAATCAAGACATTGAAAGGAGAAATTTATTCATCACTGAACATTCAACTATCGTACAAGGCTTTACTGGTCTCCTAGGTGTAATAGGTTTTACTAAAGTGTAATTTGAAGAAAGTATAAATTAGTGTAGGTCTCCTAGTTACAGATTCTACTATTCTGAAAGTATAAATTAGTGTAGGTCTCCTAGGTACAGATTCTACTATTCTGCGAGGTATAAATTTTACTAGTCTGCAAGCTATCCTACTATTCTCAAAGTTTTTTTTTTCAGCAGAGAGTTTAGTGAAAGGTACATATCAAAATATAAAAAAAATTATAAGCAAGTTTCACAATGATATTTACTCCAACCAAAATAAAATTACCTATTTATGTCGTATTCCACTGTCAACCATTAATATATAAACAAACATCCATCAGCTACTACCATCCCCTCCCTCTATCCATTCTATTTTTTCCTTTCTGTTCTCCTTCTTTGCTTCTGCTTTTCTCTTTCCTTCTTTCTCTTACATTTTAAAGCTACAGTAATCATTAATATAATTTACATTGGAACGAAGACTAGCCCCTGTCAATAATCGAATAACCCCTTTTGTGAGCCTTTATATCCTAAAATTGAATAATGTTTGATTAATTAAACTAACCTAGATAATGGGCAAAATTTTATATTCTACAATGAATGTGGAATTGGCAAATAGGTTTTAATGAATATTTAAGAGTTAGTCAATGTATAACAACTGTTATCAGCATTACATAGAAAATTTGAATAAGAAATATATCACATGAAAAATGAAATCAAAACTTAATTGATGAAAAGAATATCGATATATATAAATGAGTCATCTAGAAAAAAAAAGTCTCCTCCTTGTATTATATACATGTAGGTCTGACCAAATTTCACCTGGGCAATGAAACTAAATAATTAAAAAGGTCCAAAATCTTTTCATACAATAAAAACCAAAGGATTAATAATTAAATTCTATTTTTCTTTAAATTTAAAAAATCAAAACTAATTAAACTTACACTTGTCAATTACTTTAGTAAGCTAAACTTTATTGCTTCTGCTTTAACGAATGGGGATTCTAGATCCATGCATGGTTTCTCCTTTGACCATGGATGTACATGCATACCCAACTCCAGTGAAAAATTGCAATAAACAAAATTGATCTTAAAAAGTAAAGCAAATTATAGTAAGAAAATAGATAAAATAAAGAATGTAAAAATCCTTTAATACAAAAATTGAAAGTTTAAATAACAATTACCTACTTTCTTTGTGACCCAATTTCTATGGCATGTTCTTATCAGACCAGCAAAAATTGGATCCGGCATTTAGTGCATCGAATCTCGCTTATTTTTCCTCCCCATGCTTCCTCATATCCCTTTTGTCTCTTTTTTTCTCATAAAAAATCTTTGAAAATGAAAAAAATGTTAGAATTTTTTGTAAATGGGCCACTATTAATTAATAATTTAATAAAATTAGTTAATGGATTTAGTCATAATACAAGACAAGTATGAGAGCCCCATTAATTTAATATTATCACCTAAGTGTGGGTTTTGCATACTTATTGGGTCAGTGTGATATGACGGTTGTGTAGGCCTTTAGCCTAGTAAGCCTTTGATGGAGAGGTTATTAGGGTTATTTAATTAATAAGACTAAGGTCTTCTTTTCACTTCTTATGTACGGTAACTACCCATTTGAGAAACCTCTAACAAGAGAGAAAAGAGAAAAGGAAGACCATAGTCACTTAAGGAATTTTTTGCTTCCTCAAGTTTACGATGACTACACAAACAAGTATGCTTAATCTCTACAATTAATGTATGGTGTTCTAATTTTCATATAATAATATTGGGTTAGTGCTTTCATGTGATATTAGAGCAAGATTGTATGAAATTAAAACCCTAATTGTATAAAATTAAGACCCTAATTTTATGTTAATTTAACTGTTTTTTGGTGGATTGCATGTTTGGGGTGAATAAGTTGTCAAAATTTTTAATTCTAATTATTTTTTTCCAAAATTGGTTGAGGGTTTTTATTCTTCTCTGAAAGAGGATTAAAACTATATAAGGATCATTTTCTAATTCCTTGTATGAAGAGAGAAATCAAAGTTCAAAATTTTTGGTTACAATTTTGATCAAAATTCTTATTTTATTTATAACATCAACATTTTATGTGTTTAATTTGAAATTGATCATTGGGTAATGTTTCTAACATATTATAAATATGGGCAAAAAAGTTCAATTTCATAAAAGATGATCAAATACAAAGAAAACAAAAACAAGTTGAATATGGGTTAATAAAACCCAAAATTTTTCTCAATTGATCCTGTTTTTGTTAGTTTTTGATGTGTTTTTTTGCATGGATTTGATAGAAAATTACTTTAATTGAATTTTAGATACTTCAATGTGTTGAAAAGATTAAGAAAACTGCATCAAAAATAGAGAAAACCACCAATAGACTTGAATGGGTCAGGAAACTGTCCAATTGGGTCGAGTCAACCTATTAGAGGGTGAAGAAGACTAATCCTACTCGCCAAATGAAACCCACGTACAAGGGGTGGCACGTACGGTGCGGGCTCATCTAGAAGCCATTTTTGCCTCAATTTTTTTTATGACATGCTCAAAATTTTATTTTTAATTTTTCATTGATTTTTATGGAATTTTTAAATTGTATGAAATATTTATTGTTTAATATTCATGCCTTATTTAGTAATTACTACACATTATGCATATGATTTTATTTATTTTATTTTATGATAAAATATTTTAGTATGCTAGGAGTCTAATGGCAGTAGGTACTTTCCCTAAATAGACCTTAATATTTATGTACTATCGGGTTGAACTTTATGTGCATAATTGATTAGTAATTTTAAAAAAATGGTTTTAAATTAGGTTCGAGACCCAAGTTTAAATGCAATAGACATTGTTTATAGGACTTAATAAGATACATCTAGGTTTAGTATCTCAACTGGAATGATCGATTGCATACATTAAGGTTGAGTATGCAAATTGAGAATTTTAGGCAATTAATGAAATTTCCTGGTTTGAAAAAATTTTTCATTAATTGATATAAGTGCTTGGCTTTCAAAGTGGCTCACTTATTGAAGTAAATGGAATATTTTATCATTCTAAGGTTACGAGATGGTTATTAAATTATCTTGTGCATTTACCTACCCAAAGGGGATTAATGTGTAAGGTAATTTGTTTTGGAACATAAAGTATCATGGTTAAGGGTGTACCAGTCTAGAAAATTTGTTTGCCCAAAAGGGATAAGTTGTTGGAATATTAAGACATTCTCATATTAGGTTTATGTGGAAAGTTCCTAATCGCATGTTTCATTCTCTACCTAAAAGGAAGTTTGTGATGGTGCACCTAGGCCTTTCAATAATTGTTAACACATCATGAATCATTACTATACAACTTATGATATTGCCCATTGATTAATGTTGCATTTTGTCTTGAACAGTGACTTTTACTATCAATAACAATCAAGCCACTATTGAAGTATTTCATAGGTCTAATTATAAAAGATGGAATGAAGATATAAACTTTGCCTTAGTTATGAGCGAGATAGACATCACCTTACATTTTCCAAACCGTATTAATCTTATTGAGGAAAGTACTATTGATCAAAAGGAATTTTTTGTCAAATCAGAAAGGGTAAATCATATGTGTCTATATGCCATTAAGGTTTGTCTCTAAACACCTTTTGAGTGGGTTAGATACCACAGAAGTTGCTAGGGATCTCTACAATGCTGTAGGCAATAGATACCAAAATCCAGTAAGTCAAAAGTTGGAAACCTTATGAGTGAGCTTATAAGTATGAGGTATGATAATGTAAAGGATGTTAGAGATTTCATTATAAGAATGGTCCATATTCAAACCAAATTGATTTCTCATGAAATTGTCCTCCATGACAAATTCATTGTTCACCATACCCTTAATTCCTTACTTATTGAGTTCACCCAAATCAAAACTAACTATAATGCTATGATGAGGTTTATAGTGTTGATGATCTTATCTCAAAATGTGTTTATGTAAGAGCATCCATCTTACTACCTATTCTAAACCCAATTATCAAAAAAATTATGAAAAAACCTAAGAAATATATTCCTAATGCTCATAAGAAAGTTTAGGACAACAAGGGATAGGGTAGCGCTTAGACTAAAGGAGCAGACAGTCCTAAAATTGTCATTAAGAAATATATTAGGTTTTTTTTCTGTAAGAAGAAAGGTCATATGAAACATGAGTGCCCTAAATATAAAGCTTGATTAGAGAAAAAGAATAAACAAAAAGGTAATTCACTAGCTCTTGTTTGTTTTGAATCTTACATTATTAGTGCCCCACCAAATTCATGATGGCTTGATAGTGGTGCAACTATTCATGTTATTCTTACTTTGCAGGAGTTCAAAAGTAAAAGGAAGCCAAATGAGAAAAAGGCCAAACTTAAAGTTGAAAACAATGCTGAAGTAGATGTTAGTTATGTAAGAATAATAGATTTAAATTTGGATCTCAATTTTGAACTTATTTTAGAAAATATTTTTTATGTACCTTTATTTAGAAGGAATTTGATTTCAGTTTCAATTTTGAACAAACATGGTTACTACTTTGGTATTGAAAATGGAAAAGTTGACTTGTTTTAAAATTCAAATTTTGGTGAATTTAAACTTGTTGACAACTTATATAAATTGTGTTCGTCATTTAATAATGAATATAATTGCAATAATGTTGAAAAGATAATGTTTAAAAGATCTTAGATTAAATAAAACTCTTCCCTATTATGGCATAAAAAGTTGGGTTACATTTCTAACAAAAAAGTTCAAAGATTGATAAAATATGGTACTTTACCATCCCTTGATTTCAAAAATTAGACTTGTGTTGATTGCATAAGGGGTAAACTAATTAAGACTAAGAAGAAAGGGGCAACTCACAATTCTAACATTTTGGAAATTGTACATAATGATATTAGTGGACCTTTTACATCTACTTGTGTGTAATAAATATTTTGTTACTTTTATTGATGACTATTCTTGCTATGGTTATCTTTACCTGCTTGATGAAAAATTTATTGCTTTTGATAAATACAAAATTTTTAAGACTGAACTTGAGAAACAATTAGGGAAAGTCTTCAAAGTTGTTAGGTTTTACTGTGGTGGTGAGTATTATGGTAGACATGGTGAAATTAGATAGCACATGGGACTATTTACCAAATACTTACAAAAGTGTAGGATTGTTACCCAATATACTATGCATGGCAGTCTTAAAGAAAATGGTGTGGTTGAAAGATGGAAACATATTTTTAAGGATATGATGAGGAACATGATAAGTAAGACCAATCTTCTTGAATCTCTTTTGGGTGAAGCTATTAAGATTGCCTTGTATATACTTAATAAGGTACCTAGTAAATCTATTTTGGTTAAATCTCAATTTGGGATTAAGGATGGTTACTCAATTTAAGACTAAACCTTTTAATTTGTACAAATAAGGATTAAATATTATCGATTTATAGTAATATAGGATTTTTTTAATGGAAACCATGCTATGAATGATACACACTTTTAAAAGCTCATGTGAAATGACAGATGGAATTAAGTTCCCATGTGGAATGACAGATGGAAAGGCTCTTACCTTTTTTTCATTTCATTTCTCTTCTTTTTTATCAAATTGAGAGAACTTAGAGTTTTCTTTATGAACTGCAAGCTTGTAAATCTACAAAATGGATTATTTAGCAAACACCTAATTGAAGCCTTTATGTTGTTGTTTAGGTTTTATATTCTTACTAGACAGCCACACTAAGATCCATTATCGATAGTCTCTGGTACTTATAACTGTGAATTGGACTTACATCAATAAATGACATAAAAGTTGTCATGATTTTGTATTAGATGGTTTTATTGAATAGAATCATTAATAAATTGTCTCAAGAGCTAAATTGTTTTTTAATATTGTGGCCACATCAAAGTAAAGTAAATTAGCTTATAGTCTTATTTTCAAGTCAAGTTTTCTTAAAATTAAACAACCCAATAAATATTGCCTAAGTGGGATAATGTTAAAATTTTTTGTAAGTGGGCTACTATTAATTGATGACTTTAATAATTTAATAAAATCGACTGATGGATTTAATTCTAATACGAGACAAGTATGAAAGCCCAATTAATTTAATGCGATCACCTAAGTGTGGGCTTTACACATCTATTAGGTCAGTGTGGTATGGTGGTTATGTAGGCCTTCGACCCTGTAAGCCTTTGATGGGAAGGTTATTAAGGTTATTTAATTAATAAGGCTAAGGTCCCCTCTTGTTTCTCATGTACGATAACTATCAATTTGAGAAACAGCTAATAAGAGAGAAAAGTGAAGAGGAAGACCATAGTCACTTTAGGGATTATTTTGCTTTCACAAATTCACGATGACTACCCAAACAAGTATGCCTAATCTCTTCAATTAATGTATAGTATTTTAATTTTCACACAATAATCTTGAGTTAGTGCTTTCAGAAAAACAAGTTAGATTTGATGTAAGTCTACCTAAATCAGATTAAAAATTACACAAATCTTTCTTTTTCCTCCACAGGCTCTCACTTTTTCTCATCATTCAACTCTTAAAAACTAAAAGCAATATATATATATATATATTCGTAAATTGCACCTCATTCTTTTTCTCCCATTCTCTAATCTTTTTTTACAAATTGGTAAAAAACTTGTAAAAAAAAAAAGAGGATAGAAGAAACTAATAAAACACAACCCATTTATTGGCAACCATTCAATGAAAAAAAAAAGATGAGAGAGGGAAGAAATATTTTATAGATGCTAAAAAAAAAATCATTGTTATGCAAAACACATTGGCATTTTGCCCCATTTTCAACTTCTTCATCTTTTTATATTTCTTTTTCTTTTTATTTTTTCAAAACAAATTCAAATTCAAAAGGTAATTTTCTTCTTTGCCTTTGAGATTATTTTCTACTTTTACTTTTTCTCTTTTTGTGAATAAGTCTTTTTCAAAATTTATCATTGAGATCATTTTATGACCTTTGCTTTTTCTTTTTGTGAATAAGTCTTTTCTTAAAATGTTACCCCTAGTGTAGAGGGTGATCCTTGGTTGGGTTTCTTTTTTTAAAAAATTCATAATAAGCTTAAAGGGGTAACAAATGAAAATTTTTATTTTTTGCAAGAGGTAAAAGAAATATAGCTATTTCTTATCTAAAAAATGAATGCTCTTATTGAAAAACATTTGTTGAATAAAAACAAACTTATGGATAAATCACCAAAAAGAACAACATACTTATAACTCCACTTTCATCTTTCAATGGGTGAAAACATCATATTAATTTACTCTTTTTATATAAATTCATTTTCCTTCGACTTTTAAAGATCTTAATAGAATAAGGATTCCAATCATCAATGTCATCAATGTGAATGAGATTTTCAAAATTGAATCTTGAGTTATTGTCATGATTACCTTAACAATCATTATCTGGAATGTGGGAATAAGTGAAATATGGCAGGGTTTGTAAAAGCAAGGATGAAAAAAAGAAACATGTAATGCAATGCACTGGCTATTTTATTGAAAATGACAGACAAATAAAAAACTTTTTTAATGTTCATGATATGTAAAGACTTGCGTTACTTCTTAAAAACACCTAAAGTGACGAGAAGCCTTTTGAAAAATATGCCCTTATATGCTTGGGCAAAAGGATTCTCAATAACACTTGGCCTTTCTTTATCTTCAAAATTTACCAAACTGACCTTGACTAAACTTTGCACCTTATACTTCAATGCTATGCAATTTTTTGTGAAATGACTTACAATCCCAAGATGATAATAACAAGTAGCATTAGCATCATAGCACTTAGGGTAATGAGGCTTTCAAGGTTTTCAATAGATTGGTACAACCAAATGGTTCTTAATGTGCTGAGTGAGTAACTCAGTGTATATCATGAGAATTGGGTTACTGAGAGTTTTCCCTCTTTTGCTACTCACCAAGCTCTTGGGTTAAGTAATTAGTTGAAATGCAAGTGCAAGATTAGGTACAGGTCCTTGATTGTGCAATTCGCTGATAAGTATAAAGATTTTAGGAAATGTTGTTCATAGTGGAGTAGTAAGGTAGGTACATAAAGACGGTATAAGGTAAAGCTTCCAATTTATTGCCCCTCATAAATCATAGTTTAGGTATCTCCTTATTTCATTCTTTGCATTAGAAGTATCACTTCCTTCAAGTTTGCTATTCTTGATGGCATTTTCTATTATCTCTCCAAAAACCACCATATTAGCAAAATTTTTGGTAGCATTCCCAATCATTCTTTCATAATATGAGGCTTTCAAAGCACTGACATATATGATAATGGTCTCTTTCTCAATAAAAGATGGTTAAACTTAAGCGATCATATCTTTCCACCTTTCAGCATATTCCTTAAAGCTCTCAATAGCTTTCTTTTTCATATTTTATAAAGATAAATGATCATGAACCAAATCTATGATACGCTTATACTAGGTGATGAATGCCCTAGCCAATTCCTTTAATAAGTTGATGCGAGTTCTATTAAGTTGAACATACCATCTAATGGTAGAACTTATTAGACTATCTCGAAAAACATGAATCATAAGCTTTTCATTACAAGTATATATAGCCATCGTATGGCAATACATAGTGACATGAGTCACAAGGCATTTGGTCCAATCATATTTTTCAAATTTTAGGACCTTAAACTTAGGTGAAATTACCATATCAAGCATCAGATATAATTCAGATGCATTTATGGAACCGTAAAAGTCCATTCCTTTAATAGTTTGAAGTCTTTCTTCTAATAGATCATTTTTTGAATGGATGAGTCTTTTACTGCCTTAGAGGTATTTATTTTCAATTTTTATGTTCCTTGGGATCATCCAAATCAGGAACTTGAACACAATAAGATACTTTCTTACTAAAGGTAAGATTAGTATAAGTTTGAAAAGATCTTTAAGGAACTGCAAATAAAATTTTAGATCTACATATGGATACTCAAGAGGCCATAAAGGGTCGATAACACCTTGGGGTGGGCAATTTGGCAAAGCAAAGGTTTTATCTATAGCCTTTCCTTTGTTTGTATTATTAACTCTCTTTTGATTTCTATTTGGGCCTTCCAACCTTTACAATTTGACTAGCCTATTCTTGCTCTATAAGCTTTGCTTGAATGTAAGTGTTCTAATGGTGGTAGGTAAGCTACCTAGAATTCTCTAATGATTAAGCTATTTTTGAACTTTTTTACCATAATTAGGATAACATGTTACTAGATGTTAAGAATCATCCTAACTTGTTAGAGAAATTCTTCTATATGCTTGTATTGGATGTGATACATAACAATTCAATTATGCCTGAATGGATAAATAAATGCATGCACATAATAGTTTAATGATGCATAGATTGATAAATGACTGCATGAATGGATGCATAAGTTAATATTTGCCCCATAATGATGTATGAATGAACAAATGATTGCCAAGGTTAATATAACAATTTAATGATCCATGAATGAATAAATGTATGAATGTCTTAATGTAATGCTTAAGAGACTAAATAAACCCAAACTTTTTCAACTTTATCACAAAATTTGATGAAACTAAATAAGTTCCTTCATGTGTCCTAACTTGGGTTCTTCTAGATAATGGGTGGGTCTAGCATTATCCTATGGCTAGCTTTCTAAGTTTTTCTATATGTTGGGTTAGGATATCTTGATAATCTAAAGATTCACAAATTGTTCCTCACATCATTGTCCATGATAGATTAATAAGGCATCCCAATCTTCACCCGTTATAAGCTACAAAGGAAAATAGTTTAATTTAAATGGGAGTATTTCACTAGCCCATGCAGAGCCATGAAATCTCATGAAAGCGTAGGTACTTTACTCCCTCTTAAAGGACAAAGCCCCAATATAAAGCTCATGTTATGCATAGGCACATGAATGACAAGATAATTAATGCTTGAAAATAAACAAAATTTTAAAAATAATCTTTTTTTAAAAAAAATTATTAAATTAGGCTCAGACAACACAAATCAATTACTGCCCTGACTCTTAAAGTCCCCAATGGAGTTTCAAACTATCAAAATATATAGATCCATGAACTTATAGCTAGACATAACTTTAGAAGTTGCCATCAATCTTTTTTATTTAGGTGCGAATAGCCACCTATGTGAGTCTATCCATTTTAAAGAGAAGTTTCAAACTTGATTCAAGTATCCCTAAAATAGTAGATTCTAGTTTATGAAACCATAATTGGGTTTGAGAGTACGATTACATGTAGGAAAGGTTATAGTACCTCTATAATACCTATCCAAATAATAGTACCAGTTGATTTCGTGTTATCCAAAACTTGAAAACATTTTTAAAATTTACCAAACAATAAAATCTTCCAATAGTTTGGTAAGATTTTGTTTGAAAATTAAATCCTTTAATAATTTAATAGGATTGAAAAAAATTATAAATTTAACTTTTTTTTAAATATAATTAAACATTTCAATAGTTTGATAAGATTTAATTCGAGATTTAAATTTTTCAATAATTTGATATGATTAAAAAATTAAATTTTTTTTATGAATTTGTTTGAAAAAAAATTAAAACATTCCAATAGTTTAGTAAGATTTAATTTAAAATTTCCTTAAATAGTTTGATAGGACTGATTTTATTTAAATTTTTTTTAAAAATAATTAAATCTTCCAATAGTTTGATAAGGTTCAATTTAAGATTTAAATTCTCTAATAGTTTGGTAGCATTAAAAAAATAATTTTCGTATAAATTTTTATTTTAACAAATTAATTTAAATGCATAAAAATAGAAAAAAAATTTCAATACACTAAAGTAATTGGCTTGACTCAGGCTTGAGACTTTTGATATACGAATTGTTAGATCTTAGGACTACAGGTTGGGTCCATAATATGGGGAAATTAAAAATCGTCATCAAAATTTGAAAGTATCATTGGAATCTTCCTCAAAAACTTCAACCCTCATTGGAAAATGTTAGCAAAGACTAAGAATCTCATCAAAAAAATATCAAAAAAATTGGAAAAAAAAAAGCCTAAAATTTAATCTTGAATTATCTAAAACTTTTTTGCTTTCAAATTCTTTTCTGTGATTTTTGTGTGTGTGTTAATTGTGGGTCTTTAAATAATAATTTAATCCTAACTTCAATAGGAGTTCAAATTTGAAAACAATTACCTTAACTTCTCTTTTACTTGATTTCAACTTCAAAAATCTAAATAAAACACACCTTTAATGATTTCAATCCAACTCTTTTCTTTTATAATTTTGAACTCTCTCCTTTTTTAAACAACCAAAATAATTCAAAAAACTCAATAAAATAAAAAATAAATAAATAAACATTTAACTTTAACTAAAACTCTAGACTAAATAAGGTATCCATAATAACAGTTACTAAAAATAAGAGGTTACTAAAAATAGGAAGCTACAAATCGTATAATTAAACTTAGCAAATTTAAAGGCATGAATTAAAATTGCAATTAAAGAGAAGAGAGCTGGAAAGCAAAACCTAGAAGCAACAAATTAAAACTAAAAATTAAACCTAACAAAATACAAAAAAAAAAAAGGAAAGTTTGCCATTTCCTATAGTTAAAAAGAAAGGAAAGACTCAAATACGCCAACTCATTTAATATAGTCAAACTTAACATACGAGAGGCTCCTCAAGAGAAGGGAAGGTGACGTACTCCCTAATCGTAGAGCTAAAAAAGTATCAACATTTTTAATTGACAATTAATTTAATTAAACTTCTAACCTAGCCTAACATACATGAACGAAGTGTCTAAAACAAAAATTAAGTTTGAAAGTGACCTAAGAATGAGTAAAATAGTGACCTTAAAAGGAAAATTTAAAAATTACCTAAAAGCTGAGTTAAAAACTAAAATTAAAGCCATTAATTTTCATTAAGGTATTTTACCGAACACCTAATATACTAAATACAAACTCTTAATACACCTTAACCAAACACTAATGCATACAACAAGAACTAGACCTAAGCTAATATAAATGAAAATGACAAAAAAAAAAAAAGCAAAAAGAATGCATAAACTAAACTAAAAATGGGTAAATGTCTAATTGTAGCTAGCATGCAAAGTAGACTACTTGGATGAATGGAAATGCAACTCTAATGTATTTCAACATGAAATTTAACTTATGCAACTTAAATTAGACTCAAAATGAAACCAAAAACCTATAAGACAATAAATGTAGAAACTAAACCAATTAACTAGAAAATTATAATGCCAACCGAAACATTAAAATGCCATGAAACTAAAACTTATGAACTAGAATGCCAAGAAAATGACCTAAGATTATATGGAACTGTAAAGCTAAATGAAATACCCTAAGTTAGACCTAAAAATAAACTAAAAAGCTACATGAAAGCATTTCCCAAAACTGACTAGAAAATATATAAAAACACGTGTAAGCCATGACATGTAAATGTAAGGGAACTAAGACTTTTGAACCAAAATGCTAGAAAAATGACCTAGGACCTAAGTGAACTGACTGGTCAATTCTACAAGCACATAGGTCGTAAACCCAAAATGTAAATGCAACTTACTTCTAAATGATTTTAAATGCAAAAATAGTAAGAAAACTTGAATTAAAATGTAGATGGATTGAAGTTGCTTAAAAGAAAATGCAAGGAAAGGTAAAGAACATTTGAAATCGCAACCTAGATCTAAAGCTAGAAATGTAAAAATACTTAAATTAAAGCTAGATTTACAATCCTAGAAAGCAATTGAACTTAAAGTGAGCTAGGGAAACTTAGATCTACAAGTTAACTACTAAATCAAACAATGAAATCAATTAAAAAAATGCAGTAACAAGCTTAATCAACTTTAATAAAAGTCAAGTGCTAAAAATGCAAAAATGGAGTAATTGAAAATAAATTAGCCAAACAACAATGTAAATCTACAAATTCAGTGCAAGGAATTGAAATAAGATGAGTAAACAAGTAAAATGACAATATCAAATCAAGAAGAGAATGGACCAAATGCCAAGCAATGAAAAAAGCTCCACAAGTGCTGTCTACCAATTATTGTCGCCTCACTGCCAAATCTTTAGTTGAAACATCCAAGATTTTTAGAAAAATATGTAGAATGAATTTCAAAATGAAAGTTTTTAAATTTGAAGTACTATGAATTGAGAGTTTGTAAAAAAAAAATGAAATAAAAAATCATAGAAAATCATTGAAATCTACTATGAAAACCAAAAATAATGTAGTGAAGGAAATAAACAACAGTGAGAAAGTAATGAAAAAGCTTGTAATTGTTCAAGTAAACTTAAAGAAAAATAAATTTCATTACTTGAATTTTAAAGTGCATGAAAGTAAATGCAATAAAAGTAAATTTTGCTCAAAAATGTAAAGAAGTTTCTCCCAAATAGCTCTTTAAATGAACAAGGAGGAAACTTCTTGAGAGAAAATTGAACAATAAAGTATAATGCAAGAAATGTAAATCCTAATTCTACTCTTTCCTCTTTGGCTAGCCACTGGTCCTATTTATAGGCCAAAGATGATGTGTTCCAACCAATCAATTACAAGAAATAGCCAACTAGGAATCCACATAAGCTAGACATTTCCATGTCATCCAATCTTGCTTCATAAGCTTCCTAGTTTGCTTCTCTTCACTTTAATTCTCTTCAAGCTTTCTTCTTTTGATCTTGTAAGCTTCAAAAAGTCAGAACTACAACTAAAAAGGAGCCTCCAAATTGCCAACTAAGCAGCTGTCCATTGGCCTTCCTCTTTGAATCCAAAATAGGTGCCAACTCCACCTTGATTATGCCAAATGCATCTAACAGCTAGGAGTTGATCTTTGCCTTCAATTTTAGGGACTAAACATCCTTCATTTGATCTTCAATTTCCAGCCAATTAAAAGCCATTTAATTTCCAATTTAGCCTTGTAAAAATCTAAAAATTTCCAACTCCAATGCAAGCTCCAAAATTGCACCGAATGCCTTATATCCTTTTTAGCTCATGCAACTTTACAACAAATATGACAAAGCATTAATGAGCTACAAAGAATATTTAAACAAGAAATATATGAAGATTAAAACTTGAATTGAAGTTCAATTAAGGCTCAAATAAGCAAATGAAGTAAGGAAGTAAAGTTAGGAAAAATCTCCCAAATATGGCATTTGTACAAGGTTGACTAGGTTTGGTCAAATGATGGATTGTTGCACCAAAATGCATCCAAAATTACTCCAAGACTGCATATTTCCTTTTTTTATATATATTTTTACCTACACATTGAATATTTAAACAATTAAGATTATTTTTGCCATAAATTCTCAAGGATCAAGCAAGTATTCACTTGAAAATGCCTTAAAATAGCATGATAAAATGCTAAAATTTAAGTGCAATCATGAATTGTAAAGTCAACTGAAATGCCTTAAAGTAATCCTAAAATTAAATAAAAAATATGCATGAAAATATTTTCTAAAACTAACTAGAAAAATGGGAAAACAGAACGCAAACTGCAAGCATGGAAATGGCCTAAAGCTAAAACCTAATGGACTAAATGCTACAAAAATGAAAATTGCTCTTTTCCAAAATAAAAATTAAACCTAAGACCTTAAAATAGACATGAAAGTGGACAAAAATCATGCAGGTGACTAACTTGCAAAACCGAACCCAAGATAACTAAAACTAAGTTGAAAATGCATGAAAAGTGCATGAAAAATGACTTAAGACTATGGACTATAGCTAAGCTATTTTGTCAAACATGTACTAAACATCAACCAAACATTATTTAAATCAACTCAAAGGCATAAAAACTGAACATAAACAGCAACCAAAAGTACAAGAAAGAATGTAAAATAAAATCCGGGCAAAAAACGCATAAACCGGAATGAAATGGTAGAGGAAAAATCAAGTCTTCAAGAGTCAAGTTATTTTGATGCCCAATGATGAACAAGAGTCTATCTAGTTATTAAAACACATCCTTCTGAACAAAGAACAAACTCAAAGCAAAATAAAATAAGCATGGAAAAATAAAGGAAACTGTGTTGAAATTGCAAATACCAAAACTGGAAATTTCATCAATTAAAATGTAATAAACAAAGTTTAAATGAAGAGCAAGGAACTAGTGCTAGGAAAGCAAAATAAAACCGGAATTAAAGAGCAACAAAATGAAAAAGAAAGCAGTTAGAATGAAGTCTAGAAGCCAAGGCAATGTTAGCAAGGCTACTGCGTGTCAATGGATTCACATAGATAGTAAAATAGAAACAAAAAATATAAAAAAAAAAACCTTAAGGGAAAATGCGGCTCCACTTCCATTCTCCTAAAATTTTCTATATATAGCTTAGTTCTAAGTCTTTAATTAGCCCATCAAGGGCTCTTGTACAATCTCCACCATCCAAAAAGCTAGCTGGCTTTAAGAGTCTGCAGCTGGTAGAAAGCAAGAAAACCATGCATTGTGCAATCCCATTCTCCACCATGTGCTGCATGATGAGCTAGACCAATGAGGGACTTTGATTCCTCCACCTAGGACACATGTTGGCAGCTTTGTCCCCTCTCAAAATAAGCCATTTTTAGGCCAAACTGGTGCAAAAACTGAAACTGGTAGTGTGCTGGCAGCTTAGTGCTGAGCTGTATTTCATGTATTTATGCCACTTTGCTTGAGCCCACTTCCTTCTCCAATCAATTTCCACCAAAAAGCCACTTTGTATTTATGTCATCCTCTGAATTTTTCCAGCTTCAAGCCCTTTCAAAACCGTGTAACTCAGCTGCAAAAAAGAAATTAGAAGCTGCCATTTTTCAAGTGGTCCCAAATTTGGCTTGTAGTGCAAATGATCCCCCCATCCTTTATGACATGCTTAACCGATCCATGTGCTCCCAAAATCAGAATGTTCCATGGTTGGACACTACTTGGGCATGTCTTGGCAACTTCTCCTCATGGAATGCGTCTCACTTCTGTTTTAAAAATCCTTGATGGTAACTGTTGTAGTGCCTTGGCCAAAATCCCTCTAGGTTTGGCCATTTGCTTGTTAAGGACACTAGGTGCGGGCATAATTTTCCAATTTACCTACACATGAAACAAATAGAAACATTAGATGGATAATCAAGTAAAAATTGATCAAGTAAGTCATATAACAATCAAATAAGTATATGATAATTCTATAAAAAATATAATTATCAAATCTTAAAATTAAATAATATTTATCAAAGATAATTTTGGTCTACAAGAAAAGAGTTTGGATTCGGAAGTATAGTTACGCATGGGAAAGATATTAACACTCTATGGCACCCATTCAAATAACACTATCAATTAATCACATGTTATATGTTAGCCTTAGTAAAAATGGTCTTGATTTTAATACTGAAACACTAATTACCTTAATTTATTTTTTATTATAACAAAACTTCTTTTTCATTTTTTTATCAATCCTTTTGCTTATGAATAAAATTAAAATTTTTTATATTAAAAAATTATTCTAAATCCCCAACATTTAGACAAAATTTAGAAAAAAAGTTCTTTTCATTTAAAAATTCTCGTGATACTTTTTCAAATCTAAGATAATAAAGAATAATTGTTGAAATTTCTTCCAACATCTAGGTAAAATCCCAAAATTTATTTTATTTAGAGATATTATCTTATCTCGTTTCTAAAACCAATTTTCTTTTGAAAATCACCGTAATCATTTTATATGTATTATCAACTCATAAACAAAATAAAATGAATATGATTCTACAAATACAAAATAAGGCAAGTAAGAATAAACTAATATAAATAAAAAAATTAAATTTCTTTGTTAAGAAATAAAACAAAAATCTTTATTGTAGAAATTTTTTTATAAATTCCTAGTGTCTAGATGAAATTTAAAAAAGGTTCCTCTATTTGGAAATTCTTACAACAATCCTTCAAATTAAAGATAATATTCCTTTATAAAGATAATAGTTGGGATTCATTCCAACACCTATGTAGGGTTTCAAAAATTGTTTTATTTAGTAACATCATCTTATTTTTTTTAATCAAATAATCATCCTATTTTTAATATTTCATAATAAGAAAACAATTTAACAACACAATGATCCACAATTTATTTATTTTCATAACACTATTTCTCCAAGCACCTAATTTTTTATAAATGTATATAAATAAGTAAGTGAACAATATATTAAAAATAGCTTAAAAAAATTACACCCTACAAAACTTTGGTTTTAGACTATAAATTATACCTTATAAATTAAAAAATAGAATTATGGCCTTAAACATCTTATTTCATCCATCACCATCTACTCTAATACCAATGCTAAAAATTAGCTAAAGTCACTAGTCAATAGCATCCTATTCAAAAGCTCAATTTATAAGAAGGAGTAACCTAATGTCAACAAGTAGGATTTCTATGTTGTTTGCTAATCTTGTGTAAATATACAACCTATTTGAGGAAGCCTTTTATGCTATATCTCCTGAAAGAATAGCTAAAAAGAAGATGGGTAAGCCTCTAATTGAATGCAAAGATAAAGAAATGGGCTTAACATGAAGGCATTAGAGGAAGCTATGGGTCAAAAATGGTTGCATTTTTTAAATATGTTTTTATTTAGTAATAAGGTGATTCCTTGTACATTTGTAATTAGTGAATCTAATTTTTTTAATCATGAAAACTATTTATCAAACATAATATTGATATTTATTGGTACATGTCATAAAATCTTTGTATATACATTTCTCTTATATGTATGTACATATATTTTGGCCTTTTATTCATAATTATAAAAAAAGCTCAACCTTTAAATACCTTATATTTTGGTTTTTTCTTTTTTTGTTCCAAATGCAATCTTTATCATTTATGTTTTATATTAATTGATGGAAATCCCTTATTGAACTTGTTAGGGGCATATAATGGTCAAAAGGGCATATGGGTCTTTTTTTCTCTTTCAGTCTTCAACAGATAATTAGGGGTATTTTGGTCATTTGTGCCGGCTTGACATGTTAGGTCGATTTGACGTCTCTAATGCCACCTCAACTCAACCATGTCCTAATTGTCCATATTTTGTCCCCTTTAACTTACTTATAAATATGGAGACTCAAGCATTCTAACTTACCTAATCCTTACTAACTTACGCATCGGAGTACAAACGTAGGAATACCCCCTATCTTTACCTCTAACCATTCTTTCCTCTACATTTACATGAATACACTCAAGTTAGAGCTCAGTACTAACATTTGGCATGCCAGGTAGTAGACTAGCATTTTCATAACAACCGAGGAAAAAATAATGCCATCCAAAAAAAAAACCCAAAAGGAATGAAAGATAGCGGACCCAACTAGAACAAAAACTCATCAAAGCCAACATTCTATCCTCCTAGCTCAACTATAGGTGGGGCCAACCATAGAGCAATTTCAAGCCCAGACTGAGTAAATACAAGCCCTCAAATAGATACTTCAAATTATAATCCCACCACAAGTCTCCAAAGTGCCAGACTTAGTCACACTGGGTCAAGAAGGTATTGTCAAGCAACTGAACTATGAAAAGGCAAAAGCTTCCTCAGCCTCCAAAAAAAAAGCACACCAATCCAACCCCTCACTACCTAACTACAATTCTACACATACCATAACCCAAAAGTCCAAACAAACAGACCATAAATTTCAACCAAACAGAGATTTAAAAGCTCAAATGCAGGCCATGTAGATTGAATTGAAAATGAAACTAATAGCATTTAAAGATGAGCTCAAGTTACTAGAAACCTTACTCTTTATAAAAGAGATTGTTAAAGCCATGCCTCCTAAGGGATTTAAACTGCCAAACTTGGAAACATATGATGATACTTTTGACTCTTTTGATCATTTAAAGCTTTATAAAACTAACTTTATGATACAAGGGTAGATGAGGCTCTAATGTGCAAGGGTCTAGTCACTATTTTGAAAGGCGTAGCTTGGTCCTAGTATAGCAATATGGAGCTAAAGTCGATCATTACTTTCAAGGAGCTTAGCCACTCATTTTGTCTTGATTCATGAGTAGCTGAAGAGCTAAAAAAATAACCTTAAGCCTAATGTCAATTCATTAAGGGTAGAATGAAACTTTAAAAGGCTATGTCATGCATTTTAACATATAAAAGCTCTACAGGCCAGAGACCTAGAATAGATGGTCGCTGTTACTATATTGACCAATGGATTCAATGATAAAAGGTACCACTTAAAGTTGACATTGTTGCTGCAACCACTAAAAACTTTGGGTGATGTCCTGCTAATAGTAGAGAAATATATTAACGTTGAAGCTATAATGAAAACAAACCAAGGTGAGAGAGGCTCATCCCTCTTCATTGATTATAAAAAAATAAAAATTTTAATGATCTTTCCCTAAGAAAGAGACGACACAAAGCTAAAAGCCCTAACAAAGAAAGAAGATTCACTATATTGAATACCTTCTGTGAGAGGATTTTGATGCAAATAGAAAGAAATATCAACTTCAGATGACCTAAGCCACTGAGACAAAATACAAGGTAGAATATGACCAAAATATACATATTCTACTAGGACATTGGCCATAATATAGAAAATGTGTCGACCTAAAAAATAAGATTTAAACTCTGATTAGGCAAAGTCAACCAAAAAGGTTTGTTGGACAAAAAAGACAAGACCAGTTTAGAAGAGACTATAGAAATGACCATAGAGTGCCTACCTAGGATAGAGAAAGAATATTAGATTAGGAAAAAAGGGAAGCCCAAGAAGAAGAGCTAAATCAAGAAAAGGGTCAAGCTGACAATACTAGGCCAATCATTAGAGCAATTAATGTGATCATAGAAGGCAACTCCACATTGACAAAAAGAAAGTTCAACCCGAGCTTGGTAATGGTAATAGACACTTCGGCTAAGAAAGAAAAAGACTAGAGGGATGAGTCGATTTTGTTTAGCTCAAAAGATTTAAAGGGGATCCAACACTTATATGATGATGCCATAGTGATCATAGCCTTGGTCTATAACTATATGGTCAAAAAAATTCTGTTTGATAATGGAATTCAATCAACGTTATATTTTATGGCTATTTCAAGAAAATAAGGATTGGTGAAGATCAGTTGAAGCCGATCACCATAACATTAATATGGTTTGAAAATAAATAAGTACTAGTAAGATGAACCATTAAGCTCTTGATCTTTCTGGGAATAGAACCAAAGACGATCACCTTAGTTATAGAGTTCATCGTAATAGATATCTCATCTGCCTATAATATGATATTAGGCGAACCTAGCCAATCTGTTATGCAACTCATAGGCTTAGATCCCCACCTAAAAATGAAATTCGTAACTCCTACAAGGGTTGAAAAAGTTTAAGAAGAATAGTCAACAGCATGACAATGTTCTATTAAATGATAAAAGATAGGATTTGGGAAACAGATAGGCAAATCGACTAATACTGAAGTGAAAGATAAAGAAGAATCGACACAAAAAGCTAACAAAGACAAAAAAATCAATAACAAGAATATAGAACATAAGACCAATCTGAGAAAAGCAAGCTCTTAAACTATTCTAAGCTCTTAAGCTCTATAAAAATTTAATTTTTTTTATTTTTTAAATTTTTTGAGGTAATAATATAAGTGACCGAGCTCTTAAGCTGGAGTAAAAAATTACTGTTACTTGGACCAAGCTAACACACCAGCCAAAATACAACATTAAATGAAGAATATCCTCCACTCATACTAATACAATCAATAAATTGTTCATTATACTAATCATCACATCAAAACTTGTTTTTACAGAAAATGATCCCAACCTAATAGAATAAAAAGAGATAATCGATTAAAGACAGGACTCAGATGCAAACTAACTTGAGCCGACTAAGGACCTTATGAAAATTTCATTTTAGAATAACATTCTTAGAAAAACATACAGATCGAGCTAAGCTCCAACATAAAGACCAATTTATTCAACTTATAAAAAATAATGCCAACCTGTTTGTCTGGATACTGTTCGATATGCTTAGGATTGATATTGAAGTAATAGTTCATAGGCTACATACTAATCCTAAGGTCAAACCAGTCCAACAAAAGAAAAGAACTTTTACCCCTGAAAGACAACAAGCCATTGAGGAAGAGGTCGATAAATTATTACAAGCTAACTTTATCAGGGAAGTCTACTATCTTAAATAGATAACCAATGTGGTCATGGTAAAAAAGTATAATAAAATATGGAAAATGTTCATAGACTTTACTGACTTAAATAAAGCTTGTACGAAAGATAACTTTGCCATCCTTAACATAAATTGGCTAATAGATGATAATTCCGAGCATGGCTTTTCAGCTTCATGGATGTTTATTTTGGCTATAATCATATCAAAATATTGAAAGAAAATGAGGATAAAATAACTTTTATTATTAAGAAGGGCCTTTGCTACTACAGGGTTATGCCCTTTAGATTGAAAAATATCAAAGCAACCTACCAAAGGCTGGTTAACAAAGTATTCAAAAACTAGATCAACTATAATATAGAGGTATATATAGATGACATGATAGTCAAGAGTAAGAGTTTGATCGAACATCTAGAAGACTTCAGAGAAACCTTTAATACTTAAAAAAAATATAATATGAATTTTAACCTGAGCAAATATGCTTTTAGGGTTACCTTAAGCAAATTTCTTGACTATATGATCAACCAAATGGGGATAGAGGCAAACCTCGAGAAACTTCAAGCAATCCTAGAAATAAAGGCATCGACCTCAATAAAAAAGGTTAACAGGTAGAATAATCGCATTCAATTGATTCATGTTCAGATCGGTAGAATGATGTCTATCTTTCTTTATGATTCTCAAAAATATCTCTGACTTCAAGTGGACTAAACAATATCAAAAAGCTTTTCATGAACACAAAGAATTTTTATCCTTCTCGCCTATCCTTTTTAAATAGAGGATTGATGAAACACTACACTTCTACTTAGCTACCACAGATCAGGCTGTCAGCTCAATTTAGTCCAAGAAGAAGAGGGAAAATAATGATTGATCTATTTTGTAAATAAAGTATTGATAGGACCTGAAGTTAACTACAATAGTGTAGAAAAGCTGACCTATGCCATGGTCATTTCAGTTAAAAAACTCTAGTTGTAGTTTTAGGCCTCATGATCCACATTTTAATCGATCAACCATTGAAACAAGTCTTATAAAAGCTTAAAATGTTAGGAAGGCAAATCAAATGGGTAGTGGAGCTTAATAAATTTAATCTACTCTTCTTGCCTAGATCAATATTAAAATTACAAGTGTTGGTTGACTTCATAGTAAAGCACAACTCAATACAACCGAAGGGACAGTCAGAGAAAAAAAATGAAACCCAGATAAAGATGATTGAAAGCTATTTGTCGATGGATTTACTACAAGTTAGGATGGAAGAGCGAACCTCATTCTAACCAATTTGAAAGGGCTACAGTACCTATATGCCTTGAGTTCAAGTTTAAGGCATCTAATAATGAAACAAAATATGAAGCCCTGATAGTGAGCCTAAGGTTAGCAACTGAGTTGAATATTTAACACATAACCATTTATAGTGACTCCCAACTGATGGTCGATCAGGTAAATGGGGAGTTCGAAGCTTAGGAAGATGAAATTTGAAAGTACCTCGACAAAGCACTAACCTTGATAACTGGCTTCAAGAAAGCCAAGGTGAAAAAGATATTGAGGTTAAAAAATTCAATAACAGATTCCCTATCTAATTGGCTTCAGGAGGAATAATGGGAAGCCCATACCAAGTTCTAGTATAGGAACTAGTGCATAAAAGGATCGAGAACAAGCTCTTGGAATAGATCATAGAAAAAAAGCTTGGATGACACCAATTAAAGCATACTTAATTATAAGAATATTATCCAATGAAAGAGTTCGGGCTAAAGCACTGATGAAAAAAACACCTTGATACACGATGATCAAAGAAAAATTATACAAGAGATCTTTTAAGCTACCCTACCTAAAATGCATAGATGAAGAAAAGATCGAGTTGTCTTGTGAGAAATCCACAAAGAAATATATGGAAATCACCTAAGACCTTGGCTTTTGGCCTATCAAGTGCTGAGGCAGGGCTATATTAGCCTACCATTAAAAAAGATGTGACTGAACTTGTGAAAAAATATGATAAATATCAAAAGTTTACCTATATGCAACATCTCCCCTCAACCGCGCTCACTCTTATCATCAGCCTGTGACCCTTCATGTAATGAAGAATAGACATGCTCAGACCATTCACTTTGGTCATAGGTCAAAAAAGATTTATCCTAGTAGCAGTAGATTACTTCATAAAATGGTTGGAAGATGAAGCTCTAGCCACTACCACAGAAGCATAAGTTAAGAAGTTTGTGTGGAAAAACATAATCTGCAGATTCAGGCTACCTCAATCCGTAATAACAAACAATGGCAAGCAATTTGATAACCAAGTTTAAGAAATAGTGCTTAAATCTTCACATTAACCTCAGGTTCATGTCAGTTGCGCACAAAGCAATAAATAAAATAATATTAGAAGTTTTGAAAAAGAAGCTCGACACAATAAAAGAAAAATAGGCTGATGAACTATCAGGAGTTTTATAGGCCTTGAAGATAACCACGAAGATCTCTACTGGTGAAACTCCCTTTCATTTGGCTTTTAAAATAAAAACTGTAGTACCGATTAAGATCGATTTATCAAACTTAAGAGTTGAACTGGCATCGAAAGAAACAAAATAAAAAAACACTTAGGGCCAACCTTGACCTCACCAAAGAACAAAGAGACATGGCTATGACCCAAATTACAGCTTACTAGCAGAAGGTAGCCAATTATTATAATAAGAAATCTGGCATAGGCACATCGAAAGGGCAACCTAGTACTTAGAAAAGTTAAAACTTCAGAGGTAGATAACCAAGGTGGTAAGTTAGCCCCAACTTGGGAAAGACCATATATTGTTAATGAGATTGTCCATGTTACAAAATCTAAATGATGATGTTGTCCTAAAGATGTGGAATACAGATAACCTAAAAGTCTATTATCAGTAGCTCAGTATAAATCGAGTTCACATTTATACTATTTTATGAATGGCACTACCACCCCAAGTATATTAGATACAAATTAACTCGATTACTAGTAAATTAGAGCAAATCAAGCTCACATTTGTATTATTTTATCCTGAAGATATAAAATATCACTAACTTGGTTCTAACTGGGCTCACACTTTACATATTTTAATGTGCAAACATATGAATTGAATTATCTTCACTAAACTTGTGTATAAATGATCAAAAGTTGTTTGAAAAAATCTGACCTAGAACTCATAGTTATGTTAATCTGATCTATAATAACTATGCAAGTCTGTAGTCCAATTATCTACCTTTAGATCGATAAACCGTTCTTGAACTAACATAAATAAGAAAAAAAATAGTAAACTTCAGTAAAACTAAAAAAAAAAATTTTTTTTATAATCTAACATAACTAAGTACGTTAGTTGGAGTATGGGAGGTCTTTACAAAAACCTGACCTCAAAGTTAAAAAGTTTACAAAAAGGTTTACAAAATCAAAAACAAAAATCATCAAATTCATTCATCAGTGGTAGTAGTAGCAGTGGAAGGGAACCTCCTCATCAACAATAATGGAAAGAGTGCTCTCATCAACAACAACAAAAGGAATGACTTCAGCTTTAATGACCTATACCTCTTCTTCCTCTATCCCTATGGTGGCCTTTAGTTCTTCCTCTAAGGCTTAATCTTTATCCTCCTCCTCTTTTTCTTTCTCATATTCCTCTTCATCCTTTTCAAGCTAATCTGAAATAAGCCTTAATCTGATATTATTGATATCAATATTAAAGAAGTTAAGGTTAAGAAAGGAGAATTTGAATTGCATCTCTTCTTTTGCTAGCTAAAAGGCACCAAAAATGTTTTTTTTAGAGAACTTTACCTTTACCTGAAAACATTCATCGTAGGCTTTATACTTTTTCATAGCCTTAATATTCATCTCCTCTTTCTTTTTGTCTCGAGCCTCTAACTTAAACCTAAACTTTGCAATTTTAGCCTGAACATCATTTATTTTTAACTCAGCGTATTTTTTCATCGATTTGGCTTAGACCTTATCCATTGATATAGCTTTTAACTTCGTTGCCAGGTCATCTACTTTTCTTTTTAGCTTAACCTCCTTATTATGGAATATAGTAAGGTCGATTTGATGCTACCCAATACTTTTAAGCTTTTTTTTGTACTTTTCAGCAATGGCATCTCTTTCAGCTCTTAGCAAATGCCCTATTACAAAATAAGTGTAATGGAATGCTCGATAATTATTCTCTATAGGCTGAAGTGGAAATTTTTTTTAGACTGCAAAGAAAGACCTTAGACTTAGAAAAATAAAAACAAAAATAGTAGAAAGAAACCTAACTTAGGTTGAGAGATACTCACTAAAAGAAAGAACTACGACCTTATAGAACCTCCTAGCAACATTAGGGTTAGAGATGAAGTCATCTGTCAGAGCAAACTCCAATATTATAGTTTTTTTTAGCTAGATCTTAGTACCTTAGCCTTAGGGTTCTCAAGAAGAATAGATAACACCTTTACCTATGGCTTTTAATTGGAAAGAGTGGCATTAATATTGACATGGAAGATAAGTCTTAACCTGCCCTAGCCTTTAATTTTTAACCAGAGAAACACAAGGTATAGCTATGCTAACTACCTTATCTTTACCATGTGACAGGGTTTCGAGTTAGATTTTCTTTTTTCTCCTCTTAAGCCTCAGGGCATGTTAATTTAGGACGATGTTGAAGTCTTCCTCAGCTTCAGTGTTATCTATAAAATTGATTTAACAATTAGATCAAAAATCAACTTAAAATAAAATCTATGAGATTACCTCAAACCTACCATAATACTTTATATTATTTATTACTTTCGATGAGGTCAGCCTATAAACATCGATAACAAGCTTCCCTTTATGTGTAAAATCTAAAATTTTATCTCAATCAGACATATCAGAGATAGAGAGGGCCACTAGTGCATCCTTAAAGGAATCAATTGTACTTTTTATTTCCTAAGCCTCAACCTCGAGCTTGCCATCTTTATTGGCCCTCTATTTTTTAAGGCATAAAAATAATAACTTTCAATTTTTTATTGAGTTTAGGCAATCGATGAGAATCTTTTAATTCGACCAAGTTATGATATATAACCACTTACTATCACTAAGATGTTTTTTAAAAGAAAAGAACTTTCTGAATAGAATGAGAGAAGAAAATAATATTTAAATGTTAAGAAAGAATGATAAAAAAGACTATATCTCAAATAAAATTAGGGGTGAGCTGAGTGATGGTTAAATTGTAAGAATTAAAATTTGAAATGAATAAAGAATAAAGTGGAAACCTCAAACTAGCCATGAATGAATCCTAATATACATAGAACCGATGTGGCTCTAGTTTATCAATGACCCGGTCTGAAGAGTTCAACGTTATTATACTATACCCCTCTTTGAAAAAAAAAAAGTCATACCTAAAGCTCAAACGTGATGTGTTGAGCATATGTTAGGATAGTCTTTGGGATTTGCTTTGCCTTTTAGCTCACTCATCACATTCTTGGGGATCATGCTAAAGTTACATGGAGTATATATAAAGACCTCGATGAGTTTGTCCTATTCTGTAAGACTCTCTCCCTTTTTATCACTTTATTTGATGGAGTTATTCTCTTCCTCTTATTCCTTTTTGAAACCCTCCTCATTAGAAGAATCTAACTCTAAAGTGAAAGATAAATCTCGAGAAAGAATAATGGATGAACATAGCTCGACTTTGAAGAAAGAGAGATAAGGTGAAAACCCTTCAAGAGAGAATGAGATGTCAAGAAAAATTGATTGATAGGGGAAAGTAAAAGTGGCAAGAGGTAAGGGAGATTGAACCCCAAAAATGGGAACACCTGAAGAGAAAAAAAGGTCAGTCATAGAAGATGGACCAACTTGAAAGATAAAAAAAATAAGTGGATTTCAAAGTTCGTAGTTAATCTAACCACATAGCTCTTTGGTGCTCAAAACTCACTTGCCTCTTGCTTAAACATTCTATTCATTGTGCCATTACCTTTATTGGACATTGGATTGAACTAATAGGTTGTCTTCATATAGTTGTAACCTTCTATAATAAGGGGGATCAGGTCATCAGCTTGCTGCTCTTACTAACCTCCCATTGACTCTACCCTATAGCTTTCAGTCTTTCTAGAACCTATACTAGAAGACATGATTAGAAATATGTATCGAAGTAGGCGTAAAAAAAACTTTAAAGGCAAGAAAGCTATGGAGATAAAAAATTTTAGGCCGAATTAAGAGCAAAGAAAGTAAATGATTAAAAGTTGAAACCATACCAGCCCCTTTATATAAACATACTTCAACCTAGAAGGATGGCATGATCCTCACCACATGTCAGAGAATGGGCAAGTAAATGTCTTTTCATCTTCCTACTTTAAATCTCCCCTTTCAAACCATTTTTCTTTTCATTTAATGTTGTCAAACAAGCCTAACTAGATGAATCTTAGATCGAACCAATCGAACTAAATAATTATTAGGGGTAAATCGAGAGCTTGGTTCACTTTCAGGGTTCAAAGTAGAGACTTAAGTCTAAATTTTAAAAAAAAACACAAGTCTCACCATAGTCATACAAACTTCAGCTACAATCTCGGATCACCCTAGACAATTATCACCTCGACAACCTTTAAATTGATTATGTACTCATCCTAAAACACACACACGAGATTGAATAACCATCAAGTTGAACTGTGACTCAAAGCTTGTCATCGTTTAAAGCTGACCTCCCTTTACAATGTCGACCTTTGACGAAATATGCAACCATTTACCCCACATCGGAGATATTGGTAACAAATTCAATAATCTGATGCTCAGACCGCTTAATGGAAAGATAGAGTATTAGGGGCATATAATGGTCAAAAGGGCATAATGATATTTTTTCCTCTTTCAGTCTTTAGCAGATAATCAAGGGCATCTTGGTCATTTGTGCTAGCTTGACATGTCAAGTCGATCTGACATCTCTAGTGCCACCTCAGCACAGTCTTATCCTAATTGTCCCATTTTTGTCCCTTTCAGCTTACTTATAAATATGAAGACTTAGGAACCATAAAGTTAGGTTCATCTAACTCTTATCCTTTTCTCTTTTCTACTTTCTTACTTTTTTCCAACCTAATCCTTACTGACTTATGCATCAGAGTGCAAAATGCAGAGAATACTGCCTACATTTACCTCTAAGTATTTTTCCTTTCTGCATTTACAAAACTACTCTCAGGATTGGACCTCGACACCAACAGAACTTATACTAAAGTGAAGGTTCAAATTATAATAAAAAGTTAACATTCAAGCAATATATATCCATATATTATATTTTGAAATTTAACAAAAGTAAATACAATTAAAGTATAATGTACATATAATTCTAGTACTATGTACTCGTATGTGAATTATTTGTACTTTAATAATTCAGAGTATAAGAGAAGTGCTACATTTATTGTTTTATTTTTATGTATCGATGAAAATTCTATTTTGAACCCATATTAATTTAGTTGAGGTTTAAATTTTAATATATATATATATATATTCACGTACTTTATTTTGAGATCTAATAGATGTACATATAATAGAATTATAATGTACATATAGTTTTATTGCTATATACATACCTATCAATTATTTTCTACATTAATAACCTAACATTTGTTAGGCAAATACTATATTTGTTATTTTATTTTTATATATCGATGGAAATTTTATTTTGAATCATATTGATTAAGTAAAGATTTAAATGTTGGCAAAAATTTACATATTTTATTTTAAGGTTTAGCAATTGTATATATAATTAAAGAAGAATGTATATATAATTTTAATATCATATATTTAAGAGCTATTTTTTACATTAATAACTTAAGCTACTTTTTGACAAAAAATGCTATATTTATAATTTTTTTTATTTTTATATATTGATGAAAACCTTATTTTAAACTCATAAAGATTTAAATCTTAACATATATCCTCATACCTATTTTTAGATTTAACAAAAGTACATAAAATAAAGAGTAAGGACACACTTACATAAGAGTAAGTCTTACATTTTTTTGACCTTTGATCAAAAGTAAATACATGATTAATTTGGATCGAAACAATATTTTTAATCTTATTCATTTTGAACCAAAAGTAAAAGAAAAAAAAAGGTATAAGATTTATACTAGTGTAAGTAGATTCATCTTCTATAATAAAAGCAGAATGTACATATAGTTGTAATTTATGTACATATCTATAAATTATTTTGTACATATTTATAATAAAAGCAGAATGTATATTAATTTTTTTTTAAAAAAAGGAAAATACAAAACAATTCTTATAACATAATGAAGCATACAAAAAATGTAAAACATTTCAAAAAAAATGAAAGAGACTTATCAAAATCTAGCATACCAATGCCTCGAAAAGGAAGAGATATACTAGAAGCAAAGATCTAGAATAACCTGGTTGAAAATAGGGGATAAAAATACTGCATTTTTCCATGCCCAAGCCAAAAATAGAAAGTAAAACAACTTTATTCGAGGACTGGAGAATATCGGGTGTAAGTGGTGCAAAGAAGAAATAGAGGTTGAACAAGTTTCCACTAACTATTTTAAAAATCTCTTCAGCTCACAAAATTCTACCAACTTTGACAAGATCTTGAAGGTGTTGAAAACTTGAGTAACAGAAGAGATAAACAAAAACTTGCTCACAGATTTTAAAGTGTAAAAGATTCAATTGGATCCAAAACAAATGCACCTTAGTAAAACAACAAGACCTAATGGTATGCCTATTCTTTTTTATAAAAATTTTTGGCATATTATTGGCAATGATGTGACCTATTTATATCTTTTTGTGCTGAATGATGATAAGGTCTTGTCTAATATTAATCTCACCTATGTTGTGCTAATTCCCAAAGTTAAGAACCCCACAAACGTTGCCCAGTATAGGGCTATTAGTCTTTATAATGTAATTTACAAAATTGTGTCCAAAGTCTTAGTGAATAGATTAAAAACCATTCTACTTGTGTGTATTAATGAATCGCAAAGTGCTTTTGTCCCAGGGAGGCTCATTATGGATAATATTCTTGTAGCTTATGAACTTCTTTACAATTTGAAATCCAATAAACAGGGGAAAAATAGCGTCTTTGCTTCGAAGTTGGACATGAGTAAGGCCTATGATAAGGTTGAATGGAATTTTTTATAGGTAATAATGGGAAAAATAAGGTTCTATAATAGATAGATTTCAGTAGGAATAAGATGTGTCACTTCTTTAAATCATTCTTTAGTCATCAATAGAAATACTACTCACATTTTTAAACTAGAAAGGCTTTGACAAAGAGACCCACTTTCGCTTTATCTATTTTTGATATGTATAGAAAGATTGTCAACCCTTTTAGATGTAAAGCAAAAATAAGGTGCTCTACATGAGTAAGAGCAAATCAAACTGGCCCAAGGGTAAATCACCTATTCTTTGTTGATGAAAACCTGCTATTTGCAATGGTGAACAGGAACGAAAGTGAGAGGGTGAAAAACATGTTATAGAGATATGAAGAATACTCCAGCCAAAAAATAAATTTGAGAAATCATTTTTATTTTTTAGCAAAAACACTGAAGAGGTAAAACAAACAGTAATACAAAATAGCTTTGGGATACATGCTGCTATAAATATAGAAAAGTACTTGGGTCTTCCATTTATGGTTGGTCGAAACAAGAAAAGATCTTTCAGAGACCTGAAGGATAGGATAAAGGCAAAGATGAATGCATGGAGCCAGAGAACACTGTCGTACATAGGGAAAGAGGTTTTCATCAAGACAACACTTTAAACAGTTCCCACCAATGAGCTATTTCCTTTTACCACATTCCCTTTATGATAAATTTAACAACATGATCTCAAATTATTGGTGGAGACATGAAAATGAAAAATGTGGTATCCATTGGCTAAAGTGGTTAAAGCTATGTCTACCAAAAAAGAAGAGGGAATGGGTTTTAAAAATATGGCCACCTTCAACAAAGCTTTACTAACAAAGCAAGGTTGGTGAATTTTTAATAAACCAAACACCAAAGATTCAAATAGCGGTTTAATAACGGAATAACGATCATAAAATTATGGTAGCGTTACCACCCGTCACCATTATTGGATAAAACACAATTGAAAAATTCATTCATAGTAAAAACGAAGAGTAACGGTCGTAAAATAATAGCATAATGGGGAATAACGGCAATAACGGACCGTTATTGCCGTTATTCCATTTTCTTACTCACGGATCTAATAGTTTAAGAAAAAAATAAAATTTTAAGTCTGTAGAATAAAGCAATAACCTGCAAAAGTAAAAGTAAAAGCAAAAGCAAAAAATAAAACTCAAAATCTCATATCTTTAGCATCAAAATAAATCTAAAAATGAGCTAGAAAACATACCAATTATTTCAAGTTTCAACCATTCAATCGGTACTTTGACACCCAAATTCAAATCAGCCTCAAGTTTTTAATCAACATTCAAGATCAAATAAGGTAAGAAAAGAAAGTTAAATTACCTTTTTTTTTTACAAAATTTTTATAAAATGATGTCTGTAGTGAGAGTTTGAAAGAGACGAATAAGGTATTCCATAGGTACTAGGCAAGTGATAATGATAAAAGGATGCAAGAGAAAATGATGGATGAAAAAAACAAATTGGGGATATTGGCACGTGGGGAGAGATTGGATGGGGTGGGGAGGGTTTGGGTGTGGTGGGCCATTAAGGGGAAGGTAGGGAAGGATTGGATGGGGGTGGGAAGAGATTGGGTGTGGTGGGATGTTAAGAGAGTGGGATTGAATTTTTTTTTAATTTTGTAATTAATTTTTGAATTTTTTTACATAAAATTTAATTAGTGGTTTTGAAATTCTATAATTGAAAAAAAGAGATTAATAATTTAATATAATATATATAGAGATTTTAGATGAAAAATTTTGATAAATTTTTTTGTATAAGTTAGATGAAAAATAATTAAAATTAAATATTATATTTTGATATTATATATTAATTTATAATTTTGTATCTGAATTTTAATATTTTTTTGTTGTTTTGATATTTATATTATTGTCATTTCTTTTGATATTAGATTAATTCTTGTTATTTTTGTATATTTATTGAAGATTGTGTTTATTATATAATTATTGAAAGTTATTTGTGATAAAAATATTTATATCAATTAGTGTATCAAAAAGATTAAGTTACTTAATAAATTTAGCATTTTATAATCTATTACGTTATTAAGATTAAAAACTAAAAACTAAAAAATATAGGTTTGAAAATTTTATTAAAATATAAGTTTGAAAATTTTTAGTTTTTGAATTTTTGTTTAGATAAAATTTAATTAGATGGATTAAAGATTTATAATTAAAAAAATTAAGAGATTAATAATTTAATATGATATATATAGAGATTTTAGATAAAAATTTTAGATAATTTTTTTTGTATAAGTTAGAGGAAAATTAATTAAAATTAAATATTATGTTTTGATTGTGTTAGATATTAATTTATAATTTTGTATATGAAATTTAATAAAATTTTTCTTGTTTTGATATTTATATTGTTGTCAATTCTTTTGATATTAGATTAATTCTTGTTATTTTTGTGTAATTATTGAAGATTGTATTTATTATATAATTATTAAAAGTTATTTGTGATAAAAAAAAGTTTATATCAATTAGTGTATCAAAAAAATTAAGTTTTTTAATAATATTCTTAAGATTAAAAACTAAAAATTAAAAAATTTAGCGTAAAATCAATTTTTAATGATGTAATAAGTAATATTAATATTTCTAAATATAAATTTATTTTGTTTTTATATAAAATAGCAAGTATGCCATCAAGTGAAGAGTTCCTGAGTAAAGGAGTAGAGGGTGCGCCAAGTGATGATATAGGTTGGCATTTTGGAACACTTGTGCCAAATACAAGAGGAAATATTTCATGTAAACTTTGTGGTAAAGTTGTAAAAGGAAGAATAACACATTTCAAAGAACACATTGCCCATAAAACTGGCAATGTTGCACCATGCCTTAACGTTACTGGTATGTTATGTTTTTTTAATTTCTTTGAAAATATTATTGCTAATTTCTTAATAAAAATTATAAAATTACATAAGCATGTGCAACTAATTTTCTCCATTTTTTAAACTATATTATTAATAGGTATAGTAAGAGAAAGTATGATGAAACTCCTTCAAGAAAGCAAATAAAAAAAAGTTGACAACAAAAGGAGAAAAAATGAATTTTTATCACAATTAAGAGGGGAAGATGATTATGAAGGATTTATTGATGAAAACATTGCTACTAGACAAGCCGTGCAAGATAGCATCCAATCACAACATGAATGGCACAGAAGACAAGAATTTAGACAAAGAACTAGTGGTTAGAGTAACATATATGAAAAGGGATGAAGCTCTCATGGCTTAGTTGCTAAATATTTTGAAAAAAGAACATGAAAATCAACTCCAAATGAGTTTGAATTTTCATTAAGGGGAGCTTTACCTGAATTGGTTAGAAGTAAGAGCTCAAGGTAACCAAAAGTAAGTGATTCATTTTTAAAGACATTAAGAAGAAAGATGGGTGAATCAATATCAAAATTTTTGACATATGATCGACTTCTTTTTCAGTTAGCAAATTCTTCATGGTTGCATAATTTGATTTTTATGACAACAAAAGTTGGCCAACATGTAAAACTTTCAACACCTTATGAGGTCTCAAATGTGTATTTAGAGTTTGAGTATCAATAAGTTCATGAATGGGTTAATGGATTAAAAGCTCATTGAAATGAATTAGGTGTCACTTTGATGTGTGATGGTTAAACCAATAGTTTGAATCAAATGCATATCATTAATTTCATTGTTTACTGTAGTAAAGGGACCATTTTTTGAAAATTTGTAAATGTCTCAAGTATTCATAGTAGAGATGCAAACTTTTATTACAGATTATTAGATGAAGTTGTGGAAGAAATTAGAGAAAAATACATTGTTCAAATAGTCACTAATAACGAGATAACAGTTAAGGCTGCAGGAAAAGACTAATGGAGAAGAGAAAACATTTGTATTGGACAGCATGGTCAGCTCATTGTTTGGACTTGTGCCTTGAAGATATTGAGAAGAAAAAAATGTGGCAAAGGTTTTGGATGATGCAAAGAAAGTGACTTGTTTATATACAATCACATTTGGACTGTTAATTTGATGAAGAAATATACACAAGGGAAGCAAATACTTCATCCTGCTCTTACCTGATTTGCCACTCATTTCATACAGTTAAAAGAAATAATGAGGCAAAAGCAAGGTTTGAGAAAGATGTTCAATTCAAAGGTTAGTACTTAGTAATTAGTACAACTATTTAAATCTAGCATCTTTTTATAATATCATTGTTTAAAATATTAATTTAAAATATATTACTATAAAAATTTATTGATGAATATATAAGAATTTAAAGATTCAAAATGGGGACAACAAAAATCAGGACCTGCTTATGAAGCCAAAAAAATCATTTTGGGAAAAGATTTTTGAAAAAAGTAGGCAATATAATAAAAGTTTATGAGCCTCTGGTAAAAGTGTTGTGCCTTGTGGATGGTGATGAAAATCCAATAATGAGCTTTATTTACGAGACTGTGGATAGAGCTAAACAAGCAATTCAGTAAAATTATCATTATTCTACTGAATATGAAAAGATTATTGACAATAGATGGAGTTTCATGCACTATGACTTGCATTTAACTGGTAAGTAAACCAAAAATATAGATGGTATTTAAAAAATATGTTTATTTTTTATACTTAAATTGCTTATATATTTATTTTTTATTACTTTAATATAATATTGTTATGAATTATGTTTAGGTTACTATCTAAATCCATAATTTCAATTTGGAGTGGAACATTCTGCAAATGTATTTAAAGAAACATTAGAAGATATAAAAGCAGTTATTAAAAGATTAGAACCTTCGATAAATACTCAAATCAGAATGATTAATCAGGTTAGTATTTAATACTATTTTATAACTTTAACATTTATTTTATGTATTAAAAATTAAATTATTTTTTATTTATTCATTTATTATTGTATTTTCAATTGATGTAGTTATTATTATTTCGAGACAAGCATGAAACATTTAGTACTCTACAAGCACAAAGAGCTTGGAAGCAAATGAGTCCAAGTAAATAGTAAATTAAATAATTATAATTTATTTATATTATTTAATTGTATAGCACATTGAAATTTAATTTAAATAATTTTATACAACTGAGTAATGGATGATATATGACACTTGTGTTCCTGAATTACAAAAACTAGCAATCAAAATGCTTAGTCAAACAACATCTGCATCAAATTGTGAATGTAATTGGAGCACATTTAGCTATATTCACACCAACGCAAGAAATAGATTGAAGTTTGAAAGACTTCAGAAACTTGTATATACCTATTATAAAATGAGGCTGAGGATGAGATATCATAAAAGAATGAGCATTGATAAGATAAATAATAGTTTTAATCCTATTAGCCTTGATCATATTTTTGAAGATGATGATCCACTAATAGAATAGCTGTAAGAGAAAGAAAATCCTCTATTAGATGGTCAAAACTCTGATTGGTTGCCTACAGATAATTTTGATAATGAAATGAATGTTGAACAACCACGTCAATCTCAATAAAGGAATGTGTCTCATTCAAGTTCAAGTCCAACACCAAGTCAGAGTAATGATGGTGGTGATTTAAGTCCAGATGATGATGATGATGGTGATGGTGATGGTGTAAATTTTGGTGATAATATGGATGCAAATAAACCTTACAACCCACTTGGAGGAGAATTTAGGCTTACTGCTACTGGTGGACTTTTCATTAATGTGGCAGAATATGAAGTAAATCCATTTCCTGAATCTAGTGAGGGTCAAAGTGCACGTACAGCTTAATCAAAAGGAAAAGCCAAGAAGCACCACTATGATATTTCTAGAGGTTCTTCATCTTCAGGTGGAAGACCAAATTCTAGTAACTTTGAGTATAGTAAATCATCTACTAGTACTCAAGCACATTACTATCCATCGAAACAACTTGATTTTCGACCTCCTAATGGTTGTCCACCTCCATATGGTTATTATCTGCCTCAAATGTATCCTCCACCTCCTCAAATATATTTTCCACCTCAAATGTATCATTTACCATAAATGTATCCCCCACCACAAATTTATCATCCTCAAATATATCCTCCACCTCAAATGTATCAAGAACAAAAGCCTCAAGGATGGAGATGGAGTCAACTTGGCTCTCAAAGTGAAGATAAAGAATCTGATCTTCCTCGTCATTTTATCATGTGGTAAAATTTGAAATATATATCAATAATTGTAGTTGATGGAATTTGAAATTATTATATTTTTAAGTTTGTAATTTTATTAAATATAAATGCTTGGTATTTAACATATTATGTTTTGTTAATATTTGATTTGTCTAGAATTAATATTGAATATAAACTTGGCCAAGAAAAATTGTGAATAAACCAAATATGAATGCTTTTTATAATCTAAATAAAATTGTGAATAATTTTTTTAGAAAATATAAAACATAGAGTGTCATAAACTATTTTTAAAATCACTGAATAAGAGTTTTTATAATTATAATTATAATTATTAAATTTTATAATAAATTATGCAAAAAACATTCACGATCGCGATGACCGCAGTGATCGTAATGATCTCCGTTATATCCGAAAACATGACAAATGCGACGTGATCGCGATCGTTATTTAAATCCCTGCCAAACACCTTGCTACATAAAATTTTGAAGGCTAAATATTTCCCAAGATATGATTTCATGGAAGCGACATTGGGTAACTCACATTTACCAACGTGGCAAAGCATATGGGTGGCGAGAGGGGTTCTTCAAAAAGGTATGAGGTTAAGGATTGGTAACGGTAAGACGGTGAGGATATGGAGGGATAACTAGACCTTGTTAATGGACAACTTCCAACCAACTTCACAGAGGAGTGATTGGGACATGAAAAAATCATGGATATGTTGGTTGATGCATGAACAAAATGGTGGGATTGAATACTCTAAGAGAAAGCTTTTCTGAAGTAGAAGTAGAGGCTATATGTGTAATGCCACTCAGTCGAATCGATTTCCCTGACAAGTTAATATGACATTATGATCATTTAGGACATGCTCGAGCCCAGCATGTTCTGCCGCAAACCTCGGTCTGGTCCGATCTTAGACTGCGAATGAACTTCGTATGCTTAGGCTAGGAATGAACTCTGTATGCCTAAGTCAACCCACGAAACGAGCGTGCGGGTGCTCAGCCGGCCAGAGGGGCGGGACGCGCAAGCTAGGGATCGGCCGGGTCCCCCTCTGCGTGCTGTCGATCCTGCTGCCATAACCCTCGGCCTGTCTGATCTTAGACTAGGAATGAACTCTGTATGCCTAAGCCATCCGACGAAGTACCTACACCCATCGCACATCATGTGTGCACACCCCCGCGGCCCTTCCGATCGCAGGAACTCCAATGCCGTCGATCAGGTTCTCCGGTGATGCTCTGACAATGGTGCCCCAAAAAAGAAAAAATGAGGCACCAACACTTGCCCGAGCCCAGCATGTGCTGTCGCAACCCTCGGTCTGGTCCAATCTTAGACTGGGAATGAACTCCATATGCCCAAGCCAACCGACGAAACGAGCGGCCGGGCAAGCGGGCGGACACTACGCCGACCAGAGAGACAGGATGTGCAAGCCATGGATTGATAGGGTGGTAGGTTGGTTTAGGCACATCATGTGCGCACACCCCCCCGTGGCCCCCCCGATTGTCAGAACTCCAATGCCGTCGATCAGGTTCTCCGACGATGCTCCGGTGATGGTGCCCCGACGAAGAAAAATATGGTACCAACACATGCCCGAGCCTAGCATGTGCTGCCACAACCCTCGGTCCGATCCAATCTTAGACTGGGAATGAACTCCGTATGCCTAAGTTAACCCACGAAATGAGCATGTAGGGGCTCAGCTGACCAGAGGGACGGGATGCACAAGTCGGGGATCGACCGAGTCCCCCTCTACGTGCTGTCGATCCAGCTACCACAACCCTTGATCTGGTCTGATCTTAGACTGGGGATGAACTCTGTATGCCTAAGCCAACCGACGAAATAAGCGGGCGGGTAGGTGGGCGGGCACTACGCCGGCCAAAGAGACGGGATGCGAAAGCCGTGGATCGATAGGGTGGTCAGTGGGTTTAAGCACATCTTCATATTTCTAAGTGCCAATGAAATTTTCATGGCATGTAAATTCATACAATGGTCCCTTAAGCCTTCACGTGAAGTTTCATGGCAAGACGACCCGTTTTCTATTTTTCATGATTTTTGAAACTTTTTACGGTTTGAGATTTTTTTAAATTTTTTCAGAAGGAGTTTTGGCCCTAAACTTGGTAGACGTGATTCTTGTATTTTTGTTGGCATGCACAAAAAAATTCAGCTAAAAACTCCAAGTGTACAAGATTTTGTGACAATTTGAAAAAACTGTCCCCATTTCAGACACTTTAATGGCTACTGGCAGCAAACCTGTAAAATCTCAACTGCTCTTTAAGGGGGTGTGAGTTCTCGAGGTTTGATGAGGGATAGAGGGCCAATATAAGGGCCAACTATGAGCACCCATCGCACATCATGTGTGTACACCCCCCGGCCCCCCCGATCGTCGAAACCCCAATGCCGCCGGTCAGGTTCTCTGACGATGCTCCGACGATGGTGCCCCAGTGAAGAAATATACAGCACCAACACTTGCCCGAGCCCAGCATGTGCTGCCGCAACCCTCGGTCCGATCTGATCTTAGACTGGGAATGAACTCCGTATGCTTAGATTGGGAATGAACTCCGTATGCCTAAGTCAACCCACGAAACGAGCGTGCGGGTGTTCAGCCGGCCAAAGAGGCGGGATGCACAAGTCGGGGATCGGCTGGGTCCCCCTCAGCGTGCTGCCAATCCTGCTGCTGCAACCCTCGGTTTGGTCCGATCTTAGACTAGGAATGAACTCCGTATGCCTAAGCCAAACGATGAAACGAGCGGGCGGGTGGGCGCTACACCGGCCAGAGAGACGGGATGCGCAGGCCGTGGATCGATAGGGTGGTAGGTGGGTTTAGGCACATCTTCTTATTTCTGCATGTCAATGCCATTTTTACAGCTTGTAAATTCATACAATGGTCCCTTAAGCCTTCATGTGAAGTTTCATGGCGTGACGACTCGTTTTTTATTTTTCACGATTTTCAAACCTTTTACGGTTCAAGATTTTTTAAAATTTTTTCGGAAGGACTTTTGGCCCCAAAGTTGGTAGACGTGATCCTTGTATTTTTTTTTTGGCATGCACAAAAAAATTTAGCTAAAAACTCGAAGTGTACAAGATTTTGTGACCACTTTAATGGCTACTGGCAGCAAACCTGTAAAATCTCAAATGCTCTTTAAGGGGGTGTGAGTTCTCCAGGTTTGATGAGGGATAGGGGGCCAATATAAGGGCCAAGTACCAGCACCCATCGCACATCATGTGTGCACACCCCCCGGCCCCCCAATCATTAGAACCCCAATGCCGCCGGTCAGGTTCTCCGGCGATGCTCCGGTGATGGTACCCCGGTGAAGAAAAATACGACACCAACACATGCCCGGGCCCAGCATGTGCTATCGTAACCCTCGGTCCGGTCTGATCTTAGACTGGGAATGAACTCCGTATGCTTAGACTGGGAATGAACTCCGTATGCCTAAGTCAACCCACGAAACGAGCGTGTGGGTGTTCAGCCGGCCAAAGGGGCGGGATGCACAAGCCGGGGATCAACCGGGTCCTCCTCTACGTGCTGTCGATCCTGCTGCTGCAACCCTCTGTCCAGTCTGATCTTACACTAGGAATGAACTTCGTATGCCTAACCCAACCGATGAAACTAACGGGAGGGTGAGCGGGCGGGCACTACGTCGGCTAGAGAGACGGGATGCGCAAGCCGTGGATCGATATGGTGGAAGGTGGGTTTTGTTACATCTTCATATTTCTATGTGCCAATGCCATTTTTATGGCTTGTAAATTCATACAATGGTCCCTTAAGCGTTCACGTGAAGTTTCATGGCAAGATGACTCGTTTTCTATTTTTCACGATTTTTGAAACTTTTTGTGGTTCGACATTTTTTGAAATTTTTTTGGAAGGCGTTTTGGCCCCAAACTTGGTGGACGTGATCCTTGTATTTTTTTTGGCATGCACAAAAAACTTCTACTAAAAACTCGATGTGTACAAGATTTTGTGACCATTTGAAAAAAGTGTCCCCATTTTAGACACTTTAATGGGTACTGGCAGCAAACCTGTAAAATCTCAAATGCTCTTTAAGGGGGTGTGAGTTCTCAAGGCTTGATGAGGGATAGGTGGCCAATATAAGGGCCAAGTACCAGCACCCATCGCACATCATGTGCGCACACCCCCCGGCCCCCCCGATCGCCGGAACCCCAATGCCGTCGATCAGGTTCTCCGGCGATGGTGCCCCGACGAAGAAAAATGCGGGACCAGCACATGCCCGAGCCTAGCATGTGCTGTCGCAACCCTCAGCCCGATCCTATCTTAGACTATGAATGAACTCCATATGCTTAGACTGGGAATGAACTCCGTATGCCTAAGTCAACCCATGAAACGAGCGTGCGGGCGCTCAGCCGGCCAGAGGGGCTGGATACGCAAGCCGGGGATCGGTCGGGTCCCCCTGTACGTGCTGCCGAGCCTACTACCGTAACCTTCGGTCTGGTCTAATCTTAGACTAGGAATGAACTCCGTATGCCTAAGCCAACCGACGAAATAAGCGGCGGCGGGGGCGGCGGGCACTACGCCGGCCAGAGAAATCGGATGCGCAAGCCGGGGATCGATAGGGTGGTAGGTGAGTTTAGGCACATCTTCATATTTTTGTGTTCCAATGCCATTTTTATGGCTTGTAAATTCATACAATGGTCCCTTAAGCCTTCACATGAAGTTTCATGGCAATATGACTCGTTTTCTATTTTTCACGATTTTTTAAAACTTTTTACGGTTCGAGATTTTGTAAAATTTTTTTGGAAGGAGTTTTGGCCTGAAACTTGGTGTGTGATCCTTGTATTTTTGTTGGCATGCACAAAAAAATTCAGCTAAAAACTCGAAGTATATAAGATTTTTTGACCATTTGAAAAAAATGTCCCCATTTCAGACACTTTAATGGCTACTGGCAGCAAACCTGTAAAATCTCAAATGCTCATTAAGGGGGAGTGAGTTCTCGAGATTTGTTGAGGGATAGGGGGCCAATATAAGGGCCAAGTACCAGCACCCATCGCACATCATATGCGCACACCCCCTCGGCCCCCCCGATCGTCGAAACCCCAATGCCGTCGATCAAGTTCTCCAGCGATGCTCTGGCGATGGTGCCCCGACGAAGAAAAATGTGGCACCAGCACATGCCCAGGTCCAGCATATGCTGCCACAACCCTCGGTCCAGTCCGATCTTAGACTGGGAATGAACTCCGTATGCCTAAGTCAACCCACGAAACGAGCGTGCGGGTGCTCAGCCGGCCAGAGGGGCGGGATGCGCAAGCCAAAGATCGACTGGGTCCCCCTTTGCGTGCTGCCGATCCTAGTGCCACAACCCGTGGTCTGGTACAATCTTAGGCTGGGAATGAACTCCGTATGCCTAAGCCAACCGACGAAACAAGCGGATGGGCGGGCAGCACTACGTCGGTCAGAGAAACGGGATGCGCAAGCCGTGGATCGATAGGGTGGTAGGTGGGTTTAGTCACATCTTCATATTTCTATGTGCCAATGCCATTTTTATGGCTTGTAAATTCATAGAATGGTCCCTTAAGCCTTCACGTGAAGTTTCATGGCAAGACGACTCGGTTTTTATTTTTCATGATTTTTGAAACTTTTTTTGGTTCAAGATTTTTTAAAATTTTTTTGGAAGGATTTTTGGCCCCAAACACGGTAGACGTGATCCTTATATTTTTGTTGGCATGCACAAAAAAAATTCAGATAAAAACTCGAAGTGTACAAGATTTTGTGACCATTTGAAAAAAGTGTCCCCATTTCAGACACTTTAATGGCTACTGGCAACAAACCTGTAAAATCTCAAATGCTCTTTAAGGAGGTGTGAGTTCTCGCGGTTTCATGAGGGATAGGGGGCCAATATAAGGGCAAGTACCAGCACCCATCGCACATCATGTGTGCACAACCCCTCCGGCCCCCCGATCACCGGAACCCCAATGCCACCGGTCAGGTTCTCCGACAATTCTTCGACGATGGTGCCCCAGAAAGAAAAATACGGCACCAGCACATGCTCGAGCCCAGCATGTGCTACTGCAACCCTCGGTCCAATTCGATCTTAGATTGGGAAAGAACTCCGTATGCTTAGACTGGGAAAGAATTCCGTATGCCTAAGTAAACCCACGAAACGAGCGTGCGGGCGCTCAGCCGACCAGAGGGGCGGGATGCGCAAGCCAGGATCGTCGGGTCCACCTCTATGTGTTCTCGGTCCTGCTACTGCAACCCTCGGTCTGGTTCGATCTTAGACTGGGAATGAACTCCGTATGCCTAAGCCAACCGACGAAACGAGTAGGCCAGCGGGCGGGCGGGCACTATGCCGGCTAGAGAGACGGGATGCGCAAGCCATGGATCGATAGGGTGGTAGGTGGGTTTAGGCACATCTTCATATTTCTACATGCCAATGCCATTTTTATGGCTTGTAAATTCATACAGTGGTGTCTTAAGCCTTCACGTGAAGTTTCATGGCAAGACGACTCGTTTTCTATTTTTCAAGATTTTTAAAACTTTTTACGGTTCGGGATTTTTTAAAATTTTTTCGGAAGGACTTTGGCCCCAAACTTGGTAGACGAGATCCTTGTATTTTTGTTGGCATGCATAAAAAAATTCAGCTAAAAACTCAAAGTGTACAAGATTTTGTGACCATTTGAAAAATGTGTCCCCATTTTCAGACACTTTAATGGCTACTGGCAGCAAACCTGTAAAATCTAAAATGCTCTTTAAGGGGGTGCGAGTTCTCGAGGTTTGATGTGGGATAGGGGGCAAATATAAGGCCAAGTCCAGCACCCATCGCACATCATGTGCGCACACCCCCTCCGGCCCCCCCGATTGTCGGAACCCCAATGCCATCAATCAGGTTCTCCGGTGATGCACTGGCGATGGTGCCCCGACGAAGAAAAATATGGCACCAGCACATGCCCAAGCCCAGCATGTGCTGCCACAAGCCTCAGTCCAGTCCGATCTTAGATTGGGAATGAACTCCGTATGCTTAGACTGGGAATGAACTCTGTATGCCTAAGTCAACCCATGAAATGAGCGTGCGGGCGCCCAGCCGACCAGAGGGGCGGGATGCGTAGGCCGATGATCGACCAGGTCCCCCTCTGCATGCTACCGATCCTGCTACCGTAACCCTCGGTTTGGTCTAATCGTAGACTGGGAATGAACTTTGTATGCCTAAGACAACCGACGAAATGAGTGGGCGGGCGGGCGGGCACTACGTCGGCCAGAGAGACGGGATGCGCAAGCCGTGGATCGATAGGGTGGTAGGTGGGTTTAGGCACATCTTCATATTTCTACGTGCCAATGCCTAACTCAACCCACAAAACTAGCGTACGGGTGCTCAGCTGACCAGAGGGGCAGGATGCGTAAGCCGGGGATCGACCGGGTCCCTCTCTGCGTGCTGCCGATCCTACCACCGCAACCCTCGGTCCGGTCTGATCTTAGACTGGGAATGAACTCCGTATGCCTAAGCCAACCGATGAAACGAGCGGGCGGGCGGGCACTACGTCGGCCAGAGAGACGGGATGCGAAGCCGTGGATCGATAGGGTGGTAGGTGGGTTTAGGCACATCTTCTTATTTCTGCATGCCAATGCCATTTTTATGGATTGTAAATTCATACAATGGTCCCTTAAGCCTTCACATGAAGTTTCATGGCAAGACGACTCGTTTTCTATTTTTCATGATTTTTAAAACTTTTTACAGTTTGAGATTTTTTTAAATTTTTTCAGAAGGAGTTTGGCCCCAAACCTGCTAGACGTGATCCTTCTATTTTTGTTGGCATGCATAAAAAAATTCAGCTAAAAACTCGAAGTGTACAAGATTTTGTGACCATTTGAAAAAAGTGTCTCCATTTTAGACACTTTAATGGCTACTGGCAGCAAACCTGTAAAATCTCAAATGCTCTTTAAGGGGGTGTGAGTTCTCGAGATTTGATGAGGGATAGGGGCCAAGATAAGGGCCAAGTAGCAGCACCCATCGCACATCATGTGTGCACACCCCCCGGCCCCCTGATCATCGGAACCCCAATGCCGCCAGTCAGGTTCTCTGGCGATGCTCCGACGATGGTGCCCTGGCAAAGAAAAATGTGGCACCAATACATGCCCGAGCCCAGCATGTGCTGTCGTAACCCTCGATCCGATCCGATCTTAGACTGGGAATGAACTCCGTATGCCTAAGTCAACCCACGAAACGAGCGTGCGGGTGCTCAGCTGGCCAGAGGGGTAAGATGCGCAAGCAGAGGATCGACCAGGTCCCCCTCTGCGTGTTGTCGATCCTGCTGCCGTAACCCTTGGTCCGGTCTGATCTTAGACTGGGAATGAACTCGGTATGCCTAAACCAACTGACGAAACGAGCGGGCGGGCGGGCGGGTGGGCGGGCACTACGTCGGCCAGTGAAAGGGATGAGCAAGCCGTGGATCGATAGGGTGGTATATGGGTTTAGGCACATCTTCATATTTCTATGTGCCAATGCCATTTTTATGACTTGTAAATTTATACAATGGTCCCTTAAGCCTTCACGTGAAATTTCATGGCATGACGACTCGTTTTCTATTTTTCATGATTTTTGAAACTTTTTATGGTTCAGGATTTTCTAAAATTTTTTTGGAAGGTGTTTTGGCGCCAAACTTGGTAGACGTGATCCCTGTATTTTTGTTGGCATGCACAAAAAAATTCAGCTAAAAACTCGAAGTGTACAAGATTTTGTGACCATTAGAAAAAAGTGTCCCCATTTCAGACATTTTAATGGCTACTGGCACCAAACCTGTCAAATCTCAAATGCTCTTTAAGGGGGTGTGAGTTCTCGAGGTTTGATGAGGGATAGGGGGCCAATATAAGGGCCAAGTACCAGCACCCATCATACATCATGTGCGCACACCCCCCGGCCCCCCCGATCGTCGGAACCCCAATGCCGCCGGTCAGGTTCTCCGGCGATGCTCCAGCAATGGTGCCCCGACGAAGAAAAATGCGGCACCAACACATGCCCGAGCCCAGCATGTGCTACCACAAGCCTCGGTCTGATCTGATCTCAGACTGGGAATGAACTCCGTATGCTTAAGTCAACCCATAAAATGAGCATGCGGGCGCTCAGCCGACCAGAGGGGCAGGATGAGCAAGCCGAGGATCGACCGGGTCCCCCTCTACGTGCTGCCGATCCTGCTGCCGCAACCCTTGGTCGGGTCTGATCTTAGACTGGGAATGAACTCCGTATGCCTAAGCCAACTGACGAAACGAGCGGGCGGGCGGGTGGGCGGGTGGTTACTACGCTGGCCAGAGAAAGGGATGAGCAAGCTGTGGATCGGTAGGGTGGTAGATGCGTTTAGGCACATCTTCATATTTCTACATGCCAATGCCATTTTTATGGCTTGTAAATTCATACAATGGTCCTTTAAGCCTTCACGTGAAGTTTCATGGCAAGACGACTCGTTTTTTATTTTTCACGATTTTCAAAACTTTTTGCGGTTCGAGATTTTTTAAAATTTTTTCGGAAGGAGTTTTGGCCCCAAACTTGGTAGAAGTGATCCTTCTATTTTTTTTTTTGCATGCACAAAAAACTTCAGCAAAAAAATCGAAGTGTGCAAGATTTTGTGACCATTTGAAAACGGTGTCCCCATTTCAGACACTTTAATGGCTACTGGCAGCAAACCTATAAAATCTCAAATGCTCTTTAACAGGGTGTGAGTTCTCAAGGTTTGATGAGGGATAGGGGGCCAATATATGGGCCAAGTACCAGCACCCATCGCACATCATGTGCGCATACCCCCCCCGGCCCTCCCGATCACCGGAACCCCAATGCCGTCGGTCAGGTTCTCCGACGATGGTGCCCCGGTGAAGAAAAATGTGGCACCAGCACATGCCTGAGCCTAGCATGTGCTGCCGCAACCCTCAGTCCAATCCAATCTTAGACTGGGAATGAACTCCGTATGCCTAAGTCAACTCACGAAATGAGCGTGCGGGCACCCAGCAGGCCGAGGGGCAGGATGCACAAGTCGGGGATCGGTCGGGTCCCCCTCTGCATGCTGCCGATCATGCTATCACAACCCTCGATCCGGTCCTTTCTTACACTGGGAAGGAACTCCGTATACCTAAGCCAACCGACGAAATGAGCGGGCCGACGGGCGGGCAGGAGGGCACCTCGTCGGCCAGAGAGACGGGATGTGCAAGCCGTGGATCGATAGGGTGGTAGATGGGTTTAGGCACATCTTCATATTTCTGAGTGCCAATGCCATTTTTATGGCTTGTAAAATCATACAATGGTCCCTTAAGCCTTCACGTGAAGTTTAATGGCAAGACGACTCGTTTTCTATTTTTCACGATTTTCAAAACTTTTTGCGGTTCAGGATTTTTTAAAATTTTTTCGAAAAGTTTTTTTGCCCCAAACTTGGTAGAAGTGATCCTTGTATTTTTGTTGGCATGCACAAAAAAATTCAGCTAAAAACTCCAAGTGTACAAGATTTTATGACCATTTGAAAAAAGTGTCCCCATTTCAGACACTTTAATGGCTACTGGCAGCAAACCTGTAAAATCTCAAATGCTCTTTAAGAGGGTGTGAGTTTTTGAGGTTTGATGAGGGATAGGGGGCCAATATAAGGGCCAAGTACAGCACCCATCGCACATCATGTGCGCACACCCCTCGGCCCTCCCGATCGCCGGAACCCCAATGCTGCCGGTCAGGTTCTTCGGCGATGCTCCGACGATGGTGCCCCGGTGAAGAAAAAGGTGGCACCAGCACATGCCTGAGCCCAGCATTTGCTGTCGCAACCCTCGGTCCGGTCCCATCTTAGACTGTGAATGAACTCTGTATGCTTAGACTAGGAATGAACTCCGTATGCCTAAGTCAACCCACGAAACGAGCGTACGGGCGCTCAGCCAGCCAGAGGGTGGGATGCGCAAATCGGGGATCGGTCGGGTCCTCCTCTATGTGCTGCCAATCTTGCTACGGTAACCCTCTGTCTGGTCTGATCTTAGACTGGGAATGAACTTCGTATGCCTAAGCCAACCGACGAAATAAGCGAGCGGGCGGGCGGGCACTATGTCGGCCAGAGAGATGGGACGCGCGAGCCGTGGATCGATAGGGTGGTAGGTGGGTTTAGGCACATCTTCATATTTCTGAGTGTCAATGCCATTTTTATGGCTTGTAAATTCATACAATGGTCCCTTAAGCCTTCATGTGAAGTTTCATGGCCAGATGAGTCGTTTTCTATTTTTCACGATTTTCAAAACTTTTTACGTTTCGAGATTTTTCAAAATTTTTTCAGAAGGAGTTTTGGCCCCAAACTTGGTAGACGTGATCCTTGTATTTTTTTTTGGCATGAACAAAAAAATTCAGCTAAAAACTCGAAGTGTAAAAGATTTTGTGACCATTTGAAAAAAGTGCCCCATTTTAGACACTTTAACGGCTACAGGCAGCAAACCTGTAAAATCTCAAATGCTCTTTAAGGGGGTGTGAGTTCTCGAGGTTTGATGAGGGATAGGGGGCCAATATAAGTGCCAAGTACCAGAACCCATCGCACATCATGTGCGCACCCCCTCGGCCCCCCCGATTGCCGGAACCCCGATGCCGCCGATCAGGTTCTCCGACGATGTTGCCCCGGTGAAGTAAAATACGGCACAAGCACATGCCCGAGCGTTGCAACCCTCTATCCGGCCTGATGTTAGACTGGGAATGAACTCCGTATGCCTAAGTCAACTAACGAAACAAACGTGTGGGCGTTCAGCCTGCCAGAGGGGCGGGATGTGCAAGCCGGGGATCGACCGGGTCCCCCTCTTCGTGCTGTCGATCCTGCTGCCGCAACCTGGTCCGGTCCAATCCTAGATTGGGAATGAACTCTGTATGCCTAAGCCAACCGACAAAATGAGCGGGCCGGCGGGCGGGCAGGAGGGCACCTCGTCGACCAGAGAGACGGGATGCGTAAGCCATAGATCGATAGGGTGGTAGGTGGGTTTAGGCACATCTTCTTATTTCTATGTGCCAATTCCATTTTTATGGCTTGTAAATTTATACAATGGTCCTTTAAGCCTTCACGTGAAGTTTCATGGCAAGACAACTCGTTTTTTATTTTTCACAAATTTTGAAACTTTTTACGGTTCGGGATTTTTTAAAATTTTTTCAGAACGAGTTTTGGCCCAAAACTTGGTAGACGTGATCCTGGTATTTTTGTTGGCATGCAAAAAAACATTCTGCTAAAAACTCGAAGTGTACAAGATTTTGGGACCATTTGAAAAAAGTGTGCCCATTTCAGACACTTTAATGGCTACTGGCAGCAAACCTGTAAAATCTCAAATGCTCTTTAAGGGGTGGTGAGTTGTCGAGGTTTGAAGAGGGATAGGGGGCCAATATAAGGGCCAAGTACCAGCACCCATCGCACATCATGTGTGCACACCCCCTCGGCCCCCCCGATCGTCGGAACCCCAATGCCATCGATCAGGTTCTCCGACGATGCTCCGACGATGGTGCCCCGACGAAGAAAAATGCAACACCAGCACATGCCCGTGCCCAGCATGTGCTGCCGCAACCCTTGGTCTAGTCCAATCTTAGACTGGGAATGCACTCTGTATGCTTAGACTGGGAATGAACTCCGTATGCCTAAGTGAACCCACGAAACGAGCGTACGGGTACTCAGTCGACCAGAGGGGCGGGATGCGCAAGCCGGGGATCGACTGGATCCCCCTCTGTATGCTGCCAATCCTGCTACCGCAACCCTCTGTCCGATCTGATATTAGACTTTGAATGAACTCCATATGCATAAGTCGAGTGACGAAACAAGCGGGCGGGCACTACGCCGGCCAGAGAGACGGGATGCGCAAGCCGTGGATCGATAGGGTGGTTGGTGGGTTTAGGCACATCTTCATATTTTTGCATGCCAATGACATATTTATGGCTTGTAAATTCATAGAATGGTCCCTTAAGGCTTCACGTGAAGTTTCATGGCATTACGACTCGTTTTTTATTTTTCATGATTTTTGAAACTTTTTGTGGTTTGGGATTTTTTAAAATTTTTTTGGTAGGAGTTTTGGACCCAAACTTGGTAGACGTGATCCTTGTATTTTTTTTGGCATGCACAAAAAAATTCAGCTAAAAAATCAAAGTGTACAAGATTTTGTGACTATTTGAAAAAAGTGTCCCCATTTCAGACACGTTAATGGCTACTGGCGGCAAACAAGTAAAACTCAAATGCTCTTTAAGGGGGTGTGAGTTCTCGAGGTTTGATGAGGGATAGGGGGCCAATATAAGGGCCAAGTACCAGCACCCATCACACATCATGTGCGCACACCACCCCCGGCCACCCGATCGCCGGAACCCCAATACCGCCGGTCAATTTCTCCGGTGATGCTCCGACGATAGTGCCCCGACGAAGAAAAATACGACACCAGCATATGCCCGAGCCCAGCATGTGCTGCTGAAACCCTCGATCCGATCTAATCTTAGACTAGGAATGAACTCTGTATGCTTAGACTGGGAATGAACTCCGTATGCCTAAGTCAACCCATAAAACAAGCGTGCGGGCGCTCAACCAGCTAGAGGGGCAGGATGCGCAAGCCGGGGATCGATCGGATCCCCCTATTCGTGCTGCCGATCTTGCTGCCGCAACCCTTGGTCTAGTCCGATCTTAGACTGGGAATGAACTCCGTATGCCTAAGCCAACCGACGAAATGAATGGGCGGGCACTATGTATGCCTATGTCAACCCATAAAACGAGCGTGTGGGCGATGCGCAAGCCACAAAACGAGCGTGCGAGCACTCAACCGACTAGAGGGGTAGGATGCGCAAGCCAGGGATCGGCCGGGTCCTTCTCTGTATGCTACCAATCCTGTTGTCGAAACCCTCTGTCTGATCCGATCTTAGACTGGGAATGAACTCCGTATGCCTAAGCCAACCGATGAAACGAACCGGCGGACGGGCGGGCGGGCATTACGTCGGCCAGAGAGACGGGATGCGCAAGCTGTGGATCGATAGGGTGGTAGGTAGGTTTAGGCACATCTTCATATTTCTACATGCCAATGCCATTTTTATGGCTTGCAAATTCATACAACGGTCCCTTAAGCCTTCACATGATGTTTCATGGCAAGTAGACTCGTTTTTTATTTTTCACGATTTTCAAAACTTTTTACGGTTCGGGATTTTTTAAAATTTTTTCAAAAGGAGTTTTGGCCCCAAACTTGGTAGATGTGATCCTTGTATTTTTGTTGGCATGCACAAAAAATTCAGCTAAAAACTCGAAGTGTACAAGATTTTGTGACCATTTGAAAAATGTGTCCCCATTTTAGACACTTTAATTGCTACTGGCAGCAAACTTGTAAAATCTCAAATGCTCTTTAAGGGGGTGTGAGTTTTCGAGCTTTGAAGAGGGATAGGGGGCCAATATAAAGGCCAAGTACCAGCACCCATCACACATCATGTGTGCACACCCCCCGACCCCCCGATCGCCGGAACCCCAATGCCGCCGGTCAGGTTCTCCGGCGATGGTGCCCCAATGAAGAAAAATGCGGCACCAGCACATGCCCGAGCCCAGCATGTGCTGTCGCAACCCTCGGTCTGATCCGATCTTAGGCTGGGAATGAACTCCGTATGCCCAAGTCAACCCACGAAACGAGCATGTGGGCGTTCAGCCGGCCAGTGGGGCGAGATGCGCAAGCCGGGGATCGGTCGGGTCCCCCTCTATGTGCTATCAATCCTGCTATTGCAACCCTCAGTCTGGTCTGATCTTAGACTGGGAATGAACTCCGCATGCCTAAGCCAACCGATGAAACGAGCAGGCGGGCGGGCGGGCTGGCTCTACGCCGGCCAGAGAGACGGGATGTGCAAGCTGTGGATCGATAGGGTGGTAGGTGGGTTTAGGCACATCTTCATATTTTTGCATGCCAATACCATTTTTATGGCTTGTAAATTCATACAATGGTCCCTTAACCCTTCACATGAAGTTTCATGGCAAGATGACTCATTTTCTATTTTTCATGATTTTCGAAACTTTTTGTGGTTCGGGATTTTTTTAAAAATTTTTTTTGGAGGATTTTTGGACCCAAACTTGGGTAGACGTGATCCTTGTATTTTTCTTGGAAATGCACAAAAACATTCAGCTAAAAACTCGAGTGTACAGGCATTTTGTGACCATGTTGAAAAAGTGTCACCATTTCCAGACACTTTAATGGCTACTTGGCAGCAAACCTCGTAAAATCTCAAATCCTTTTTAAAGGGGGTGTGACTTCTCGAGGTTTGATGAGGGATAGGGGGCCAATAAAAGGGCCAAGTACCTAGCACCCATCGCACATCATGTTTGCACACCCCCATTGGCCCCCCCGATCGTCGGAGCCCCAATGCCGCCGGTCAGGTTCTCGGCGTTGCTCCGGCGATGGTGCCCCGACGAAGAAAAATACGGCACGAGCTCATGCCCGAGCCCAGCATGTGTTGCTGCAACCCTCAGTCTGGTCCGATCTTAGGCTGAGAATGAACTTCGTATGCTTAGACTGGGAATGAACTCCGTATGCCTAAGTCAACCCACAAAACGAGCGTGCGGGCGCTCAGCCGGCCAGAGAGGTGAGATGCGCAAGCCGGGGATCGACTACATCCCCCTCTACGTGCTGTCGATACTACTGCCGTAACCCTTGATCCGGTCTGATCTTAGACTGGGAATGAACTTCGTATGCCTAAGCCAACCGACGAAACGAGCGGGCGGGCGGGCGAACGGGCAATACGTCGGCCAGAGAGACGGGATGCGCAAGCCGTGGATCGGTAGGGTTGTTGGTGGGTTTAGGCACATCTTCATATTTTTGCATGCCAATACCATTTTTATGGCTTGTAAATTCATACAATGGTCCCTTAAGCCTTCACGTGAAGTTTCGTGGCAAGACGACTCGTTTTCTATTTTTCACGATTTTTGAAACTTTTTACGGTTCGAGATTTTTTAAAATTTTTTCAGAAGGAGTTTTGGCCCCAAACTTGGTAGACGTGATCCTTGTATTTTTTTTGGCATGCACAAAAAAATTCAGCTAAAAATCGAAGTGTACAAGATTTTGTGACAATTTGAAAACAAGTGTCCACATTTAAGACACTTAATGGCTACTGGCAAGCACACTTGTAAAATCTCAAATGCTCTTTAAGGGGCTATAGTCTCGAGGTTTGAATGAGGGATAGGGGGCCATAGAAGGGCCAAGTATCAGCAACCCATCGCTATCATCTAGCGCAATACCCCGACCCCCGCTCGCCGGACCCCAATGCGTCGGTCAGGTTCTCTGGCGATGGGCTCCGGCGATGGTGCCCCAATGAAAAAAAATCGCGGCACAGCACATGCCCGAGCCCAGCATGTGCTACCGAAACCCTTGGACCGGTCCGATCTTAGACTGGGAATGAACTCTATATGCCTAAGTCAACCCATGAAACGAGCGTGCGGGCGCTCAATTGGCTAGAGGGGTAAGATGCGCAAGCCGGGGGTCGGTCGGGTCCTCCTCTGTGTGCTACCAATCCTGTTGTCGCAACCCTCTATCTGATCCAAGCTTAGACTGGGAATGAACTCCGTATGCCTAAGCCAACCGATGAAACGAGCAGGCGGGCGAGCATTACGTCGGCCAGAGAGACGGGATGCGCAAGCTGTGGATCGATAGGGTGGTAGGTGGATTTAGGCACATCTTCATATTTCTGCATGCCAATGCGATTTTTATGGCTTGTAAATTCATACAATGGTCCCTTAAGCCTTCACATGAAGTTTCGTGGCAAGACGACTCGTTTTCTATTTTTCACGATTTTTTAAACTTTTTAAGGTTTGGGATTTTTTAAAATTTTTTCGGAAGGATTTTTGGCCCCAAACATGGTAGACGTGATCCTTGTATTTTTGTTGGCATGCATACAAAAATTCAGCTAAAAACTCGAAGTGTACAAGATTTTGTGACCATTTGAAAAAAGTGTCCACATTTAAGACACTTTAATGGCTACTGGCAGCAAACTTGTAAAATCTCAAATGCTCTTTAAGGGGCTGTGAGTTCTCGAGGTTTGATGAGAGATAGGGGGCCAATAGAAGGGCCAAGTACCAGCACCCATCGCACATCATGTGCGCACACCCCCGACCCCCCGATCGTCGGAACCCCAATGCCGTCGGTCAGGTTCTCTGGCGATGCTCCGACGATGGTGCCCCAATGAAGAAAAATGTGGCACCAGCACATGCCCGAGCCCAGCATGTGCTACCGCAACCCTCAGTCCGGTCCGATCTTAGACTGGGAATGAACTTTGTATGCCTAAGTCAACCCACAAAACGTGTGTGCGGGCGCTCAGCCGACAAGAGGGGTGGGATACGCAAGTTGAGGATCGGCCGAGTCCCCCTCTACGTGCTGTCAATCCTACTGCTGTAATGCCTGATCTGGTCTGATCTTAGACTGGGAATGAACTCCGTATGCCTAAGCCAACTGACGAAACGAGCAAGGGGTGGACGGGCGGGCACTACGTCGGCTAGAGAGATGGGATGCACAAACCGTGGATCGATATGGTGGTAGGTGGGTTTAGGCACACCTTCATATTTCTATGTGCCAATGCCATTTTTATGGCTTGTAAATTCATACAATGGTCCCTTAAGCCTTCACGTGAAGTTTCATGGCAAGATGACTTGTTTTTTATCTTTCACGATTTTTTGAAACTTTTTACGGTTCGAGATTTTGTAAAATTTTTTTGGAAGAAGTTTTGGCCCCAAACTTGTACGTGATCCTTGTATTTTTGTTGGCATGCACAAAAAAATTCAGCTAAAAACTCGAATTATATAAGATTTTTTGACCATTTGAAAAAAATGTCCCCATTTCAGACACTTTAATGGCTACTGGCAGCAAACCTGTAAAATCTCAAATGCTCTTTAAGGAGGTGTGAGTTCTCGAGGTTTGATGAGGGATAGGGGGCCATTATAAGGGCCAAGTACCAGCACCCATCGCACATCATGTGCGCACACCCCTCAGCCCACTCGATCGTCGGAACCCCAATGTCGCCGGTCAGGTTCTCCGGCGATGCTCGGCGATGGTGCCCCGGCGAAGAAAAATGCGGCACCAGCACATGCCCGAGCCCAGCATGTGCTACCACAACCCTCGGCCCGGTCTGATCTTAGACTGGGAATGAACTCCGTATGCCTAAGTCAACCCACGAAACGAGCGTGCGGGCGCTCAGCCAGCTAGAGGGGCAGGATGCGCAAGTCGGGGATCGGCCGGGTCACCCTCTACGAGCTGCCGTAACCCTCGGTCTGGTCCGATCTTAGACTTGAAATGAACTCCATATGCCTAAGCCAACCGACGAAACGAGCGGACGGGAGGGTCGAAGGGCGGGCACTACGCTGGCCAGAGAGACGGGATGCGCAAGCCGTGGATCGATAAAGTCGTAGGTGGGTTTAGGTACATCTTCATATTTCTATATGCCAATGCCATTTTTATGGCTTGTAAATTCATACAATGGTCCCTTAAGCCTTCACGTGAAGTTTCATGGCAAGACGACTCATTTTCTATTTTTCACGATTTTTGAAACTTTTTACGGTTCAGGATTTTTTAAAATTTTTTGGGAAGGAGTTTTGGCACCAAACTTGGTAGATGTGATCCTTGTATTTTTGTTGGCATGCACAAAAAACATCTGCTAAAAACTCGAAGTGTACAAGATTTTGTGCCCATTTGAAAAAAGTGTCCCCATTTTAGACATTTTAATGGCTACTGGCAGCAAACCTATAAAATCTCAAATGCTCTTTAACGGGTGTGAGTTCTCGAGGTTTGATGAGGGATAAGGGGCCAATATAAAGGCCAAGTACCAGCACCCATCGCAAATCTTTTGCGCACACCCCCCGGCCCCCCGATCGTCGGAACCCCAATGCCGTCGGTTAAGTTCTCCGGTGATGCTCCGATGATTGTGTCGCGATGAAGAAAAATGTGGCACCAGCACATGCCTGAGCCCAACATGTGCTGCCACAACCCTCGGTCCAGTTTGATCTTAGACTGGTAATGAAATCAATATGCTTAGACTTGGAATGAACTCCATATGCCTAAGTCATCCCACGAAACGAGCGTGCGGGCGCTCAGCCGGCCAGAGGGGCGGGATGCACAGGCCGGGAATCGGCCGGGTCCCCCTTTACGTGCTGCCGATCCTGTTGTTGCAACCTTTAGTCCAGTCTGATCTTAGACTGGGAATGAACTTCGTATGCCTAAGCCAACTGATGAAACGAGAGGGTGGGCGGGCGAGCGGGCTAGCACTACGCCGGCCAGAGGGACGGGATGCGCAAGCCGTGGATCGATAGGGTGGTCAGTGGGTTTAGGCACATCTCCATATTTTTGCATGCCAATGCCATTTTTATGGCTTGTAAATTCATACAATGGTCCCTTAAGCCTTCATGTGAAGTTTCATGGCAAGACGACTCATTTTTTATTTTTCATTATTTTTGAAACTTTTTCCGGTTCGGGATGTTTTAAAATTTTTTCGGAAGTATTTTTGGTCCCAAACTTGGTAGACCATATCCTTGTATTTTTGTTGGCATGCACAAAAAAATTTAGCTAAAAACTCGAAGTGTACAAGATTTTGTGACCGTTTGAAAAAAGTATCCCCATTTCAGACACTTTAATGGCTACTGGCATCAAACCTGTAAAATCGCAAATGCTCTTTACGGGGGTGTGAGTTCTCGAGGTTTGATAAGGGATAGGGGGCCAATATAAGGGCCAAGTACCAGCACCCATCACACATCATGTGCGCACACCCCTCCGACCCCCCCGATTGTCGGAACCCCAATGCCGTCGGTCAACTTCTCTGACGATAATCTGGTGATGGTGCCCCGACGAAGAAAAATACGGCACCAGCACATGCTCGAGCCCAGCATGTGCTGCCGTAACCCTCGGTCCTATCTGATCTTAGATTAGGAATGAACTCAGTATGCTTAGAATGGGAATGAACTCCGTATGCCTAAGTCAACCCATGAAACGAGCGTGCGGGTGCTCAGCCGGCCAGAGGGGCAGGATGCCCAAGCCGGGGATCGGCCGGTCCCCTCTCTGCATGTTAACGATCCTGCTGTCGCAACCCTCGGTCTGATCTGATCTTAGACTTGGAATGAACTCCGTATGCCTAAGCCAACTGACGAAACGAGCGGACGGGCGGGCGGGCGGACGGGCGAGCGGGCATTACGTTGGCCAGAGAGACGGGATGCGCAAGCCATGGATCGATAGGGTTGTAGGTGGGTTTAGGCACATCTTCATATTTTTGCATGCCAATGCCATTTTTATGGCTTGTAAATTTAATACAATGGTCCCTTAAGCCTTCACGTGAAGTTTCATGGCAAGACGACTTGTTTTCTATTTTCCATGATTTTTGAAACTTTTTGTGGTTCGGGATTTTTCAAAATTTTTTTGGAAGGTGTTTTGGCCCCAAGCTTGGTACACGTGATCCTTGTATTTTTGTTGTCATGCACAAAAAAATTCACCTAAAAACTCGAAGTGTACAAGATTTTGTGACTATTTGAAAAAAGTGTCCCCATTTCAGACACTTTAATGGCTACTGGCAGCAAACCTGTAAAATCTCAAATGTGCTTTAAGGGGGTGTGAGTTCTCGAGGTTTGATGTGGGATAGGGGGCCAATATAAGGGCCAAGTACCAGCACCCATCGCACATCATGTGCGCACACCCCCCCCCCCGGCCGACCCGATCGTCGGAACCCCAGTGCCGCCGGTCAGGTTCTCCGACGATGCTCCGGCGATGGTGCCACGATGAAGAAAAATGCGGCACCAACACATGCTCGAGCCCAGCATGTGCTATCGCAACCCTTAGTTCGGTCGGATCTTAGACTGGGAATGAACTCCGTATGTCGAAGTCAACACACGAAATGAGCGTACGGGCGCTCAGCCGGCCAGAGGGGCGGGATGTACAACCCGGGGATCGGCCGGGTCCCCGTCTACGTGCTGCCGATCCTGCTGTCGTAACCTTCAATCCGGTCTGATCTTAGACTAGGAATGAACTCCGTATGCCTAAGCTAACCGACGAAAAGTGAGGGCGGGCGGGCGGGCACTACCCTGACCAGAGAGACGGGATGTGCAAGCAGTCGATCGATAGGGTGGTAGGTGGGTTTAGGCACATCTTCATATTTCTGCATGCCAATGATTTTCATGGCAAGACAACTTGTTTTTTATTTTTCATGATTTTCAAAACTTTTTTTGGTTCGGGATTTTTTAAAATTTTTTTGGAAGGAGTTTTGGCCCCAAACTTGGTAGACATAATCCTTGTATTTTTGTTGGCCTGCACAAAAAACATTCAGCTAAAAACTTAAAGTGTACAAGATTTTGTGACCATTTGAAAAAAGTGTCCCCATTTCAGACACTTTAATGGCTACTGGCAACTAACCTGTAAAATCTCAAATGCTTTTTAAGGGTGTGTGAGTTCTAGAGGTTTGATGAGGGATAGGGGGCCAATATAAGGGCCAAGTACCAGCACCCATCACACATCATGAGCGCACACCCCCCGGCCCCCTCGATCGTTAAAACCCCAATGCCGTCAGTCAGTTTCTCCGACGATGCTTCGGCGATGGTGCCCCAACGAAGAAAAATGCAGCACCAGCACATGCCCAAGCCCAGTCTGTGCTATCATAACCCTCGGTCCGATCCAATCTTAGACTGGGAATGAACTCCGTATGCTTAGACTGGGAATGAACTCCGTATGCCCAAGTCAACTCATGAAACAAGCGTGCGGGCCCTTAGCCGGCCAGGGGGGCGGGATGCGTAAGCCGAGGATTGGTCGGGTCCCCCTCTGCATGCTGTCGATCCTGCTGCTACAAGCCTCAGTCCGATCTAATCTTAGACTGGGAATGAACTCCATATGCCTAAGCCAGCCGACGAAATGAGCGGGCGGGCGGGTGGGCGGGCACTACGTCGGCCAGAGAGACGGGATGCGCAAGCCATGCTTTGATAGGGTGGTAGGTGGGTTTAGGCACATCTTCATATTTCTGCATGCCAATGATTTTCATGGCAAGACAACTTGCTTTTTATTTTTCATGATTTTCAAAACTTTTTGTGGTTCAGGATTTTTTAAAATTTTTTTGGAAGGAGTTTTGGCCCCAAACTTGGTAGACATGATCCTTGTATTTTTGTTGGCCTGCACAAAAAAAAATTCAGCTAAAAACTCGAAGTGTACAAGATTTCGTGACCATTTGAAAAAAGTGTCCCCATTTCAGACACTTTAATGGCTACTGGCAGCTAACCTGTAAAATCTCAAATGCTTTTTAAGGGTGTGCGAGTTCTTGAGGTTTGATGAGGGATAGGGGGCCAATATAAGGGCCAAGTACCAGCACCCATCGCACATCATGAGCGCACACCCCCTGGCCCCCTCGATCGTTAAAACCCCAATGCCGTCGGTCAGGTTCTCAGACGATGCTTCGGCGATGGTGCCCCGACGAATAAAAATGCAGCACCAGCACATGCCCAAGCTCAGCCTATGCTGTCATAACCCTCAGTCCGATCCGATCTTAGACTGGGAATGAACTCCGTATGCTTAGACTGGGAATGAACTCCGTATGCCCAAGTCAACTCACGAAACAAGCGTGCGGGCGCTCAATCGGCCAGGGGGGCGGGATGCGCAAGTCGAGGATCGGTCGGGTCCCCCTCTGCATGCTGTCGATCCTGCTACTGCAAGCCTCAGTCCGATCTGATCTTAGACTGGGAATGAACTCCATATGCCTAAGCCAACCGATGAAATGAGCGGGCGGGCGGGTGGGCGGGCACTACGTCGGCCAGAGAGACGGGATGCGCAAGCCATGGTTTGATAGGGTGGTAGGTGGGTTTAGGCACATCTTCATATTTCTATGTGCCAATGCCATTTTTATGGCTTGTAAATTCATACAATGGTCCCTTAAGCCTTCACGTGAAGTTTCATGGCAAGACAACTCATTTTTGATTTTTCACGATTTTCAAAACTTTTTACGGTTCGGGATTTTTTAAAATTTTTTTGGAAGATTTTTGGCCCCAAACTTGGTAGAGGTGATCCTTGTATTTTTGTTGGCATGCACAAAAAAATTCAGCTAAAAACTCGAAGTGTACAAGATTTTGTGACCATTTGAAAAAAGTATCCCCATTTCAGACACTTTAATGGCTACTAGTAGCAAGCCTGTAAAATCTCAAATGCTCTTTAAGGGGGTGTGAGTTCTCGAGGTTTGATAAGGGCTAGGGGGCCAATATAAGGGCCAAGTACCAGCACCCATCGCACATCATTGGCGCACACCCCCCAGCCCCTTCGATCGTCGGAACCCAAATGCCGCCGGTCAAGTTCTCCGGCGATGCTCCGGCGATGGTGCCCCAGCAAAGAAAAATGCAGCACCAGCATGTACTACCGCAACCCTCGGTCCGGTCCGATCCTAGACTTGGAATGAACTCCGTATGCCTAAGTCAACCCACGAAACGAGCGTGCGGGCGTTCAGCCGGCCAGAGGGGCAGGATGCGCAAGCCGGGGATCGGCCTGGTCCCTCTCTGCATGCTATCGATCTTGCTGCCGCAACCCTCGGTCCGGACTGATCTTAGACTGGGAATGAACTCCATATGCCTAAGCCAACCGACGAAATGAGCAGGCGGGCAGGCGGGCAGACGGGCACTATGCCGACCAGAGAGACGGGATGCACAAGCTTTGGATCGATAGGGTGGTCGGTGGGTTTAGGGACATCTTCATATTCCTGCATGCCAATGCCATTTTTATGGCTTGTAAATTCATACAATGGTCCCTCAAGCCTTCACGTGAAGTTTCATGGCAAGACGACTCGTTTTCTATTTTTCATGATTTTTGAAACTTTTTGCGGTTTCGGATTTTTTAAAATTTTTTCAGAAGGAGTTTTGGCCCCAACTTGGTAGACGTGATCCCTGTATTTTTTTTGGCATGCATAAAAAAATTCAGCTAAAAACTCGAAGTGTACAAGATTTTGTGACCATTTGAAAAAAGTGTCCCCATTTCAGACACTTTAATGGCTACTAGTAGCAAACCTGTAAAATCTCAAATGCTCTTTAAGGGGGTGTGAGTTCCCGAGGTTTGATGAGGGATAGGGGGCCAATATAAGGACCAAGTATCAGCACCCATCGCACAACATGTGTGCACACCCCCCGGCCCCCCGATCGCCGAAACCCCAATGCCGTTGGTCAGATTCTCGGCGATGCTCCGACGATGGTGCTTCGACGAAGAAAAATGCAGCACCAGCACATGCCCGAGCCCAGCATGTATTGTCGTAACCCTCGGTCCGATCTGATCTTAGACTAGGAATGAACTCCGTATACTTAGACTGGGAATGAACTCCGTATGCCTAAGTCAACCCACGAAACGAGCGTGCGGGCGCTCAGTCGGCCAGAGGGGCGGGATGCGCAATCTGGGGATCGGTCGGGTCCCCCTCTGCGTGCTGTCAATCTTGCTACCGCAACCATCGGTCCGATCCTATCTTAGAATGGGAATGAACTCCGTATGCCTAAGCCAACCGACAAAACGAGCGGGCGGGCGGGAGGGCACTATGCCGGCCAGAGAGACGAGATGCGCAAGCCGTGGATCGATAGGGTGGTAGGTGGGTTTAGGCACATCTTCATATTTCTGCATGCCAATGCCATTTTTATGGCTTGTAAATTCATACAATGGTCCTTCAAGCCTTCACGTGAAGTTTCATGGCAAGACGACTCATTTTGTATTTTTCACGATTTTTGAAACTTTTTACGGTTCGGGATTTTTTAAAATTTTTTCGGAAGGAGTTTCAGCCCAAACTTGGTAGACGTGATCCTTGTATTTTTGTTGGCAAGCATAAAAAAATTTAGCTAAAAAGTCGAAGTGTACAAGATTTTGTGACCATTTGAAAAAAGTGTCCCCATTTCATACACTTTAATTGCTACTGGTAGCAAACCTGCAAAATCTCAAATTCTCTTTAACGGGGTGTGAGTTCTCGAGGTTTGATGAGGGATAGGGGGCCAATATAAGGACCAAGTATCAGCACCCATCACACATCATGTGCGCACACCCCCCGGCCCCCACGATTGTCGGAACTGCAATGCTTTCAGTCAGGTTCTCCGGCGATGCTCCGACGATGGTGCCTCGACGAAGAAAAATGCGACACCAGCACATGCCCGAGCCCAGCATGTGCTGTCGCAACCCTCGGTCCGATCCTATCTTAGACTGGGAATGAACTCCGTATGCTTAGACTGGGAATGAACTCCGTATGCCTAAGTTAACCCACGAAACGAGCGTGCGGGCGCTCAGCCGGCCAGAGGGGCGGGATGCGCAAGCTGGGGATCGACCGGGGCCCCCTCTACGTGCTGTCAATCCTGCTGCCGTAACCCTCGGTCTGGTCCAATCTTAGACTGGGAATAAACTCCGTATGGGTAATCCAACCGATGAAACGAGCGGACGGGCAGGTGGACAGGCAGGCACTACACCGGCCAGAGAGACGAGATGCGCAAGCCGTGGATAGATAGGGTGGTAGGTGGGTTTAGGCACATCTTCATATTTCTGTGTGCCAATGCCATTTTTATGGCTTGTAAATTCATACAATGGTCCCTCAAGCCTTCACGTGAAGTTTCCTGGCAAGACGACTCGTTTTTTATTCTTCATGATTTTTGAATTTTTTTGAGGTTCGGGATTTTTAAAAATATTTTTGGAAGGAGTTTTGGCCCCAAACATGGTAGACGTTATCCTTGTATTTTTGTTGGTATGCACAAAGAAATTCAGCTAAAAACTCGAAGTCTACAAGATTTTGTCACCATTTGAAAAAAGTGTCCTTATTTCAGACACTTTAATGGCTACTGGCAGCAAACCTGTAAAATATCAAATGCTCGTTAAGGGGGTGTGAGTTCTCAAGGTTTGAGGAGGGATAGTTGGCCAATATAAGGGCCAAGTACCAGCACCTATCGCACATCATGTGCGTACACCCCACGGCCCCCCCGATCGTCGGAACCCTAATGCCGTCTGTCAGGTTCTCCGACGATGCTTCGCCGATGGTGACCCGATGAAGAAAAATGCAGCCCCAGCACATGTCGAATCCCAGCATGTGCTGCCGTAACCCTCAGTCCGATCGGATCTTAGACTGGGAATGAACTCTGTATGCTTAGACTGGAAATGAACTCCGTATACCTAAGTCAACACACAAAATGAGCGTGCGGGCGCTCAGCTGGCCAGAGGGGTGGGATGCACAAGCCGAGGATTGGTCGGGTCCCCTTCTGCGTGCTACCGATCCTGCTACAGCAACCCTCGGTCTGGTCTGATCTTATACTGGGAATGAACTCCGTATGCCTAAGCCAACCGATGAAATGAGCGGGCGGGCGGGCATGCGGGCACTATGCCGACCAGAGAGACGAGATGCGCAAGCCGTGGATTGATAGGGTGGTAGGTGGGTTTAGGTACATCTTCATATTTCTACGTTCCAATGCCATTTTTATGGCTTGCAAATTCATACAATGGTCCCTTAAGCCTTCACGTGAAGTTTCATGGCAAGACGACTCGTTTTCTATTTTTCACGATTTTCAAAACTTTTTACGGTTCGGGATTTTTTAAAATTTTTTCGGAAGGAGTTTTGGCCCCAAGCTTGGTAGATGTGATCCTTGTATTTTTTTTGGCATGCACAAAAAAATTCAGCTAAAAACTCGATGCGTACAAGATTTTGTGACCATTTGAAAAAATTGTCCCCATTTTAGACACTTTAATGGCTACTGGCAGCAAACCTGTAAAATCTTAAATGCTCTTTAAGGGGGTGTGAGTTCTCGAGGTTTGATTAGGGATAGGGGGCCAATATAAGGGCCAAGTACCAGCACCCATCACACATCATGTGCGCACACCCCCCGGCCCCCCCGATTGTCGGAACCCCAATGTCGCCGGTCAGGTTCTCCGGCGATGCTCCGACAATGGTGCCCCAACGAAGAAAAATACGGCACCAGCACATGCCAAATCCCAGCATGTGCTGCCGTAACCCTCGGTTCCGGTCGGATCTTAGACTGGGAATGAACTCCGTATGCTGAGACTGGGAATGAACTCCGTATGCCTAAGTCAACCCACGAAATGAGAGTGCGGGCGCTCAACCGGCCAGAGGGGCGGGATGCGCAAGTCGGGGATCGACCGGGTCCCCCTCTACATGCTGCCGATCCTCCTGCCGCAACACTTGGTCTGGGCTAATCTTAGACTGGGAATGAACTCTGTATGCCTAAGCCAACCGATGAAACGAGCGGCTGGGCGGGCACTACGCCGGCTAGAGAGACAGGATGCGCAAGCCGTGGATCGATAGGGTGGTAGGTGGGTTTAGGTACATCTTCATATTTCTGCTCGCCAATGCCATTTTTATGGCTTGTAAATTCATACGATGGTCCCTTAAGCCTTCACGTGAAGTTTCATGGCAAGACGACTCATTTTCTATTTTTCATGATTTTTGAAACTTTCTGCGGTTTAGGATTTTTTAAAATTTTTTGGGAAGGATTTTTGGCCCTAAACTTGGTAGACGTGATCCTTGTATTTTTGTTGGCATGCACAAAAAAATTCAGCTAAAAACTCAATGTGTACAAGATATTTTGTGAGCATTTGAAAAAAGTGTCCCATTTCAGACACTTTAATGGCTACTGGCAGCAAACCTGTAAAATCTCAAATACTCTTTAAGGGGGTGTGAGTTCTCGAGGTTTGATGAGGGATAGGGGGCCAATATAAGGGCCAAGTACCAGCACCCATCGCGCATCATGTGCGCACACCCCCTTGGGACCCCCGATCGTCGGAACCCTAATGCCGCCAGTCAGGTTCTCTGGCAATGCTCCGGCAATGGTGCCCCGACGAAGAAAAATGCGACACCAGCACATGCCCGAGCCCAGCATGTGCTACCGCAACCCTCGGTCCGGTCCGATCTTAGACTGGGAATGAACTTCATATGCTTAGACTGGGAATGAACTCCGTATGGCTAAGTCAACCCACGAAACGAGCGTGCGGGCACTCAGTCGGCCAGAGGGGCGGGATGCCTAAGCTGGGGATCGGTCGGGTCCCCCTCTGTGCTGCCGATCCTGCTGTCACAACCCTCAGTCCGGTTCAATCTTAGACTGGGAATGAACTCTGTATGCCTAAGCCAACTGACGAAATGAGCAGGCGGGCGGGCGGGTGAGCACTACGCCGGCCAGAGAGATGGGATGCGCAAGCCGTGGATCGATAGGTTTTAGTTACATCTTCATATTTCTGCATGCCAATGCAATTTTTATGGCTTGTAAATTCATACAATGGTCCCTGAAGCCTTCATGTGAAGTTTCATGGCAAGACGACTTGTTTTCTATTTTTCATGATTTTTGAAACTTTTTACGGTTCTGGATTTTTTAAAATTTTTTCAGAAGGAGTTTTGGTCCCAAACTTGGTAGATGTAATCCTTGTATTTTTGTTGGCATGCAAAAAAAAAAAAAATAGCTAAAAACTCGAAGTGTACAAGATTTTGTGACCATTTGAAAAAAGTGTCCCTATTTTAGAAACTTTAATGGCTACTGGCAGCAAACCTGTAAAATCTCAAATGCTCTTTAAGGGGGTGTGAGTTCTAGAGGTTTGATGAGGGATAGGGGGCCAATATAAGGTCCAAGTACAGCACCCATCACCCATCATGTGTGGACACCCCCCGGCTTCCCCGATCGTCGGAACCCTAATGCCGTCGGTCCGGTTCTCCAGCAATGCTCCGGTGATGGTGCCCCGACGAAGAAAACTGCAGCACCAACACATGCCCGAGCCCAGCATGTGCAGCCGCATCCCTCAATCCGTATGCTTAGACTGGGAATGAACTCCGTATGCCTAAGTCAACCCACATAACGATCTTACGGGCGCTCAACTGCCAAAGGGGAAGGATGCGTAAGCCGAGGATCTGTCGGGTCCCCCTCTGCGTGCTGCCGATCCTGCTACCGCACCCCTCAGTCCGATTTAATCTTAGAAGGGGAATGAACTCCATATGCCTAAGCCAACCGATGAAACGAGTGGGCGGGCGGGCACTACGTCGGCTAGAGAGGCGGGATGCGCAAGTCATGGATCGATAGGGTTGTAGGTGAGTTTAGGCACATCTTCATATTTCTGCGTGCCAATGATATTTTTATGGCTTGTAAATTCATACAATGGTCCCTTAAGCCTTCACGTGAAGTTTCATGGCAAGACGACTTATTTTCTATTTTTCATGAGTTTCTAAGCTTTTGGCCCTAAACTTCGTAGACGTGATCCTTTTATTTTTGTTGGCATGCACAAAAACATTCAGCTAAAAACTCAAAGTGTACAAGATTTTGTGACCATTTGAAAAAAGTTTCCCCATTTCAGAAACTTTAATGGCTACTGGCAACAAACCTGTAAAATCTCAAATGCTCTTTAAGAGGGTGTGAGTTCTAGAGGTTTGATGAGGGATAGGGGGCCAATATAAGGTCCAAGTACAGCACCCATCACCCATCATGTGTGGACACCCCCCGGCTTCCCCGATCGTCGGAACCCTAATGCCATCGGTCCGGTTCTCCAGCAATGCTCCGGCGATGGTGCCCCGACGAAGAAAACTGCGGCACCAACACATGCCCGAGCCCAGCATGTGCAGCCACATCCCTCAATCCGTATGCTTAGACTGGGAATGAACTCCGTATGCCTAAGTCAACCCACATAACGATCTTGCGGGTGCTCAACGACCAGAGGGGAAGGATGCGTAAGCCGAGGATCTGTCGGGTCCCCTTCTGCGTGCTGCCGATCCTGCTACCGCACCTCTCAGTCCGATTTAATCTTAGAATGGGAATGAACTCCATATGCCTAAGCCAACCGATGAAACGAGTGGGCGGCGGGCACTACATCGGCCAAAGAGACGGGATGCGCAAGTCGTGGATCGATAGGGTTGTAGGTGAGTTTAGGCACATCTTCATATTTCTGCGTGCCAATGATATTTTTATGGCTTGTAAATTCATACAATGGTCCCTTAAGCCTTCACGTGAAGTTTCATGGCAAGACGACTTATTTTCTATTTTTCATGATTTTCTAAGCTTTTGGCCCCAAACTTCGTAGACGTGATCCTTTTACTTTTGTTGACATGCACAAAAACATTCAGCTAAAAACTCAAAGTGTACAAGATTTTGTGACCATTTGAAAAAAGTTTCCCCATTTCAGAAACTTTAATTGCTACTGGCAGCAAACCTATAAAATCTCAAATGCTCTTTAAGGGGGTGTGAGTTCTCGAGGTTTGATGAGGGATAGGGGGCCAATATAAGGGCCAAGTACCAGCACCCATCTCACATCATGTGCGCACATCGCCTCCGGCCCCCCCGATCGCCATAACCCAATGCCGTCGATCAGGTTCTCCGGTGATGGTGCCGCGACGAAAAAAATGCGACACCAACACATGCCCGAGCCTGACAACCCTCGGTCCGGTCCGATCTTAGACTGGGAATGAACTCCGTATGCTTAGGCTGGGAATGAACTCCATATGCCTAAGTCAACCAAAGAAACGAGCGTGCGGGTGCTCAACCGGCTAGAAGGACGGGATGCGTAAGCTGGGGATCGGCTGGGTCCCCCTCTGCGTGCTGCCGATCCTGCTGCCGTAACCCTCGGTCCAGTCCAATCTTAGACTGGGAATGAACTCCATATGCCTAAGCCAACCGACGAAACGAGCGGACGGGCGGACGAGCGGGCACTACGTCGGCTAGAGAGACGGGATGTGCATGTCATTGATTGATAGGGTCATAGGTGAGTTTAGGCACATCTTCATATTTCTACCTGCCAGTGCCATTTTTATGTTTTGTAAATTCATACAATGGTCCCTTAAGCCTTCACGTGAAGTTTCATGGCAAGACGACTCGTTTTCTATTTTTCACGATTTTTTAAACTTTTTGCGCTTCAGGATTTTTCAAAATTTTTTTGGAAGGAGTTTTGGCCCCAAACTTGGTAGACGTGATCCTGGTAGTTTTGTTGGCATGTACAAAATAGTTCAGCTAAAAACTCGAAGTGTACAAGATTTTGTGACCATTTGAAAAAAGTGTCCCCATTTCAGACACTTTAATGGCTACTGGCAGTAAACCTGTAAAATCTCAAATGCTCTTTAAAGGGGTGTGAGTTCTCAAGGTTTGATGATGGATAGGGGGCCAATATAAGGGCCAAGTACCAGCACCCATCGCACATCATGTGCGCACACCCCCCGGCCCCCCGATCGACGGAACCCTAGTACCGTTGGTCAGGTTCTCCGGCGATGCTCCGACGATGGTACCCCGACGAAGAAAAATATGGCTCCAACACATGCTCGAGCCTAACATGTGCTGCTGCAACCCTCGGTCGTGTCCGATCTTAGACTGGGAATGAACTTCGTATGCCTAAGTTAACCCACGAAACGAGCGTGAGGGTGCTCAACCGGCCAGAGGGGGGGATACGCAAGCTGGGGATCAGCCAGGTCCCCCTCTGCAAGGTGCCGATCCTGCTGTCGGAACCCTCGGTCCGATCCAATCTTAGACTGGGAATGAGCTTCGTATGCCTAAGCCAACCGACGAAATGAGCTGGCGGGCACTACGACGACCAGAGAGACGGGATGCGCAAGCCGTGTATCGATAGGGTGGTAGGTGGGTTTAGGCACATCTTCATATATCTACGTGCCAATGACATTTTTATGGCTTGTAAGTTCATACAATGGTCCATTAAACCTTCACGTGAAGTTTTATGGCAAGACACTTGTTTTCTATTTTTCACGATTTTTGAAAGATTTTACGGTTCGAGATTTTTTAAAATTTTTGCGAAAGGAGTTTTGGTCCCAAACTTGGTAGACGTGATCCTTGTATTTTTGTTGGCATGCACAAAATAATTCAGCTAAACACTCAAAGTGTACAAGATTTTGTGACCATTTGAAAAAAAGTCCCCATTTCAAACACTTTAATTGCTACTGGCAGCAAACCTGTAAAATCTCAAATGCTCTTTAAGGGGGTGTGAGTTCTCGAGGTTTGATGAGGGATAGGGGGCCAATATAAGGGCCAAGTACCGACACCCATCGCACATCATGTGCGTACACCCCCCTGACCCCCCCGATTACCGGAACCCCAATGCCACCGGTCATGTTCTCTAGCGATGCTCCGGTGATGGTGCCCCGGTGAAGAAAAATATGGCACCAACACATGCCTGAGCCCAACATGTGCTATCGTAACCCTCGGTCTGGTCCGATCTTAGATTGGGAATGAACTTCGTATGCTTGACTGTGAATGAACTCTGTATGCCTAAGTCAACCCACTGAACGAGCGTTTGGGTGCTCAACCGACCAGAGGGGCAGGATGCGCAATCCGGGGATCGATTGAGTCCCCCTCGATCCGGTCTGATGTTAGACTAGGAATGAACTCCGTATGCCTAAGCCAACCGACGAAACGAACGGGCGGGTGGGCACTACGCCGGCCAAAGAGACAGGATGCGCAAGCCGTAGATCGATAGGGTGGTAGGTGGGTTTAGGCACATCTTCATATTTCTGCGTGCCAATGCCATTTTTATGGCTTGTAAATTCATACAATTGTCCTTTATGCCTTCACGTGAAGTTTCATTGCAAGACGACTCGTTTTCTATTTTTCATGATTTTTGAAACTTTTTGTGGTTCGGGATTTTTAAAATTTTTTTTGAAAGGAGTTTTGGCCCCAAACTTGGTAGACGTGATCCTTGTATTTTTGCTGGCATGCATAAAAAATTCAGCTAAAAACTCGAAGTGTACAAGATTTTGTGACCATTTGAAAAAAGTGTCCCCATTTTAGACACTTTAATGGCTACTGGCAACAAACCTGTAAAATCTCAAATGCTCTTTAAGGGGGTGTGAGTTCTCGAGGTTTGATGAGGGATAGGGGGCCAATATAAGGTCCAAGTACCAGCACCCATCGAACATCATGTGCGCACACCCCCCCTGGCCCCCCCGATCACCGGAACCCCAATGCCGCCGGTTAGGTTCTCTGGCGATGCTCCGACGATGGTGCCTCGGTGAAGAAAAATATGGCACCAACACATGCCCGATCCCAGCATGTGCTGCTGCAACCCTCGGTCTGGTCCGATCTTAGACTGGGAATGAACTCCGTAAGCCTAAGTCAACCCATAAAACGAGCGTGTGGGTGCTTAGCTGGCCAGAGGGGCGGGATGCACAAGTCGAGGATCGGCCGGGTCCCCCTCTACATGCTGTCGATCCTGTTGCCACAACCCTCAGTCCGGTCCGATCTTAGACTGGGAATGAACTTCGTATGCCTAAGCCAACCGATGAAATGAGAAGGCAGGCGGTCGGGTATTACGCCGGCCAGAGAGACGGAATGCGCAAGCCGTGGATCGATAGGGTGGTAGGTGGGTCTAGGCACATCTTCATATTTCTATGTGCCAATGCCATTTTTATGGCTTGTAAATTCATACGATGGTCGCTTAAGACTTCACGTGAAGTTTAATGGCAAGACGACTCGTTTTCTATTTTTCATAATATTTGAAACTTTTTACGGCTCGAGATTTTTTAAAATTTTTTTGGAAGGATTTTTGGCCCCAAACTTTATAGACGTGATCCTTTTATTTTTGTTGGCATGCATAAAAAATTTTCAGCTAAAAACTCGAAGCGTACAAGATTTTGTGACCATTTGAAAAAAGTGTCCCCATTTCAAACACTTTAATGGCTACTGGCAGCAAACCTATAAAATCTCAAATGCTCTTTAAGGGGGTGTGGGTTCTCAAGGTTTGATGAGGGATAGGGGGCCAATATAAGGGCCAAGTACCAGCATCCATGGCACATCATGTCCACACACCCCCGGCCCCCTATCGTCGGAACCCCAATCCGCCTGTTAGGTTCTTCGACGATGCTCTGGCGATGGCGATAGTACCCCGGTGAAGAAAAATACGGCACCAACACATGCCCGAGCCTAGCATGTGTTATCGTAAACCTCGCTCCGATCTTATCTTAGACTGGGAATGAACTTTGTATGCTTAGATTGGGAATGAACTCCGTATGCCTAAGTCAACCCACGGAACGAGCGTGCGAGTGCTTAACTGACCAGAGGGGCAGGATGCGCAAGCCGGGGATCGGTCGGGTCCCCTTCTGCATGCTACCGATCCTGCTACCGCAACCCTCGGTCTGATCTGATCTTAGACTGGGAATGAACTCCGCATGCCTAAGCCAATCGACGAAACAAACGGGCGGGCGAACGGACGGGCACCACGTCGGCCAGAGAGACGGGATGCGCAAGCTATTGATCGATAGGGTGGTAGGTGGGTTTAGGCACATCTTCATATTTCTACATGCCAATGCCATTTTTATGGCTTGTAAATTCATACAATGGTCCCTTAAGCCTTCACGTGAAGTTTCATGGCGACACGACTCGTTTTCTATTTTTCACGAGTTTTTAAACTTTTTACGGTTTGAGATTTTTTAAAATTTTTTCGGAAGGAGTTTTGGCCCTAAACTTGGTAGACATGATCCTTGTATTTATGTTGGCATGCACAAAAAATTTCAGCTAAAAACTTGAAGTGTACAAGATTTTGTGATCATTTGAAAAAAGTGTCCCCATTTCAGACACTTTAATGGCTACTGGTAGCAAACCTATAAAATCTCAAATGCTCGTTAAGGGGGTGTGAGTTTTCCAGGTTTGATGAGGGATAAAGGGCCAATATAAGGGCCAAGTACCAGCACCCATCACAGATCATGTGTGCACACCCCCCGGCCCCACCGATCGCCGGAACCCCAATACCACCGGTCAAGTTCTCCGGCGATGTTCCGGCGACGGTGCCCCGGTGAAGAAAAATACGGCACGAACACATGTCGGAGCCCAGCATCGTGGCTGTCCGTCACCCCTCGGTCCCTGGTCCGCTTAGACTGGGAAATGAACTCCGTATGCCTAAAGTCAACCCTGAAACGAGCGTCGGGTGCTCAGCCGACCAGAGGGGCAGGATGCGCAAGCCGGAGATCGGCCGGTGCCCCCTCTGCGTGCTGTCCATCCTGCTGCCGCAACCCTCGGTCTGATCCAATCTTAGACTGAGAATGAACTCCGTATGCCTAAGCCAACTAACGAAACGATCGGGCGAGCGGGCGGGCACTACGCCGGCCAGAGAGACGGGATGCGTAAGCTGTGGATCGATAGGGTGGTAGGTGGGTTTAGGCACATCTTCATATCTCTATGTGCCAATGCCATTTTTATGGCTTGTAAATTCATACAATGGTCCCTTAAGCCTTCACGTGAAGTTTCATGGCAAGACGACTTGTTTTCTATTTTTCACGATTTTTGAAACTTTTTGCAGTTCGGTATTTTTTAAAATTTTTCAGCAAGGAGTTTTGGCCCCAAACTTTTTAGACATAATCCTTGTATTTTTGTTGGCATGCATAAAAAAATTCAGCTAAAAACTTGAAGTGTTCAAGATTTTGTGACCATTTGAAAAAAGTGTCCCCATTTAAGACACTTTAATGGCTACTTCCAGCAAACCTGTAAAATCTCAAATGCTCTTTAAGGGGGTGTGAGTTCTCAAGGTTTGATCAGGGATAGGGGGCCAATATAAGGGCCAAGTACCAGCACCCATCGCACATCATGTGCGCACACCCCCCCGGCACCTCTGATCGTCGGAACCCAATGCCGCTTATCAGGTCCTCCGACGAAGAAAAATACGGCACCAACACATGCCCGAGCCCAGCATGTGCTGCCGCAACCCTCGGTCCGGTCTAATCTTAGACTGGGAATGAACTCCATATGCTTAGATTGGGAATGAACTCCGTATGCCTAAGTCAACCCACAAGATGAACGTGTGGGTGCTCAGCCGGCCAGAGGGGTGGGATGCACAAGCCGGGGATCGGTCGTGTCCCCCTCTACGTGCTGCCGATCTTGCTGTCGCAACCCTCGGTCAGATCCGATCTTAGACTGGGAATGGACTCTGTATGCCTAGGCCAACTGACGAAACGAGCGGGCAGGCGGGCACTACGTCGGCTAGAGAGACGGGATGCCCAAGTCGTGGATCGATTGGGTGGTAGGCGGGTTTAGGGACATCTTAATATTTTTGTGTGCCAATGCCATTTTTATGGCTTGTAAATTCATACAATGGTCCCTTAAGCCTTCACGTGAAGTTTCATGGCAAGACAACTCGTTTTCTATTTTTCACGATTTTCAAAACTTTTTGCGGTTCAAGATTTTTTAAAATTTTTTCGGAAGGAGTTTTGGCCCCAAACTTGGTAGACGTGATCCTTGTATTTTTTTTTGGCATGCATAAAAGAATTCAGCTAAAAACTCGAAGTGTACATAATTTTGTGACCATTTGAAAAAAGTGTCTGCATTTTAGACACTTTAATGGCTACTGGCAGCAAACCTGTAAAATCTCAAATGCTCTTTAAGGGGGTGTGAGTTCTCGAGGTTTGATGAGGGATAGGGGACCAATATAAGGGCCAAGTACCAGCACCCATCACACATCATGTGCGCACACCCCTCGACCCCCCCGATCGTCGGAACCTCAATGCCGTCGGTCAGGTTCTCCCACGATTGTGCCCCGGTGAAGAAAAATACGGCACCAACACATGCCCGGGCCCACCATGTGCTGCCATAACCCTCGGTCCGGTCCAATCTTAGACTAGGAATGAACTTCGTATGCTTAGACTGGGAATGAACTCTCGTATGCTTAGACTGGGAATGAACTCCGTATGCATAAGTCAACCCACGAAACGAGTGTGTGGGTGCTCAGCCGACCAGAGGGGCAGGATGCGCAAGCCGGGGATTGGTCGGGTCCCCCTCTGCAAGCTGTCCATCTTGCTACCACAACCCTCGGTCTGATCCGATCTTAGACTAAGAATGAACTCCGTATGCCTAAGCCAACTGACGAAACGATCGGCCGAGCTGGCGGGCACTACATCGGCCAGAGAGACAGGATACGAAAGCTGTGGATCGAGAGGGTGGTAGGTGGGTTTAGGCACATCTTCATATTTTTATGTGCCAATGCCATTTTTATGGCTTGTAAATTCATATAATGTTCCCTTAAGCCTTCACGTGAAGTTTCATGGCAAGACGACTCGTTTTCTATTTTTCACGATTTTTGAAACTTTTTACGGTTCGAGATTTTTTAAAATTTTTTCCGAAGGAGTTTTAGCCCCGAACTTGGTAGACGTGATCCTTGTATTTTTGTTGGTATGCACAAAAAAATTCAGCTAAAAACTCAAAGTGTACAAGATTTTGTGACCATTTGAAAAAAGTGTCTCCATTTTAGACACTTTAATGGCTACTGGCAGCAAACCTGTAAAATCTCAAATGCTCTTTAAGGGGTGTGAGTTCTCGAGGTTTGATGAGGGATAGGGGGCCAATATAAGGGCCAAGTACCTGCACCCATCACACATCATGTGCGCCCACCCCTCCGGCCCCTCAGATCACCGGAACCCCAACGCCGCCGATCATGTTCTCCGGCGATGCTCCGGCGACAATGCCCCGACGAAAAAAAATGCGGCACCAACACATGCCCAAGCCCAGCATGTGCTGCTGCAACCCTCGGTCCGGTCCGATTTTAGATTGGGAATGAACTCCGTATGCTTAAGTCAACCCACGAAACGAATGTGCGGGTGCTTAACCGGCCAGAGGGGCGGGATGCGCAAGCCGGGGATCAACCGGGCCCCCCTCTGCATGCTGCCAATCCTGCTGCCGCAACCCTCGGTCTGATCCGATCTTAGACCGGGAATGAACTCCGTATGCCTAAGCCAACCGACGAAATGAGCGGGCGGGCGGGTACTACACCAGCCAGAGAGACGGGATGCACAAGCCGTGGATCGATAGGGTGGTAGGTGGGTTTAGGCACATCTTCATATTTCTACATGCCAATGCCATTTTTATGGCTTGTAAATTCATACAATGGTCCCTTAAGCCTTCACGTGAAGTTTCATGGCAAGACGACTTGTTTTCTAGTTTTCATAATTTTCAAAACTTTTTGCGGTTCAGGATTTTTTAAAATTTTTTCGGAAGAAGTTTTGGCCCCAAACTTGATAGGCAGGATCCTTGTATTTTTGTTGGCATGCAAAAAAAAATTCAGCTAAAAACTCGAAGTGTACAAGATTTTATGACCATTTGAAAAAAGAGTCCCCATTTCAGACATTTTAATTGCTACTGGCAACAAACCTGTAAAATCTCAAATGCTCTTTAAGGGGGAGTGAATTCTCGAAGTTTGATGAGGGATAGGGGACCAATATAAGGGCCAAGTACCAGCACCCATCGCACATCATTTGCGCACACCCCCCCGACCCCCCGATCGTCGAAACCCCAATACCGTCGGTCAGGTTCTCCGATGATGCTCCGGTGATGGTGCCCCGACGAAGAAAAATATGGCACCAACACATGCCCAAGCCTAGCATGTGCTGCTGTAACCCTCGGTCTAGTCTGATCTTAGACTGGGAATGAACTCCATATGCTTAGACTGGGAATGAACTCCGTATGCCTAAGTCAACCCATGAAACGAGCATGCGGGGGCTCAACCGGCCAGAGGGAAGGGATGCGCAAGCCGGGGATCAACCGGGTCCCCTCTCCGTGTTGCCGATCCTATTGCCGCAACCCTCAGTTTGGTCCGATCTTAGACTGGGAATGAACTCTACATGCCTAAGCCAACCGATGAAACGAACGGGCGGGCGGGCACTACGCCGGCCAGAGAGACGGGATGCGCAAGCTGTGGATTGATAGGGTGGTAGGTGGGTTTAGGCACATCTTCATATTTCTGTGTGCCAATGCCATTTTTATGGACTGTAAATTCATACAATGGTCCCTTAAGCCTTCACGTGAGGTTTCATGGCAAGATGACTCGTTTTCTATTTTTCACGATTTTTGAAACTTTTTACGGTTCGGGATTTTTTAAAATTTTTTTGAAAGGAGTTTTGGCCCCAAACTTGGTAGACGTGATCCTTGTATTTTTGTTGGCATGCACAAAAAAATTCAGCTAAAAAATCATAGTGTACAAGATTTTGTGACCATTTGAAAAAAGTGTCCCCATTTTAGACACTTTAATGGCTACTGGCAGCAAACCTGTAAAATCTCAAATGCTCTTTAAGGGGGTGTGAGTTCTTGAGGTTTGATTAGGGATAGAGGGCCAATATAAGGGCCAAGTACCAGCACCCATCGCATATCATGTGCGCACACCCCCCCGACCCCCCGATCGCCGGAACCCCAATGCCGCCGGTCAGGTTCTCCGATGATGCTCTGGCGACGGTTCCCCGACGAAGAAAAATACGGCACCAACACATGCCCGAGCCCAGGATGTGCTACCGCAACCCTCGGTCCAGTCCGATCTTAGACTGGGAATGAACTCTGTATGCTTAGACGGGGAATGAACTTCGTTTGCCTAAGTCAACCCATAAAACGAGCGTGTGGGTGGTCAGCCGGCTAGAGGGGCGGGATGCGTAAGTCGGGGATCGACCAGGTCCCCCTCTGCATGCTGCCAATCTTGCTACCGTAACCTTCAATCCGGTCCGATCTTAGACTGGGAATGTCCGTATGCCTAAGCCAACTGACGAAACGAGCGGACGGGCGGGCGGGCACTACGCCGGCCAGTGGGATGGGATGCGCAAGCCGTGGATCGATAGGGTTGCTGGTGGGTTTAGGCACATCTTCATATTTCTACGTGCCAATGCCATTTTTATGGCTTGTAAATTATACAATGGTCCCTTAAGCCTTCACGTGAAGTTTCATGGCAAGACGACTCATTTTTTATTTTTCACGATTTTCGAAACCTTTGCGGTTTGAGATTTTTTAAATTTTTTTGAAGGGAGTTTTGGCCCCAAACTTTGTAGACCTGATCCTTGTATTTTTTTTAGCATGCACAAAAAAATTCAGCTAAAAACTCGAAGTGCACAAGATTTTGTGACCATTTTAAAAAAGTGTCCCCATTTCAGACACTTTAATGGCTACTGGCAGCAAACCTGTAAAATCTCAAATGCTCTTTAAGGGGGTGTGATTTCTCAAGGTTTGATGAGGGATAAGGGACCAACATAAGGGCCAAGTCCCAGCACCCATCACACATCATGTGCGCACACCCCCCCCGGCCCCCCCGATCACCGGAACCCCAATGTCGCTGATCAGGTTCTCCGGCGATGCTCGGACGATGGTGCCCCAGTGAAGAAAAATACTGCACCAACACATGCCCGAGCCCAGCATATGATGTCGTAACCCTCGGTCTGATCTGATCTTAGACTAGGAATGAACTTCGTATGCTTAGACTGGGAATGAACTCTATATGCCTAAGTCAACCCACGAAACGAGCGTGCGGGTGCACAATCGGCCAGAAGGGCGGAATGCATAAGCCGGGGATCGATCGGGTCCCCCTATGCATGCTATCGATCCTGCTGCCCCAACCCTCAGTCCGATCTAATCTTAGACTGGGAATGAACTCCGTATCCCTAAGCCAACCGACGAAATGAGCGGGCGGGCGGGCGGGCACTATGTCGGCCAGAGAGATGGGATGCGCAAGCCGTGGATCGATAGGATGGTAGGTGGGCTTAGGCACATCTTCATATTTTTGTGTGCCAATGCCATTTTTATGGCTTGTAAATTGATATAATGGTCCCTTAAGCCTTCACGTGAAGTGTCATGGCAAGACGACTCATTTTTTATTTTTCACGATTTTCAAAACTTTTTACGGTTTGGGATTTTTTAAAATTTTTTCGGAAGGAGTTTTGGCCCCAAACTTGGTAGACTTGACCTTGTATTTTTTTTGGCATGCACAAAAAACTTCAGCTAATAACTCGAAGTGTACAAGATTTTGTGACCATTTGAAAGAAGTGTCCCCATTTCAGACACTTTAATGTCAACTGGCAGCAAACCTGTAAAATCTCAAATGCGCTTTAAGGGGGTGTGAGTTCTCGAGGTTTGATGAGGGATAGGGGGCCAATATAAGAGCCAAGTACCAGCACCCATCGCACATCATGTGCACACACCCCCCCGACCCCCCTGATCGTCGGAACCCTAATGCCGCCGGTCAGGTTCTTCGGTGATGCTTCGACGAAGAAAAATGCAGCACCAACACATGCCCGAGCCCAGCATGTGCTGTCGTAACCCTCGGTCTGGTCCGATCTTAGACTGGGAATGAACTCCGTATGCCTAAGCCAACCGACAAAACGATCGGGCGGGCGGGCACTACGCCGGAAAGAGAGACGGGATGCGCAAGTCGTGGATCGATAGCGTGGTAGATTGGTTTCAGCACATCTTCATATTTCTGCATGCCAATGCCATTTTTATGGCTTGTAAATTCATACAATGGTCCCTTAAGCCTTCACGTGAAGTTTCAAGGCAAGACGACTCGTTTTCTATTTTTCACTATTTTTGAAAATTTTTGCGGTTGGGAGTTTTTAAAATTTTTTCGGAAAGAGTTTTGGCCCAAACTTGGTAGACGTGATCCTTGTATTTTTGTTGGCATGCACAAAAAAATTGAGTTAAAAACTCGAAGTGTACAAGATTTTGTGACCATTTGAGAAAAGTGTCCCCATTTCAGACACTTTAATATCTACTGGTAGCAAACCTGTAAAATCTCAAATGCTCTTTAAGGGGGTGTGAGTTCTCGAGGTTTGATGAGGGAT